>CM032757.1:15889997-16204997 GCA_019155195.1 Avicennia marina
AGCTCATTTATGAAGTTAATGTGCGGGTTCAACATTAAAATGTAAGCTATGCCCCGCCACATTTGGGACTTAATCATCATAACTGTTTGGCCATAGCAAGCATGCTGAAGTCATGATGTTTCTCCCCCACCATAGTGTGCGATCTTTGAGTTTAGAAACCTCAGTATATATGATGCATGACAATTTGTCTAGATTTTCAATGACAGGTGGGCTGGTCAAGCATTGTTTGGGACTCTTACACCTGATGTTATTGTTTTAACACTCCTCTACAGTATAGCTGGTGTAAGTTATATATCTTGTTTACTCTTGACCTTTTATATATATTGCATCCAGCAAAATTCTTATTTACCTTTCCTTTTTCATGTTTTAGCTGGGCATCGCAATTGTAAACGACTTCAAGAGTATTGAAGGAGATAGAAAATTGGGACTACAGGTACCTTCTAGTACTAAATTAGGTTTGGTAGATTCATAAAGTATCTTGGCAAAAACATCAGTATTTTTGCGGTGACCTTTATAATCTTCCATTTGGACATCCTTACAGTCACTTCCAGTGGTTTTTGGCTCTGAGACTGCAAAATGGATTTGCGTTGGTGCCATTGACGTAACTCAGATATCTGTGGCAGGTAACCTTTTGCCATTTCTGGAGTTACATAATATGGCACGAGAAAGATGCAACAAGGAGGGCATGTGTGAAAACTGATTTCATTTTTCTTCCAATTTTCACCCAGTGCTCATTCTGTAGCCGAGGGATGATACTTTTGAATGCACCATCGAATTCAGTACCAAATTATAGTACTTTAGTGTCTGGCCAATGGATTCACAACTAACCATTCAACTTATTATTTGTGAATCTACTTGGCTGGGAGTGATATCAATTTAAATTCCGGGATATTTCTGAAGAGCAGTGAAAGAAACTAAATAGAGAAATCATCAATGTGTATAATGTTACAGGCGACTTTTCAAGAGACGGTCGTATCGATCTTTATGATTCTTGAATTGTAGCATGTGTTTTGTCTTCCTGCCTTTCCCTGACAAGAACTTAAGGCTAAAAAAATTTATTTACTACACTTAAATTTTTTTACAATGGCAGTAGTTTTATTGTTGCAGGCTATCTTCTAGCTTCCGGTAAAACATATTATGCTTTAGCACTTCTTGGCTTGATTGCCCCGCAAGTCTTTTTCCAGGTAAAAGGTTTTTAATATGTTGACAGTACTTAGCTTTATAGATATTTCCAGCTGAGGCATGTGCGGTCATACCATAAGCTTGCCTTATTGACTTAACCTCTAGACTCCTAACCGTGATCTCATTTGCAAAGAGTGTGAAGACAATGAAAATTTTTTGCTTGGCTTCACAAATGAGATAGTCAGGTTAAAAACCTTGGAGTTCCATTTCATGTTTGCAAGTTAACATATGCTTTGCTAAATTTAAAATTCATTATGGAGTACCATTGTGTCAATTGGATTTGAGAAATTTGAGCATTCTAGAAATATAGCCAGAAGTTTAGGCTTTAGTAATCGTTGTTTCACAGTATCTCTATATCAGTTGAATTCTAAAAATTTTATTGCATTCTAGAAAACTTCCGAATTTTAGGTGCTAGCAAAAGATAACTTTTTTGCCCCTTCTATCACTATACATCCTGTTCTAACTCATGAACATATACAACCACTCTCCATAATGCAGTTCAAGTACTTCCTGAAAGACCCAGTGAAGTATGATGTCAAGTATCAGGTATGTGGTCTTCCAGCACTCATCATAGATTAATACAATAAACTCAGCTGTAGATGTGGGTGAAATCCGAACATTTTTAACTGATTCTCTGTGTGTATTTGCCGAGTCTAATTTTTATGTTCCACTGCTCAGTATATTCCTGTTAAATTTCAGGCTAGCGCACAACCATTTCTTATACTTGGTCTACTAGTCACTGCTTTGGCAACTAGCCATTGATCCTTATGTCAGAGATGTATAATGCTGGAAATCAAAGAGCTGCATAGCCACGTTCGTGAAAGCAAAAGGTCTAGAGTGCCCCCATTGTATCTTCTGAGCTGTTAGTATTCATATTTCTGCCTAGTTTTTCTTTGCTAATAGTGGGTTATTTTCCTTCATTTTGTCGTTGAAGAAGGTTCTTTTAATGCAATGTGGCAAGATGTTTCGTCATTCGTCTCTGGCTAGTAGAGGCCTTTTTGTTAGTGAAACTTGCCCTTTTCAATTAAATTTTGATCACAAACAGGTGAAATATAGATGATCGTTAGTAGAGGCCGCTTCTCTGTACTGTATTTCAGTTTACTGCCTTCTGAATTCTTAAATATATAAGTGAATAAATAAGAAAACTATGCCATGTATCGTTGGCCAAAAATACATAATAGATGTGCAGCTTGGAGCTGATATCACATTCTACAAAGTTTTATCACGTGCGGTAATGGACAAAAGCTAAAAACTAACAGCGTACTATTAAAGGAGAGTAATTGTCGAGATCCACCAAGAAAAACCATCAATTGGCATCGGAATAATCACTTGTGTGCTCATTCAGCGAGGGGCACTGACTGCATGACACAAGTTGCAGCTGTCCAAAATATACTGTCCTGAGTACTCCCCAGTGCTGAAGTCAGTATTTATTGAAACTGGATACAGATCAACTTGCTGGCTTGTTAATCCCATGTTCCCTTCATAATTCCCTGGATGCAATCTGTACTTTCTCAACTTCTCCAATTCTATGGACACTTCTTTCATCGTCGGCCTTTCTTTGCCGTCTAAGTTGTGGCATCTGTTAACAAGCTCAGCCCCTGCACCTATCTGCTCCAAACTCCCTTCGCTCAGAATTCTGGACTCAACTATTTGGAACAGGCGGTTTTCCTTAACGGAGGCTACAAAGTAAGTGGACAGGTTCCGTTCTGCTTCAGTTCTTTCCATGGAGGGTGGCTTTCTTCCTGTTAGGAGCTCGGCTAGGACTACTCCAAAACTGTAAACATCGCTTTTTTCTATCAGCTGGCTTGTGTGGAAATATTCAGGATCAAGATAGCCCAAAGTTCCTTGAACAAGAGTAATCACTTCAGTTTGATCTATGGGCACCAATATCGATGCTCCAAAATCTGATATCTTAGCAGTGTAATACTCATCTAACAGTATGTTGGGTGACTTGACATCTCTATGGATAATTGGCATTGCAGCTGCAGAATGAAGATAGGCAAGTGCACCGGCAGCCTCTGTAGCAATCCTCAGCCTGTTTTCCCAAGAAAACCAGGGCTTTCCCCCATTGCTGTGGATATGCTGGAACAGTGTACCATTTGAGACATATTCGTACACTAACAGAGGAACTTCAGTCTCTAGACAACAACCCAAGAGTTTAACCACGTTTCTGTGGCTAACCTGAGTTAGAATAACTACCTCGTTGATGAACAGCTCTATTTGATTCTCATCCATTATTTTGGACTTCTTGATTGCAACCACTCGTCGGTCCATGAGAATCCCTTTGTAAAGTGTACCATAGCCTCCTCGGCCAAGGATGCGATCTTCGGCGTAATTGTTGGTGGCCTTCTTCAGCTCTTCTGCTGAAAATATTTTAGCTGATTGATTCCATGCTACCTTCATTGGAAGAGAGTTGCTGCTTCAATAACAAGCCACCATTTTGGTGGAAGAATTTTGCTCTGAGTTTGATCAATTTCCTCTTCTGGAAGCTAAAATACATCCAAGTAAGGCCAATTATCAGGGCCAGGAAGCTACAACCAAAACCTGCAAGTTCAAATTTTGACATATGCATTAGATTGAAGTCAACCATACTAAAACAACTGGAATTCATTGATGATGCGGCTTGTCATCTTTAGGTATTGATGTGTTTGTTTGCAGTATTTATGTACCTAATGAGAATTTGATCACAGGGAATGGTGAAGTCTGTTTAACGCAGTCTTTGCCATCTTTTGTGCCATCATCAATGAATCCATGTGGACATGAGCAAAAATAACTACCTGGAGTATTAGCGCAAACCCCATTTGGATCACACGGACTGTTTTCACATTCATTTATGTCTGAAAATCGGATGAGCACCAGAATCGTCAGGTCATCAAACTTCAAAAGTCAAATTTCTGGACAAGTAACAAAAAACCCACCACCACCAACCTTTGCAGCCTGGCTCCAGATATGGCTTGCCCTCATACCCTTCAGAGCAGCTGCAGCGGTATCTGCCAAGACCGGAGTCCGAGTCGATGCACTAGCTATTCTTCTGACATGCAAAATCATTGGATTTCCGAGCCTGGGCGCAAGTTTGATTCCCAATCGCCCAGTCCAGGACCACAGGGACACTTTCTATGGTCCTGTTTTGAAATGATTCATCTTTGAGGTCGGATGAATGAAATGTGAAGCCATCCTGCTCTGCAAGAAAGGCATAACCGCAATGGTCAAAGGGCCAGACATTAGTGTGATTATCGAGGGTGCCCATTATTGCTACAAAACCCTGTAGGCTCTTTGGTATTGGGCTCTGGCAACAGCCAATTCCTGTATAAAAACCTTCAAGAACATCCTCTTTTGCTGAACAAAGAGAGACGCTTCCGCTGGTGAAGTTAGACCCATATCTGCCTGATATTAAGGCCAAATCACCACATCCCACAACAGTAAACTTATTTGCATCAGAAAAGGAGAAATATGGCGTTAAACGGACTGCCACGTGGTTGTGACTGGTTAGGTTGCCAAGTTGGTTGTAACAGCCTGCAGCAACCCAGTTCTTGATCCTGATTTGGGAGTCTGATATGTGACAGGTCTGGCTTTGGAGGGTTAAAAGAAGTGTTGCAGTTGATATCAAACCAGAGGTGTATGGAACACCCAGACCCTATGCCAATGCCAAATGGATATGGAACAGTTAGATCCCCACATCTGCTCTGGCAGCCAGGCCTAGTTATGTTGACACCTTTTGTGATGGTTGTGGGAGGTCTGTTTGTGTTAGTATCATCAGAAGCTGCCAGCGCCCATTGAAACCATATGAAAGGAATCCAAAGTGAATACAAAAGGAAGCTTTTCATCATGTTTGGGAGCTATTGGGATTTCGCTAATGCATTCACAGGGTTAATCTTCTCAAAACTCAGCATCATTTATAGGTACAAGCTATTGTTCGGATGAACTAACAAGTCCAAGTCTTGGGTTGAAAAGGAAACAAATTAGTATACTTAAATTGTCACTGATGACTTTGGTTGAAAAAGAGTAAAAATAATAATTATATTTCTCTCTATAATGCCAAATCTTATCCCTTTCAATTATTCTTTCAGTGCTTATATTCATCAGCCGCCTGCACAATTTGGTCCTAACTTATCATCTTAATTTTTTAATATATATATATCTCATCGCATAAGGACAATAAACTGTGCAAATAAAAGTCTCCTAATTTCAAATCTACCAAAAAACCTTGGAAAAATAACTCAGCTAATGCCCAATAAAAAAAAGTCACCTTTCATATAGTATGAAACTAAACCACCAAAATAATGTCGAAAGTGAGAAAAATTTGTTTCCGTAATTGATAACTAAATTTTGATTTTAATACACAAGAGAAGTGCTTAAAGAGCATATAAGCTTACGAAAAGGCTCATATATTGTTTGTAGTTTAATTTGTTGTAAAGTGTACATAATTTCAATCTTAGAAAAAAAAATCTGTAAACTTTCTAAATAATTAAGAATTCAGTTGGGTGGAATTTTTTTTTTTCGCTTTGGGGCACATCAGACATGAACTATATTTATAGTATTTCATGCAAGCTCTTATATACTAAAAATTTTAATTGAAGCAACACACACACACACACACACATAATTAAATTAATTGAATTTAATATTTGCCCTGCAGAGAATCAAATAACTAAATTTTATACCCATGCTTTGGTTTTTATTCATGTAAGAAGCAAAACTAATTGATGCCCATATGTTATGCCATTTATATCTATAGTTCTCTAAGTTGGCAATTTAAATAAGAATCTAGTTGGAATGCGAGGTTGACGTTGACATAATTATTTAAAGAAGTAAACTCTTGTTTCACACGGCTAATTAGTGACAACTCATGGTCATTTATACCTAGGAAATTTCTTGGATATTCCGATCATGGGAGCCCAAAGTCTTTTCATTACAAGACAAATTGTCAGCCAAATTTGATTCTAAGATAGCCACTGGTTGACTGTACCGTTTCTCCCACGGCTTTCGTTTGACTTTCCATCGGCGATCACCACAACAAAACGCACAGAAATAAATAAATAAAATTGCTAGAAAAAATGAGTTATCACGCAATAATTAATAGAAAAATATTGCAATGTATTATTACAACTTGAACTACAGCATGTTGGAGGTAAAGGAAATCAGGCCGCATAACAAGCCTGGTTTTCATATGTGCTTTAGGAGTTGTATATTTGGTCTAATTTGTCTTTTGTAATGGGTTTTGTTTTTCAAGGATAATGGGCGTGTGGGTAAACTAGTTGATAAGGTCATGGTTTATCATATTATTGTTTCAATTTCGAAGAATCACTTTGTTATATTATTAAGAAAGAATATTGTTGTAACCTGATTTTGACCACAATTAGACTTGTCCTCCAATATTCACAAATCTTGAATTTAAAAATATAAAAATAAAATAAAAATAAAGCTCGCCCTTAGAACATAAGGGATATTATCCTCAGATTACAAAAAGAAGAACCCGATTCCTCAAATTACCCTTGTTATTATTCCAAGCAAAATGCCATATATATTCATACCTAAGTCAACAGAGTTTTCCTAATTGCAGAATATATATACATATGTTTTTCCTTTTTCATTTTTTTTCTTGGTCAATGGTTGTAGTTAAAGTCAAGTTGCATCTTGCGTGACTCGCACCTCCCCACCTCAAAGTCAAACGTTCCCCACCTTACATATTGTAACTTCTCTTTAGTTAAATGTAAGCATTCGTAGATCAAATACGCGCAATTTCCTCTACTGTTGATTTGTTTTCTTCTTCAATTAGTATATATCTACCTTACGTTATTGTCCCAGATTCAATTTCATATTTCGACGCTGCAAAACCAACTGGAAGATAATCATTCCTGCAGACATGCTCGTGCGGCTTTCCTGGTTCTTTCTCAGCGGCCTAACCTTAACGCTCGCCGCCACCAACACCACCACCGACACATTCGACATTTTGAAAGCCACCGCCATCAGTAAGCCTGGCTGCCCCAGCAGATGCGGCAATCTCACCGTTCCGTACCCCTTCGGCGTGGGCATCGGCAGCGGCTGTGGCATTGGCAGAGGGTACGAATTCAACTGCAGCAGCGCCTTTGACCCTCCCCGAGCCTTCATGGGCAACATCCAAATATACGAAATATCCGACAACCGCCTGCGCATCTCGAATGTCGTGTCCAGAAGATGCTACGACAGAACCAGCTTGGTGGTCATGAATAACCACGCCTCTTCGGACATCACCGGAACTCCCTACAGTTACTCAGAGCTCAACAGGTTCACTGTAGTTGGCTGCGATGATTTGGCGATCGTATCCGGGGTCGGCGTCCGGAACGTCTCCACTGGCTGCCTTTCGGTCTGCTCGAGATCTGAAGACGTGATTAGTGGAGAGTGCTCCGGTATAGGCTGCTGCCAGACTTCCCTGCCGAAGGGCTTGCAATTCTACTTGACGCTCCTCCGCAGCTTCAAGAATCACACGAGAATTTCGTCTTTCGATCTGTGTAGTTATGCGTTTTACGGAGAGGCGGACCGGTTCGTTTTCCAGGGGGCGTCGGACCTGTCTGACCCGAATTTCATGCAGCGAATCCTGAAAACGTTGCCCATCGTGCTTGACTGGGCTATCGGGAATTCGACTTGCGCACAAGTCCAGAGTTCTCGAGATTACGCCTGCAAGGCTAATAGTTACTGTATTGATTCGGACACAGGGTTGGGAGGGTATCGATGCGGCTGTAACAAAGGGTACGAAGGTAACCCGTATCTGGATCCAGGCTGCACAGGTACTAACATAACATGCATTTCTAATTAATTTCGTGTTGTATTTATAATGTTGTTCACATTTTCTGTTGTCTGATTTTTTAGATATCAACGAATGCTCGGATCCAAGCCTCAATGATTGTCAAGGCCTTTGCATCAACACCCCGGGAAGTTTCAACTGTTCTTGTCCTCATGGACAATATGGAGATGGCAGAAGGGATGGCCGAGGTTGCAATGCTCACAACTCGCAGTTTCCTGTAATCAAGGTGGCTTTAGGTAATTTTCTTTCTTTAGTCGCTGTCCATCACATACCTTTCGACAAGCAATAACAAACAGTCAAACACTGGACAGATCAATTGAGATCATGTTGTAATTATTTTTTTTTTTGTTCTAAAAATCTTAACAATGACGTGCAGGTATTGGATTTGGGTTTCTGTCCCTAGTAATCGCAGTAACGTGGCTATACTTTAGCCTCAAGAAAAGAAAGCTAATAAAACTCAGGGAGAAGTTCTTCCAGCAAAACGGTGGTTTGTTACTGAGGCAGCAAATTTCTTCCAACGACGGTCCCATGGAATCCACGAAGATATTCACTGCGGAAGAGCTGGAAAAGGCTACCAACAATTATGCTGAAGATAGGATCCTCGGCAAGGGTGGATATGGCACCGTTTACAAAGGGATTCTTCCCGACAATCGCGTGGTTGCTATCAAAAAATCCAAAGTGATGGATGAAAGCCAAATAGAACAATTCATTAATGAAGTGGTCATTCTTACACAGGTCAATCACAGAAACGTTGTCAAGCTTTTAGGGTGTTGTCTGGAGTCCGAGGTGCCCTTACTGGTATATGAATATGTCTCAAACAAGACGCTCTTTGAACACATCCACAGCAAAGCCGGAGCCACGGCGTGGCTTTCCTGGGAGAATCGTTTAAGAATAGCCTCAGAGGCCGCCGGCGCCCTGTCTTATCTTCATTCAGCAGCTTCAATTCCGGTTATTCACAGGGACGTGAAGTCAGCCAACATATTGCTAGACGAGCATTACACGGCCAAGATATCAGATTTTGGGGCTTCGAGGCAAGTCTGCCTGGACCAAACTGAAGTTACAACAATGGTTCAGGGGACCTTAGGATACCTGGATCCGGAATACTTTCGCACAAGCCAGTTGACCGAGAAAAGCGACGTGTACAGTTTTGGGGTCGCGCTTGCGGAGCTTATGACGGGGGAAAAGCCCATCGACATGGAAAGGAGCCAAGAACAACGGAACTTGAATACTTATTTCATCATGTCCATGAAAGAAAATCGATTGTTTCAAATCCTGGAGCCCCGAGTCGTGAGGGAAGGATCCCTGGAGCAACTCCAAGCCGTTGCTCTGCTCTTAAAGAGATGTTTACACCTGAACGGGGAAGACAGGCCGACGATGAAGGAGGTGGCCATGGAACTTGAAGGTTTGAGGAAGTTTAATAGTCATGCCTGGGCTCATCCGCCTGTTCGCGAAGAATCTGTGGGGTTAATGAATGAGACGGAATCTGCGGATCTTTATACTGCTCCAATTACATGGGCTGACCTTTACACTGTTCCGGGAGAATTCTCTGGTCAATACAGTTTGAACAGCGACCCAAGTCAAATGATATTCCCTAATGTGAACAGCCCACGTTGATGAAAGTGTCTGTGGTTGTGTTTTATCGTTTTTGAATTTATTTTGGTATTTTGCCCTTTTTCTTGCTTCTTTTAGGTGGAAAAAATTTTGATGTGGTAAGGGCATGAGATTTGAAACAGTACTCTTTCCAGAAGTAGACACGTTGAAACCTAAGCGTGTGATTGTATTGTCTTGTACCAAGAATGTCAGGTATGTATAATTGATTTGAAGTCTTAAGGATCTTGAAGAAAGCCATTACACCCCAAGGGTAATGTCAAATGCGCTTGGGGAGGATAGTTAGACTCCATTCAACTTCGAAGCATTAACTCCCCCTCAATCAAATCCTTAATGTTGAAATGAACTGAGGCACATCAACAGCTGAAGTTACTGCAAATTCATTGCGTCCCACAATAAAAGGAAGTAGAATTATGTCGTTGCTGACGAGAGTTCAACAAATGTGGACTGTTCTTATATGTCAGCATTATTACTCAGTTAGGTCTAACGAACTTGTTGATCATTACTTGAAAATGAAAGAATCTAAAGTGCTAAGAAAATATTGCAAATCTTAAGTGACCCTAATTTACAACCAAGTGAAATCACGAATTGAGTTCAAATCATATAAATTGGGTCAATAATTGCTCGAACTTGATTTGCTTTTGTAGAATTCAAATCAAAATTTAAAATTGTAAATGTCACATCTTAAATCAAGACCAAAAGTGGCAACGCCTATTAAATTTATACAATCTAATAGTATCAAATCAAAGATATAAATTATTCTAAATCCAAATAAAACATGACAACGCCTATTCAAATTATACAATCTAATAGCAACAAATCAAAGATATAAAGCATTCTAAATCCATGAAACTTCATTATTAAAAGTTAACAATCCCTTCACAACCAAGTGAAATAAAATGGTGCGCGTGGATACAAAGGCCAGGCTTTATTTATACTGAATAAAGACTTTCAGGCTTCACGTCTTTATGCTTTTCCAGCAATTATTGGATGAATTCATAAATACTACCATTTGCTCTCTTGAACAGAGTACGTTGGATGGGTTGACCTTTTGACGGGCCCTTCAGTGCTAATAAAAGGAAACAAATTAATACAGTTAAGTTGTCACTGATGCTGTTGGTTGAAAAACAATAAAAATAAAAATTATATTTCTCTCTATAATGCCCAATCTCACCCCTTCCAATTATTCTTTCGATGCTTATATTCATCAGTCGCCTTCGCAACTTGGTCTTAATTTGTCATCTCAAATTTTTAAAAAATACATGTATAAATCATCGCATCAGGACAATAAACTGTGCAAATAAGCGTCTCCTGATTTCAAATCTACCAAATAAAAGTTTATTTCCGTGATTGATAACTAAATTTTGATTTTAATATACAAGAGAAGTGCTCAAAGTGCATATCGGCTAACGAAAAGGTTCATATACGGTTTTGTAGTTTAATTTGTTGTAAAGTGCATATAATTTCAATCTTAGGCAAAAGAAATTCCGTAAACTTTCCAATTAATTAAGAATTCAGTTGGGTTCAACATGTTTCTCTGTCTTTCGGGGCATATCAGACATGAACTGTATTCATACAAGTTCTAAAGAATTTTAATCGAACCTGTAATATCTATATCTATATATATATATATATATATAATTAATGATTTAATTTTTACCCTGCAGCGAATCAAATAACTCAATTTTATACGTACCCATGCTTTGAGTATTGGTTGGTTTTTATTCATATAAAAAGCAAAACTAATTAATACCTGCATATGTTATGCCAGTATATCTATAGATTATGTTTGAAAGGAGGGTTTTGATAATAAATGATATTTGGTATAAACTGTATTGGAACGAGAAATTTGTTTAGTTGTAAGATTTTGATATTTTAAATTTTAATTTTGTTTAAATATATGTAAAAATATATTATAATGATTAAACGATGTGATAATATATACGAATAATTATTATGTACAGATATAGATATAGATATAGATTTAATTATCTATAAATATAATAATTAAAAAATAATTAATTAGTTATAAATATAAAAAAAATCAAATTTAAATTTAATTTTTTTATTAAATTATATATTTAAAAATATAGTTGACTAGCATGCCGAATGATTAAAAAATAGGTTCCAAACATAGTTCTCTAAGCTGGCAATTTAAATAGGAATCAGAGGGAATTTGAAGTCGCGGTCGACATTTAAAGATGTGAACTGTTGTTTCACATGGCTGATTGGTGACAATTCTTGGTAATTCGTACCTGGGAATTTTCATGGATATTCTAATAACATGGGGGCCCAAAGTCTTTTCATTACAAGACAAACTGTTGGCCAAGTCTGATTCTAAGATAGCTACGAGTTGACTTCACCTTTTCACCTTTGGCTTTCGTTTGACTTTCTTCGACAATCAGCACAATAAAACACACACGGAAATTAATACATTAATGAATAAACTTGCAAGAAAAAATAGGTTAACGCGTAATAATTGATCAATCTACAGTTCATTGTTCTTGAGGCATTACAAATATGTATTGTGCTAACACGTGACACTTCCCCTCGCCTTCGCATGATAATTGAGTGTAGTGTTCAAAAACGTTGTAAGTAAAATTGTAAATTAATACGAGAAATATTGCAATGTTTTATCACAGCTTGAACTACAGCTTGTTGGAAACGTGGAGGTAAAGGAAATCAGGCTTCCAAACGAACCTGGTTTTCATATGTGGCTTTGAAATAGTATATTTGGTCTAGTTTGTTTTTGGTGATGGAGTTTATTTTAAAAGGGTATCGTACGTGTGGACAAATTAGTTGATAAGGTCACGATTTATCATGTCCTTGTATTAATTTTGGAGAATCGTTTCGTTATATTTTCAAGGAAGATTCTTGCAGCTTGATTTTGGCCACTTGCCCTTCGATTTTCACAAATCTTGAACTTAAAAATATAAAAAATAACATCGAAAAAGGGTTCGCCCTTAGAAAATCCTAGTTATATTTCCAAGAAAAAAGCCACACACACACACACACACACACATATATTCATATCTAAGTCAACAAAGTTTTCCCAGTTGCAGAAATATATATCTATATTTGTACTCTTTAAGAATGCATGAGCAGCTAGGGTAACTTTTTTGGTATTTTAATACATTTCCTCAAATAACCTAGCTAACCCATTTTCCCAAGAAACCCCCAAATTTATTTTATAAATCTATTACTATATATTATGGCTAAGCATGTTAAAGAAATTGTATTATTGGTCATATTAAGTGTAATTACAAAATTTACCTTATTTAATATGATAAAAATAATTAGATGGATCATTGTTGTAATTTTATACTTTTTTAACTTCCAACAATTTCTTCCAATTTTGAACTTCTATTTTTCTATGTCATTCGTGAACAGATTTCTCCATATCTTTCTCCCCCACTTTCTATTTTTTCATTATTATATAATCACAAAACGATTGTTGAGTACTTACCTAGCCACTAGCCATATAACTATCTTTACTGCAAATTTTGCTCTTCTTCACCAATAATAATAAAAATGGTTTTGCTCTTCTTCTCAATATTACTTGAATTTTCCTGGGTAAAACGACGACACAATCCAAAAGCTAGCTATTACCACTTTACTCTTTTTACGAAACTCTTTTCATTTATTTTCTTTTCACTTTAAAGTCCGACTCTGTTTAGTTTTTGTTTTTTTTTTAAAGTATCAATTGTAACTTTCTTTATTTTCTCAAGATTTATGCACTTATTTATAGAATTGTTTTTCTTCATTGCATTATTTTTTAATGTATTTTCAAATACAGTGCTTTAAGGGGGATTCAAATGAGAAATTCTTTGTTTCAAACTCTATTAAACAGTTGCAAGAGGATTATGAAACAGCTTTTGCTGTTAAGGCTGATGTCAAATATATATAGAGAAGAAATATACTTTTTTAAAAACAATCTAATCTAAAAATAGTGCATTTTAGGATTATTTTAGTGTTTTTACTCTCCCGATCAATTTTTTTCCTATTATTGTCCTTGAATTGATGTATAATATGTTTTAATTTTTATGCAATTTGCTATGTTCTTGACATGTTTTTCCTATCTGATTAGATTTATTTTCGATATCTCTATCACTGAATTTTATTTTATAACTCAATTTCTTTGTTTGAAATTTTTTCATCTTAAATATTTTTTCTTTTGTCATTATATTCATTATGTATGTATATATACATGTAATTTTTTGCACACAGATCTAGTGTGCCTTGATTACTAGTTGTAAATAATTTTTATTTGTAGTTTGTTTGGATATCTGCTTCAGCCATATAAATCTAGAACAGTTTTTGGCTTATAAATGATGTTGTGCACTATATTTATAACCTAAACTTTTATTTTGAAATTTGTTTACGCATTATTTTTATGGTATGCCTTTTTTTTTAATTTTATGTCCACTTCATAGAAACTTATTTCATAATTAATCCTTTTTATAATTTAATCACATTCAATTAATATTTCTTTTGTTATTGCATATATTTATACAGTCACAAACACACATTTTATTTTATTTTTTAGCACACGCATCGAGTGTGCGTGATTGTTAGTATATATGTGTGTGTGTGTGTGTGCGCGCGTGTGTTTCGCCTTTTTCGTTAGTTTATTTTTTTTTTGTTAGTTGAAGGCAACTTTCACCCACGTTACATGTAACTTCCCTTTAGTTAAATATAATTATTCATAGATCAAAGACAATCAATACATTTCCTCTTCTTAGGATTTGCTCCTTTCCTGAATTAGTATATATTCAGACACTGTGAAACCTCCCCGTATCGTCCCAGATTCAAACTTTACACATTCAGACACTGCGACACCACCAGTAAAGTATGCCGGCAGAAATGCTTATGCGGCTAGCCTGGATCTTTCTCGGCGGCTTAACCTTAACGTTCGCCGCTACCAACACCACCAGAGACACATTCGATATTCTGAAAGCCCCCACCATCAGTAAGTCTGGCTGCCCCAGCAAACGCGGCAACCTCACCCTTCGGCGTTGGTAGAGGCAGCGGCTGCGGCTTCGACGAATGGTTCGAACTCAACTGCAGCAACGCCTTTGATCCTCACCGAGCCTTCATCGGCGATATTCGAATATACGTAATATCTGACAATCACATGCGCATCTCAAGTGTTGTGACCAGAAGATGCTATGACAGAAACGGCTCAGTGGTCATGACCAACTCCGCCTCATCGAGCGTGCTTGGAACTTCCTACAGCTACTCGAAGCTCAACAGGTTCACTGTAGTTGGCTGCGATGATTTGGCGAGCGTCGTAGGCGGCGGCGGCGTGAACTTCACCAGGGGCTGCCTTTCGGTCTTCTCAAGAGCCGAAGACGTGATCAGTGGAGACTGCTCCGGTATAGGCTGCTGCCAGATTTCCCTGCCGAAGGGCTTGCAACGCAACGTGGTGGACTTCGGCAGCTTGAAGAATCATACGGAAATTTCGTCTTTCGATCCGTGTAGTTATGCGTTTCTTGGAGAGCAGGAGCGGTTCACTTTCCTGGGGGCGTCGGACCTGTCAGACCCGAATTTCATGCAGCGAATCCGGATTACGGTGCCCATCATGCTTGACTGGGCGATTGGGAATTCGACTTCCGCACAAGTCCAAAGTTCTCGAGATTAGGTCTGCAAGGCCGATAGTTACTGTATTGATTCGGACACGGAGGTGGGAGGGTATCGACGCAGCTGTAACGGAAGGTACGAAGGCAACCCATATCTGGATCCAGGCCGCACTTCCTCCCTAATGAGCAGTGTTCTATGACGTCGTTTGTTGGAGATGATCGCAATTTGCCGAAGAAGATTTTGGATTCATCATAAAAGATTGAAACTTGGAGACAAGAATCTAGGGAATTAAGAGTTACTATAATTAATTAGTTGCCATATTTATATTTGTTTAGTAGGCTAAGTAATTTATGTATTTTACATGCTTCGATACAAATAGTGGTATTGTGCAGATGTATTATACAAGAGAAAAATAGAACGAGAGAGAATATTAGAGAGGAAAAACATGAGGGATCAGCAGCCCCTTTTCTTGTGTTATTTAGGCCTTGTTTGGTTGTATTTTTAGTTTCTAGTAATATAAAGTTTGTTCTTTTGCTACAACTCTTCCATCTTCCCTAGTTTTATGCAATTTCATCTATCTTAGTTTATTTTTTGGCAACCTTTCACACATTGTATCCATCACAAAATTAATATTGTACATCCAAAAATTTCAACATTGTGGTATCAGAACCATGTTGATTTTAGACTAGGTGTATCATCACAGAAAATTTTTCTCAACCTTTCTTGCTAATTTTCAAAGGAAATAATCATGATTTTAGAGTATTAAGATGAAGACAGTGCTCAAGTCTCAAGAACTATGAGACTTGGTGGAGAAATAGTTATGACAAAAGTGATAAAGAGGACAAACTAAGGGAAAATATGAGGAAGGATGCAAAAGCTTTGTTTTGTATTTAACAAGTCGTGTATGAATCAATTTTCTTCAAAATTTTAAGTGACTTTACAACAAATGAGGCATGGACTACATTGAGATTAGCATATCATGGATCATCCACCACGGTGAGGATTGAGCTGCAAACACTTAATCGTGAATTCCAAAATTTCTAAATGAAAGATAGTGAATTGGTGTAGAAATTCTTGATAAAGGTGAAAGGAGCTGTCAACCAAATGCGATTATATAAAGAGGATGTCTCTGAGCATATTGTTGTGGCTAGGTCTTATGTAGTCTTTCTTCTAAATTTGATCATGTTGTTGTAACAATTGAAGAATCAAAGAATTGGATAAATTATTCATTTGATGAATTGATCAGGTCTTTGCAATCTTATAAAGTAAAAATTAATAGGATTGAGGAGAAGGTTGAAGAAAAGGCATTTCAAGCAAAGAGAAAAGGATCCAAGAAGGATGACCAAGATAAATGGTATGAAAAAGGCAAAGGAAAAAAAAAATTACACTAACAAAGGTAGTGGTAGAAGTTTGGATCAAAGGCCAATCAAGAAAGTCCAATGCTTCAATTATAAAAAATATGGACACATCAAAGCCACTTATTGGTAAAGCAATAATTAAGCCAATTATGTGGAAGACATAAGTGAAGAAAGTAGGCAATTTATGGCCTATGATGAAAAGATGTAAGAAAAAAGTAAAGGATTGACAACTATACAAACAAACCAAGGTAAATCTTGTATTTTTTATGATGATGTTTTTAAAGATGATATAGGTAGGAATTGGGAAAAAAGGAAAGAAAATTTATAAGATGATAGAAAAAAGATTGAAGAACTTGAGCATGCAGTGCAATGCTTAAAAAAAGAACTTGAACTTGGAAAAGCGGCACGTATAGAAGTATGTGCAAAAGCGTTGACCTTAAAGATAAGATTAAAATGACAATGAAAGGGATAATTGGATCATGTGCCGAGCAACAAGTTCATCATAAGGTAGAAAAGGATGATGTGGAAACATTACAATCAAAGGAAGTAATTCCTAACAATTTGCAAATTCAAAGTTTAGATTTTCCATATTTAAACTTAGGAAATTTTGGACCTTACACCATGTTATATGTGTAAGAAAAATCAAGTTTGGAAAAGAAGCATGTAGTGGATGATGAGATATTGATTGAATATATTAAAATTAAAGGTGTTGAGGATTGTGCCAATAAGTCCTTCAAAAATATTTTGGATGGTGATTTATCTTATAACATTGATGATATATTCCCTAGAGTTGATAAAAATGCAAATTTTTAGCTTTGCCTTGCATGGAATGATAAAAAAATGTAATTGGAGACAAGTTGATGATAACAAACAAGTTTAACCTTAGAATGAAGATAATATCAAATGATTGAAAACTAGAAATTGGCATATGGTATATACGTCAATGTTGAGAGCATTGTTTGGAGAACAAAATTTTGAATCAAAGGAGAGTGTTGGAAATGATTCAAAATTGGAAATAACTTGATGGAGAAGATTTCACAATCAAAGATTTACCACAAAAGATTGAAACTTAGAGAAAAGACTCTAGGGAAAAAAAGAATTTGTATAGATGATTAGTTGCCATATTTATAATTGTTTAGTAGGTTAAGTAACTACAATATTTTACATGTTTTTGATTGGTATAAAGAGTAGTATTGTATAGATGCATTATACAAGAGAAAAATAGAACAAGAGAGACAATTAGAGAGGAAAAACGTGAGGGATCAGCAATTCCTTTTCTTGCATTAGTTAGGCCTTGTTTGGTTGTATTTTTAGTTTCTAGTAATATAAAATTTGTTCCTTCACTGCAACTCTTCCATCTTCCTTAATCTTATGCAATTTCATCTATTTTAGTTTATTTCCTATCAACTCTTCACACGTTATGTCCACTACAAAATCAATATTGCACATCTAAAAATTCTAACGTCGTTAACATTTTCCGCTATTTGATTTTGCAGATATCAATGAATGCTCGGACCCAAGCCTCAATGACTGTGAAAGCCTTTGTATCAACACTCTGGGAAGTTTCCACTGTTACTGTCCTGAAGGCCAATATGGGGATGGCAGAAAGGGTGGCCGAGGTTGCAATGTTTACAGCTCGCAGTTTCCTGTAATGAAGGTGGCTTTAGGTAATTTTCTCCTGTTTCATCGAAGTCCATAATACCCGGCGACAATCTATAACTAATTTTTTTTTTTTGTCTTAACAATGACATGCAGGTATCGGATTTGGGCTTCTGTCCCTAGTTATAGCGGTAACGTGGCTATACTTTAGCCTCAAGGAAAGAAAGCTGATAAAGCTCACGGAGCAGTTCTTCCAGCAAGACGGTGTTTTGTTACTGAAACAGCAAATCTCTTCCAACGACGGTCCCATGGAATCGACCAAGATATTCACTGCGGAAGAGCTGGAAAAGGCTACCAACAATTATGCTGAAGATAGGATCCTCGGCAAGGGTGGAAACGGCTTCGTTTACAAGGGAATTCCTCCTGACAATCTTGTGGTTGCTATCAAAAAATCCAAAGTGATGGATGAAAGCCAAACAGAACAATTCATCAATGAAGTGGTCGTTCTTACACAGGTCAATCACGGAAGGGTGGTCAAGCTTTTAGGGTGTTGTTTGGAGTCCGAGGTGCACTTACTGGTATACGAATATGTCTCAAACTAGACGCTGTTTGAACACATACACAACAAAGCTGGAGCCACGGCTTGGCTATCTTGGGAGAATCGTTTAAGAATAGCCTCAGAGGTCGCCAGCGTCTTGTCTTGTCTTCATTCAGGAGCTTCAATTCCAGTTATTCATGGGGACATGAAATCAGCCAACATATTGCTGGACGAGAATTACACAGCCAAGATATCAGATTTCGGGGCTTTGGGGCAAATCTTCCAGGACCAAACTGAAGTTTTTTTAACAATGGTTCATGCGACCTTAGGAAACCTAGATCCCGAATACTTTCACACCGCAGCTTCGGAGTCGTGCTTGCGGAGCTTGTGACGGGGAAGAAGCCCATCGATATGGAAAGGAGCCAAGAGCAACGTAATCTGACTACTTATTTCATCATGTCCATGAAAAAAAAACAAGTAGTGTCAAATCCTGGATCCCCAAGTCGTGACGGAAGGGCCCTTGGAATAGCTTCAAGCAGTTGCTCTGCTCATTAAGAGATGTTGGCACCTGAATGGGGAAGACAGGCCAACGATGAAGGAGGTGGCCATGGAACTTGAAGGTTTGAAGAAGTTTACCGGGCATGCCTGGGCTCATCAGCCTGTTCGGGAAGAATCTGTGGGGTTAATCAACGAGACGGAATCTGCGGATCTTTATACTGCTCCAATTACATCGGCTAATCTTTACACCGTTCCGGGAGAATACTCTGGCCAATACAGTTTGAACAGCGATCCAAGTCAAATGATATTACCTCATGTGAACAGCCCGCGTTGATGAAAGCATAATCAGTACTTGTGTTTTTTAACGTTTATGCATTTCTTTTGGTGTTTTGCCTTTTTTCTTGCTTCTTTTATGTTGAAAACAATTTGATGTGGTTACTTGAGTTACATGCTTTGGTGCAAAGCATTTTTCCGATTAATTGGTTTGATGTGTTTGACTTCTTCCAATGAAAGCGATAGATGAGAGGCGGATCTTCTTCGTTGTTCCATTGAAAATAAGCGTAAAATATTAGATTTTTCCTTTTTTTAAGGTGCTAAAGGGTCAAAAGCTTCGTTCTGTTGAATTTTTGAGTTATGCATGTTAAATCTTAATAGATGGAATGAGCAAATTAAAGCATTAGAATAATTTGGTTGCATAGATACTGCTTGGAAGTTATATTTTTTAGACTTGCATTCCATAAAAATATACTTTCAAACATATTATCTATTAAAATAATCTCCCTTTTATTATCTTATTTTTTATTATTTTCGAATTTTCACATTAATTTTTTTTTTTAACAAAATTTACACCGAAACATCGTTTTGAGGATTCTGTCTGTGCCAGGACGGTTGGAGTTCAAATTCTAAGTTTAATTGGAAGGCAAGCCCATAATCATGTTTGAGCCCATCTTACATTCCAACACTCGGTCGCCTTACTCTTATCAACTTGGGCTTTATGTAAGCGATCTCAGGCCTCACTAAATTATTGGGTAAGGACCTCTTTTATTGGTTTCTCAAATGCTTGAGACCTCGCATCATCATAAACTGTAACCTTAGCAAATAATGCGTCTAATGAAGCCTCTAAGTGAGAAATATCAAATTGGCCTAGGCTTTTCATAGACTAAACGACCAATAAAACGTTGTCACTGAGGGAAGAGATTGACTTGGTTGGGGTCTTTTTTATTTGTTCACGAAGGCTGGCCCACAATTTATCCAGATATTCCTTCTAATAATCATGAAGGAATTTGTCGGTCTCAAAGACAGAAATCCCTGGGAAGGAGTAGCCCTGACAACTACTCTCAAAGTTGAGCCACCCGAGTCGCCAATGGGAGTCGGAAGTAGATCACATTCGTGAGCCGACCCCTGCGAACCTTCACTAGCATCGCTCCCAAAAACATGCTCTACCAACTGAAAATAACAATAATGATAAGTAACAATTAGGTTATCATTATTAACAAAAGTGTTAGTGTATAAAAAATATGAGCCGGAAAATACCTCTTTGGCATATTCTTCTGTGAACTGTCTGCGATTTGGACCCTCGTCTTTTGGAACCGAAGAATTTGAATCCCTTTTGGTTCTCTTCCAATGACAGTCGACAATGCTACTATCGCTATCCTTCAAGATCTCAATGGTCTTTTTTCTCTTCGATGCGCCCGGCAGATCAGCCATGGTAGTGGGAACGAGACGTGTGTCTTGGGCATCACCGGCAGATGGACTAGCACTACTATCCCTTAGGGAAGCATCACCGTGTGAAAGGTCGACTAGGCAAGCAGTATGTTCCTCCAAAAAATTGCTATGGATAAGGGCCCACCATTTCTTATAGGTGGCCGAGAAGTATCGTCGCGTGAAAGTGGGGTTGCGAGGAAAACGCGCCTTAGCCATAGATCGGAGCAAAAGGCATAGACGCCAACAGTGAAGGCCATCCTCTAAAGAGCATTGTCTCGCATCATGGACAAGCGACCTAGGCATCTCTTGAAAATAACCGAACTGGCGACTGAATCGATGATGACTATAAGGTTCGACATCACAATGATCACCTCACCTCAAGGTCAGGTAGCTTGAACGAATGGCCACAAAATGATCTCGCTCAAGCTCCCCAACATCATCATTATCTATATAAATGATGTCATTATCTTTGGTGACCATGTTGCAAGTTCAATAAGCTTGCTCGCCTTTATGGATTCGCCTTCGGGCCTCGCTTGGGTCGTAAAACTTGGCGCATCCCTCTCCGAAATGCACCACCATCTTAGGGTCCGGCATGCCCTTGAAGTAATGTGAGATCCACCCGTAAACATAATGCACCGAAAATGTTGTAGGTTCGTGGGATGGTCGGCAAGAGTTGGCAATTCTCTTCAAACCACTATAAATAGAGGTCAGAACTAGGACTTCAACGCTCACATATTGCCCCATAGCCATAATCCCGGCCATTTTAAATATACCTGGCTATATGAACACAACATCTTCGTTAGGGAGAACGAAGGCACAAAGCCAACATAACAAAAAGGCTGCCGTATACATCTCCTCCCTAGCTCCGTCATTGATGTTAAGGCTCCCGAACAAGGGCT
Organism: Avicennia marina; assembly: GCA_019155195.1. Classification (NCBI taxonomy): domain Eukaryota; kingdom Viridiplantae; phylum Streptophyta; class Magnoliopsida; order Lamiales; family Acanthaceae; genus Avicennia; species Avicennia marina. The sequence continues at coordinate 15,911,745 of CM032757.1, forward strand.
CTTCTGTTGCTGACCAAGGTACATAAGGATCAATATCCCTAGATAGATTGTACGTGGATCGAGGGCGTACTGTCCTCTTTTCCTTACGGGCAGGAGGTGCGAAGTATTTTGTGGCCCTCTTGCACTAGAACTTTACTCACTCAATGATCGGCACTTTCTGAGATTGGCCCCCAGGGACCTTACCGTAAAGTTTATGGAAAACATGGAATAGATACTTACATGAGCAGGGAACAAACTTTGCACTTATTCCATCAACGCCAACCAGCTCCTTAACATTTGGGATGACCTCGTCATAAAGTTTCCCCTTAATAGGGAGCCCGACCATCGAACATAGGTCATAAAGGGATATCAACATTTCTCCGAGTGAGGTTAGCAAGGTATTGGTGAAAGGGCACCAGGTCTCAAAAAATGCTTCCATGATCTTCATGCTTCGATCGTACGCGAATAGCACAGCGTACACCGCATCGAAGATTCTGGCGGCATTCAGCTTGGGTTTGCACCTATTGAGAACATTCTTGGTCCATTCCTAGTATCTAGGGATGTATCGAAAGTCGCCAACCAAATTAAGTTGGCTAGCCCACTTAGCCCCTCGTTAACGATACAACAACTGAGCGTGGGCAAAGGGATGACCTCATTAGAGGGTTGATGTGGCTGGATTTCAGAGCCCATGCCTTGCTGGAGTGCCCCAGAGAAGCAGGCTGCGACCATTCATTAATACGTCTAGAAACAGTCAACATGGATCAAGAAACCGCAAAGCAACCAATCAAGGGGGCATACATAACCAAAGAAGTGCCTCGCTCCACTCGCTGGTTTCTATTGTCAAGCATGATCAAACATTTTTCGCCAGATTGTGTAATATGACTATTGAAATATGCCATCGTTGGAACTGCCATATTAAAAAGGAAAGAGTGTTAGATTCAATTGTGTTGAAACAGGCCTAAAACCATACATAGCGATTAAAAAGGGATTAAACCCAAGTCTAAGGGACCAGCCCAAGTTTATGGATCAAACTCAAGTCCAAGGAACCAGCCCAAGTCTATGGGTGCAGCCCAAGTCTAAGGGACCAATTCAAGTTTATAGATCAAACCCAAGTCCAAGGGACTAACCAAGTCCATAGGTCAAGCTCAAGTCTATGGGACCAGCCCAACTTCAAGCGACCAGCCCAAATTCATGGGTCAAGCTTAAGTCTAAAGGAACAGCCCAAGTCCATGGATTCAAGCTTAAGTCTATGAGTTCAAAACCCAATGAGTCTAAACCCAAGCCTAAGAGTCTAAATCCCAATGGTTTCGAACCCAAGTCCAACAGTCTGAAGCTTAATGAGTTCAAACCCAAGACTATTAGTTTGAATCTCAATGGGTCCAAACTCAAGTCCGAATCCAAATTCAAGAGTTAAAGGCTCAACTTCAAAGTTTCCTAAGTTTAAAGGCCCAAATTTTAAGAGAACATGCAAATATTTTTTTATAAAAAAATAAAAAATAAAATAAAATAAAATAAAATAAAATAAATAAATAAATAAATAAAAATAACAATAATAATAATAATAATAATAATAATAATATTATTATTATTATTATTATTATTATTATTATTATTATTATTAAAAAACGGAAGCAGAACGGTTGGGCTGGATTTGGGCCCAACATTTTTAAAGCCCAGCCCAGCAAGTTTTTTTAGCCAAAAATGCCCACAGCCAAACATGCCCTTATTTCTCCCCATAAATATAACTCCAAGCAGAGCCTTGAATATTTTCTTCCTTTCCCACTGGCGTTTCCAAAAACCACCAATCCATCTCCCCCGTGGCCTAGCAGCGCGCAGCACAGTGCCGCACACAGTCCCCTACAGGCGGCACAACACCGCATAGCCTAGCACAGCACTGCAACTGACGGAACGTAGCACTGCACGTGGCCCCCGCAGCCAAGACAGCGCCGCTCGGACTAGCACAGTGCTGCACAAAGCACCGTCGCCTAGGGAAAAAATGGAAGAAGATCGTAATGTTTTCACCTATACTTATTGATTGAATTCATGTGATAAATTGATTGGGAACTTTGGGCGACAACCGGATTGTAGGATTGAGGAAGATGACAATCGGTCAGCTTCTTTTATAATTCATTGCTTCGCCACAAGGAAGGAAAGAGGCAAAAAATTCGATGTGAAATTCAGAGTCATTTGTTGGAGGATATCACGGTGGAAGGAATTGGCGTAGAATCCATGAGGAAGAAGATTGTAATAATAATAAAAAACGAGAGAGAGAAGAAGAAAATTAGGCTGTCTCACTCAGGCCTAAAAAGAAAGAGAACCAAAAAAAAGAAAAGAAAGGGAGGACTGGCCCAAACATTTAAGCCAAAAAAATAAAAAAAAAAGGGAAGAAGAATGAATACATAAATAAACAGGAATTTCGTGACTCATCTACTCTAAAACCGAATTTTTTGTAGACAAGTCTCGAGGGGGTATTTGTAAACAATTAAAATTTTTTGCCCGATCAAATGTTGCCATGTGGCATTTTATTGTGATAAAATGTTAGTAATTAATTATTCGTATTTTAGAAATTAAGAACATAATTTCTGAAATTAGACAATAAATAAATTAACATTTTTATTACAAATATCACTGCCCACTTAAATCGCAACAAGTGTTGAGACTAGCTAATCATATCATGCTAGGCGTCAAGTACTATAAGTTTTGAAGGGGAATATTGTTGAATCAACAGTTAATTTTTGATCATCTAATTAAAAGAAATAATGGTAAATCAAATATTATCGACCAATCAGGTAATGTCATGCCGTCAATTATACGTAGCAGCAGAGCCTTCTCCACCCCTATAAATAGGGGTGACATCTACGAAACCAACAACAAAAAAATAGTCGAAGGAAGTACAACAAGCAAACAGGCGACAGCGACAACCAATTGAAGAAGCAACAAAAGACTTCAAATGAAGAAGCATTCAAGGAGTTCAAATCTTCTCCACTAGTTTCAAGAAGTTCGAAGGAGTTTGTCATCAAATTCAAGGCGTTCTTCCTAAAAATTTATCAAGTCCTAACGTTTGATCCACATTTAAGGTGCTAAACCAGTTGATTAACATTATTGAAGGCTCCGGTTAATATTAAGGAGGATCAAATCTCAAAAGCTCTCTCAATTTCAGCCAAATTCTTCAACCTATATTCAAATCATACAACTTGGATTAAGTTAGAGATTGTACTCACAAAATGTCATTCGATTCAAATTGTAATCGATTTGTACAAATTTTTTGTTAATAAAAATTCAATTACAAGATTTTTTGCCATACACAATGACTTAATTAGAAAAATATATAGATAAAAATTATAAAATAAGTACAAGTAAAAAAAATAGTTAGTGAAAATTTTATTAAATAATAAATTATTTTGGTCATAAAAATGAAATTATAAGTAGACATAAAATTATTTTATTTATTTTTATTTAATTAAAAGGTTAATTTCTATTTTTTAAAATTTTTATTAATAAAAATAGTGAAAACCAGTTTTGACTGGTTCAATCTAATTTTGGCCGATTTCTGATCAGATTTAATTGGCTCACACTGATTCAAACGATGACCAGTTTTTTGAGTATAATTGAATTATAGGGGATGTTCTTTCTGTATGGGCACGTCTTGTGAAGGTTGTGTGGACTGTGGAATTTGAATTCTGGTAAAGTGAATATATGTTTGATGTTACAATGCGAATTATATGATTTGAAGTTAATAAACAATAAAATCTCTTTAATATTTTTCTAATTGCAACGACTGTTACAAGCGGATTCCAAAACTTAATAATTGGAAAAACAAGAAAACTGGAATTTTATCGTAGTTGGAACGAGTTTAGTGAAATTTTTTCTTTTTGATTTTACTTTTATTTGGATTAAATTATTTTTATTATTGCATTTTATTATGTATATTTGTGTACATTTTTGTATCCTAAATACTTTGCGCATGAATTAAGTGTTCCAAACAGACTCCAAATCTTAAAATCATTCAAAAAACAAATAAAGTGGACACTGTACTATAAAGGGCCAACCCAATTTGAGCCCCATGCATCCAGTCCGAAGCGTCAGCCTCGTTGTCGCCCACACTCTCATCACAAAATCCTCTCCAATTCCTAGTTCCTGAGAAGCTAAATCCCTCTTCACTGGACAATCTGAAATCTCCACGGTACGGATTTCTTTTTACCATAAAAATTATTCTGGGTAAAGCACCAATTTTGGGCTTACTGGTTTAACTGCGTCGCTGTTTATTTCTTTGTGAATCTTTGATTTTCCTCATTTCTGATTGTCATTCGTTTTTGGCTACCTTCTTTTCTCCTCTCTGTCCAAATTCTTTTAATAGTTATTTTGTATGAGAAGGATGAGAATTATTTCTGTTGTCTGCTTTATCGGGATACGCTTTGGCTAGGTTCGGGGGAGGGGTTTTTGTTGGAAGAATATGTTTGGCGGAGTTTGGGATGATCAGTACGTTTGGAAAGAAATGTGTAATATGATATATTTGAATATTTGTATAAAATATATAATCTGAGATAATACTGTGGTAACGATTAATTTTTAGAGAATAAATAAAATTAAAAGTGAGTGTACACGTAATATATTTAGATGTTGATTCTATTGTTAATAAATATAACCATTAAAAAATAATTAGTTAGTTATATTTATAAAAGATTGAAAAATTGAATTTGAATTTAGATAAAAGTTTTGTTGATAAGCATGTTTGGTAATTTAATGTTTGAGACTATGTTTTAGAATTGAAAGTTAGCTTCCAAACATAACCTCTCTGTTTGACACAACAAAAATCTGATAGCGAGAAGGTGTTTTAACTGATAGGGAACTTTCACACAGGTGTGGGACAAATGGGTTGGAAGGCAGCTCAGAAGCTCATTCATCACTGGAAGATCCTTAGAGGTGATAATTTAAGGTGAATTATATCGTCTGCTCCCCTTTATTAAATATTAATTTTTTCTTAAGTGAATATCAGCTGAAATCTGTTCACAATTATTATTTCAGGTGATGATAAGCAGGGGAAAAGATAAAGGTGAGATTGGAACTAGAAAGCGTGTAATTCGCTCTCAAAATTGTGTTATTGTTGAGGGCAAGAATTTGGTGAGCTATTTCGTTTGTGTTCAATATATTTATAGTGAAATTGAGGGAACAAGATCATTAGTAGTTCCGATAAACTGCTTATTATGGGTTTTAATTGTGTTCTGTTAGTTGCATTTTAGATTTAGCCTATGCAGCCCGATTTTGTTTTGCTAGTTACTTTCTTTGTTTAGTCCATCCCCCAAACCCGGAGAGATTGGAGTTCTGTTTTTCTTTTTTTTTTCCAAATATATTCCATGTTGGATTCTTATTACTTGGCGAAACAAATTTTGCAGTACTTGTGGATGTAGGGGAATGAATAGTTTTTTTTTTCTTATGACATTTTCTGGCTGGGGCTTTTTTATTTTTCTATTAGCACTCCTTGTCCAGTGTTCATAGTTTTTCCCATGCTATTCTTATGTGAATTGGCTCGTTTACCAGTTCTAAATCCTCTACCGGCGAAGAAGCATATCAAGCAAGGGCAAGGTCATTAAGGTGGGATTTTCTCTATAGAAGCCCCTCTCCATGTCTCAAATGTTCAGGTTCTAGGTCCAGTGATGATGCCCCTTTCTGGGTTGCTCTAGTAAAATGGTGGCGGCGCACATTTGTCCTTTATAGGAAGCCCTGCAAGATTGGAATTAAATACTTGGAAGATGTCACGAAAGTACTAGTATCTAGAGGTATTGGAGCATCAGGATCAATAATTCCTCGTCCTAGGATCTTAAAGATAAGAAGCACCCTGAGACCGACTGTTGGTAACTATCAGATTCTTGCGTCTTCACCTTGCTTGCCCATGCACTTCTGTAGTACTTTTGTCTATTTAGAGCAATTTAGTCTGCAGTACAAATCCATCCATTTACCGAACAACTTTTAATTGTGTATTATTCTTAACAAGATATAAGAGAGGATGACTAGGATGACTAAAAGAGTAGGTCAACAGGAATGGTCCTCACTCTGTCCCTACATTAATTAATAATATATATTATTTTAATTTATGTATAACTTGGCGATCAGTCATGTACAACAATAAGTAATTTTTTTTTATGTAACTAATTTGGAAATCAGTCAATTAGACTATAAATTTGACAACTATACTATATATAAAGAGAAAGAATCCTAAGAAAGGATTAATTATCATGAAATATACATTTTATTTGTGACAAAATTTATATTTTATCATAATAGAAATTTGTAAAATATGGCAAAACCAAATTCATCTCAATAAACAAAAAAAAATATGGAGTTTCCATTTTAATTAATATTTTCTTCCCAATTCTTATTTTTACTGTTTTATTTTTCTCAATATTTTAATATACTATTGTGAGGAATATTTTAGTCACAATATTCCTAATTTATATATAACTCTCCTATAAATTATGAGTTATCTTTCTTTTATTTTCTTGTAAATAGATTGAATATATTTTGTTTTTCTATTTCTGAATGTTCTTTCTGTTTCGAATTGAAAATATAGAATTAATAATGATCTATCTCATATTTTAGAGTGAACATGCTCACTCTATGTGTATGTGATGTCCTCCATATGTAATTGTGTCTGGGTCAACTTTTCCTTTGTTCCACCCCCCATCCCCGTTGCCATCCCTAGGCCAAGTCACCCAATCTAGAAAAATAGCACATTCTAAGCCCAAGGATTTACATCCAAGAATTATTTAAAATGCTTTTATTTAAAATGAAATTTACTTATCTTCTTTGTTGTTCTACAGTTGGTCCCTAAGACACTTTAGTGGATCTGGTTTTGGAGAAGACTTATGATGCTAAAACTAGCATGGGAATTGCCAGATCTTTGAACATCTACCCTTTCTCCTTGTTTAAGCTTTTGGAGAATGATTTTTTTGATTGCTTTTGTTTACCATTATCCTGGGAGTCAATAACAATTTGGAAACCAGTTAGTTTATGGTCTTGCTACTTTGTTATTGTCTTTGCAGTTTTTACAAGAACTACTAATCTTATGTATGCATCCAATGTTTGGGCTGCATAATTGCATTTGAGATTCGAGTGTTCTTGAACGAAGATATAAACACTTTAATCCTTGTTTATCATCCCTCATGAGATACATGGGAAAATACTATGTATGGAGGCAGGCACCCACGGAGCCTGCAAGTATTTTTTGAATACAAGCATAGCTATAGGATGAGGGGTAGTCTGTTCGCCATTTGTTATATAGTTTTTTATTTCAATTGCGAAAAATAACCTATGAATTATATATATATATATATGTTTATTAAATCAAATTATTTGATTTGAGGTTGATTAGACATAAAAATATTTTCGTATGTTATCAAATGTGAATTCAAACTTTTAAATTTTTTTGAGTTCAAATTTCGTTGTTTGATTGACGTTTGAGTTTGTATTTGAATATTATAATTTTGAATTGAATTGAATTTTAGTAATTTTTAGCTCGAATTTTTCAATATTGAGTAGTTTGTAGAAACCCATCAAAGTACGCCTTACACTAATTCTTTTTAGGGAATTTTTCAAATTAAAATCTAAACATTAAATCATGATCAATATGAACAAATTAGATACCAATTGAATAAAAACTAATTGCTCGTTTCGAGCTTACATATCATTTTGTCATGAGGCCTTGATAAAAAACTTATTAAGAAGAATTGTGACTTAAGCTTTTCGTACCATCATTCTCGGAAAAATAATTTTATTAAACGTGACTCGTCTCTTTTCAAAGATTAAGTCAAAGGGATGCTCCTTTGATGACGATCTGACAACCTGACAGCAGACTTGTCGAAACCAAGCTGTGTGTTGATGAGTATGCAAAACCAAACTCAATACATTGCCTGAGGCAGTCGAACTCTTACGCCAGCTGGCTACCACAGGAGGGATAGCCGAAAGAGAATACTATAATGCAACTGAATTAATATATGCTTTGTATTTTGGGGAAATGATTCACATAAAACTAGCTAAACATCATTTCAACATCTTAATACTGCAGACCCATCTCTAGTCATCTCAGAAATACAATACCAGCCTAACCAGCAAGATCCCAGAGCCGTCTAGCTGTACTAAACCAGTACCACAGCTCACAAGCCCACAGAGGTCTGCCCGAAATCAAAACTTGGCCTAGCATCATGCTTCCGCAGAATGCAATTCTAACCTTCATTTGTTTGCAGCTGTTGTCTGTAGTCTAGTAGAAATTCAAAACCCACCAACGTGTTGATTTGGAACCATGCCATATCTCCCTGGTCTTACCACATTTGCTCCTCTTGTCTCTTTTCTTTTCCTCTACTCAATGTAAATACCTCTCAGAATTGTCAAAATTTACCACGAAGGAAGCCAATATAGAACAGTGATATCAATTTAAATTCTGGGATATTTCTGAAGAACAGTGAAAGAAACTAAATAGAGAGGTCATCAATGTGTATAATGTTACAGGCTACTTCGCAAGAGACTGTCGTATCGATCTTTATGATTCTTGACTTCTAGCGTGTGTTTTGTCTTCTTGCTCTTCCCTGACAAGAACTTAAGGCTAAAAAAAATTATTTACTACCTGCTTAAATTTTTTTACAATGGCAGTAGTGTTATTGTTGCGGGCTATCTTCTAGCTTCCGGTAAAACATATTATGCTTCAGCACTTCTTGGCTTAATTGCCCCTCAAGTCTTTTTCCAGGTAAAAGGTTTTTAATATGTTGACGGTACTTGCTTTATAGATATTTCCAGCTTGGGCATGTGCGTTCATACCATAAGCTTGCCTCGTTGACTTAACCTCTAGACTCCTAACCATGATCTCGCTTGTAAAGAGTGTGAAGACAACGAAAAAATTTTGCTTGGCTTCACAAATGAGATAGTCAGGTTAAAAACTTTGGAGTTCCATTTCATGTCTGCAAGTAAACATATGCTTTGCTAATTTCAAAACTCATTATGGAGTACCATTGTGTCAATTGGATTTGAGAATTTTGAGCATTCTAGAAATATTGCCAAAGATTTCGGCTTTAGTAATTGTTGTTTCACAGTATCTCTATATCAGTTGAATTCAAAAAAATTTTTTTCCATTCTAGAAAACTTCCAAATTTTACGTGCTAGCAAAGATAACTTTTCCCCCCTCTATCACTACATATGCTGCCCTAACTCGTGAATATATACAACCACTCTTCACAATGCAGTTCAAGTACTTCCTGAAAGACCCAGTGAAATATGATGTCAAGTAGCAGGTACGTGGTCTTCCAGCACTCATCATGGATTAATACAATAAACTCAGCCATAGATGTGGGTGAAATCCAAACATTTTTAACTGACTCTCTGTATGTATTTGCCGAGTCTAATTTTTATGTTCTACTGCTCCGTATATTCCTATTCAATTTCAGGCTAGCGCCCAATCATTTCTTATACTTGGTCTACTGGTCACTGCTTTGGCAACTAGCCATTGATCCTTATGTCAGATATGTATGATGCTGGAAATCAAAGAGCTGCATAGCCACGTGCGTGAAAGCAAAAGGTCTAGAGTGCCCCCATTGTATCTTCTGAGTTGTTGGTATGTATATTTCTGCCGAGTTTTTCTTTGCCAATGGTAGGTTATTTTCCTTCATTTTGTCGTAGAAGAAGGTTCTTTTAATGCAATGTGGCAAGATGTTTCATCATTCGTCTCTGGCTAGACCATTCTGTTGAATTAAAGACAGTTCTACTCACAGATAATATAAATCTTCTTTGTTAGTGAAACCTGTCCTTTTCAATTAAATTTTGATCACAAACAGGTGTAGTATAGATGATCGTCAGAACAGGCCTCTACTCTGTACCGTATTTCAGTTTACTCCTTCTGTATTCTTATTTATAAATAAATCAATAAGTAAATAAATAAGAAAAACTATGCCATGTATCGTTAACTAAAAATAAATAATAGATGTGCAGCTTGGAACTGATATCACATTCTATGAAGTTTCATCACATGCAGTAATGGACAGAAGCTAAAATCGAACAATATACTATTAAAGGAGAGTAATTGTAGAGATCCACCAAGAAAGACCATTTGGCATCTGAATAATCACTTGTGTGCCCATTCAGCGAGGGGTACTGACTGCAGGACACAACTTGCTGCTGTCCAAAATATACTGTCCTGAGTACTCCCCAGTGCTGAAATCAGGATTTGTTGAAACTGGATACAGATCAACTTGCTGGCTTGTTAATCCTATGCTTCCTTCATAAAGTTCTTCCTGTTTCCCTGGATGCAATCTGGACTTTCTCAACCTCTCCAATTCCATGGACACTTCTTTCATCGTTGGTCTTTCTTCGCCATCTAACTTGAGGCATCTCGTAACAAGCTCAGCCACCCCATCGATCTGCTCCAAACTCCCTTCACGCAGAATTCTGGACTCGACTATTTGGAACAGGCGGTTTTCCTTTATGGAGGCTACAAAGTAAGTTGACAGGTTCCTCTTTGCTTCACTTCTTTCCATGGAGAGTGGCTTTTCCCCTGTCAGGAGTTCTGCCAAAACCACCCCAAAACTATAAACATCGCTTTTCTGTGTCAGCTGGCTCGTGTGAAAATATTCAGGATCAAGATAGCCCAACGTCCCCTGGACAAGAGTAGTCACTTGTGTTTGATCATTGGGCACCAATCTTGATGCTCCAAAATCTGATATCTTTGCAGTGTAATACTCATCTAAGAGTATATTGGGTGACTTGACATCTCTATGGATAATTGGCATTGCAGCTGCAGAATGAAGATAAGCAAGTGCACCAGCAGCCTCTGCAGCAATCCTCAGCCTGTTTTCCCAAGAAAACCAGGGCTTTCCCCCACTGTTGTGGATATGATGAAACAGTGTACCATTTGAGACATATTCATAAACTAGTAGAGGAACTTCAGTCTCGAGACAACAGCCCAAGACTTTAACCACATTTCTGTGGTTAACCTGAGTTAGAATAACCACCTCATTGATGAACAGCTCTATTTGACTCTCATCCATTATTTTGGATTTCTTGATTGCAACCACACGCTGATCCATGAGAATCCCTTTGTAAACTGTACCATAGCCTCCCCGGCCAAGGATGCGATCTTCGGCGTAATTGTTGGTGGCCTTCTCCAGCTCTTGTGCTGAAAATATTTTAGCTGATTCCATGCTACCTTCATTGGAAGCGAGTTGCTGCTTCAATAAATAGCCACCATTTTGGTGGAAGAATTTTGCTCTGAGTTTGACCAGTTTCCTCTTCTGGAAGCTAAAATAAATCCAAGTGAGGCCAATTATCAGGGCCAAGAAGCTGAAACCAAAGCCTGCAAGTTCAAAATTTGCATGTGCATTACACTAAAGTCAACCATGCTGAAACAAATGGAATTCATTCATGATGCTGCTGGTCATCTTTGGGTTGTGATGTGTTTGATGGCAGTATTTACGTACCTAATGAGAATTTGATCACAGGGAATGGTGAAGTCTGTTTAACGCAGCCTTTGCCTTCTTTAGTGCCATCACCAATGAATCCATTTGGACATGAGCAATTATAACTGCCTGGAGTATTATTGCAAACCCCATTTGGATCACATGGACTGTTCTCACATTCATTTGTGTCTAAAAATCGGAAGAGAACACCAGAATAGTCAGGTCATCAAACTTCAGAAAGTTAAATTTCTGGACAAGTAACAAAGAGCCCACCACCACTTACCTTTGCAGCCCGGCTCCAGATATGGATTGCCCTCATATCCTTCAAAGCAGCTGCAGCGGTATCCGCCAAGACCGGAGTCAGAGTCGATGCAGTAACTATTCTCCTGACATGCAAAATATTTTGATTTCCGAGCCTCGGTGCAAGTTTGATTCCCAATCGCCCAGTCCAGGACTATAGGGACACTTTCTATGGTCCGGTTTTGAAATGATTCATCTGTGAGGTTAGATGAATGAAAAGTGAAGCTCTCCTGCTCTGCAAGAAATGCATAACCACAAGGATCAAAGGACGAGACATTAATGTGATTATCGAGGGTGCCTACTGATGCTATAACACTCTGGAGGCCCTTTGGTATTGGGATCTGGCAACAGCCAATTCCTTTACAAAAACTTTCACGAATGTCCTCTTGTGCATAACAAAGGGAAACGCATCCGCTGGTGAAGTTAGACTCAGGTCTTCCAAATATCAAGGCAAGAGTATCACATCCCACAACAGTAAACTTATTTGCATCAGAGAAGGTGAAACATGGCGCTAAATGGATTGTCACGTCGTTCTGACGAGTTAGGTTGCCAAGTTGGTTGTAACAGCTTGCCGCAACCGAGTTCTTGATCCTCATTTGGGAGTCTGATATGTCAATAATCTCATGGTTTCCTCTTGCAGTGTATGGCTTTGGAGGGTTAAAAAAAGTGTTGCAGTTGATATCAAACCAGCTGTTTATGGAGCACCTTGACCCTATGCCAAATGGATATGGAACAGTTAGATTCCCACATCTGCTCTGGCAGTCAGACTTAGTTATGTTGACGCCTTTTGCTTTGGTTATGGGAGGTCTGTTGATGTTGCTATCATCAGGAGCTGCCAACGCCCAATGAAAGCACATGAAAGGAAAGAAAAGTGAATACAAAAGGAAGCTTTTCATCATCTTTGGGAGATATTGGGATTTGGCTAATGCATTCACAGGGTTAATCTTCTCAAAACTCGGCTTCATTTATAGGCACAAACTATTGTACGGATGAACTAACAAGTTCAAGTCAACCACAACAAATAAACTCCATTTGTCTTTCGCCCGTCTCTCTCTTTGGCATAATGTTAAACATTTTCCACAGTTTAGATGCGGACTTGAAGGGACATATTATTTGTGCAAAAAGTCATAATTATAAGAGAAGAGGAATATTGGAATGACAAAGGGAAACATAATTAATTATTTTGTGCAGACTTTCATGTGCTTGAAGCTTGACTTGTTCAAGTACAGATCACCCTCATGTTAGCACGTGCGACAGCCAACCATTACTTCAAATAAGTCGAGTTAGTTCGGACAATTTGGCTTAAATAATTCCATACTTAACCAATGGCACAGCAAAGAAATGTCCCTGGCTTTTATTGAACATTTCTAGAACTTTATAGTTACTCAAGTACTGTTGTATGGTCAAGAGCTGAAGCTGTCAATTGGTATTGAAATTTACATAAAAATAAAGAAAAGCCGCACTCCCCATGCCCTATTTACTTCGAAAACTTGCGAGGGAAGATGGCATTCCTTTTGGAAATGCCCTTTAAAATTACTCGTGAAGGAAATGCTCTTTACATGAAAATGACGGAATAATGAAGAATAAAAGGGGCCTTAGTTTATGGCCAAATGAGGGCTTGACTGCCCTAAGGCTTCGTTGATTTTGTGCATGCATCATCGATTTCCGCGAAATCGACTCAACTGGGAAATGGCGTCCGAGTGGCCATAGTTTATTTAACCAGTTGAGCATTTAATGACCAGTTAATGAACCAATTTATACTCAATAATATATTTTCAAGTCTTTATGTTTTCCCAGTAATTATTTGATGAACTCATAAATACTGCCATTTGCTCTTTTGAACAGAGTACGTTGGATGGCTTGACCATCTGTCGGCCCCTTCAGTGCCAATAGGAGGGGCACCCTGTCATGAGCACCGGGTGCCTCGAATTATGACAAGTGTCAATTTACTTATTTTTTTTATTACTTTACCCTTTAAAACAAGCTTTTAAAATTGTAAATATTACTTAGAATTTTTGTTTTTAAATTTAAGTAAAAATTAATAGGTTTTTTCAGGTTTAAGTTTAATTGATCCAAATTTTCTAATTAGATTCAAATTTAATTACTTACAATTGTTCAACTCAAAAATTCTAATTAATTTCCTTAATTTTTTTACATAAATATTAATTAGGGTTTTGAGTTATTTAATTGTAATAATTAAATTTAATTATACTTAAATAAGTAAAAATTAATTGGGGTTTTGGGTAAACATTTGTACTTAATTAAATTAGAATTTTTGCATAAAAAACTGTAATTATTTATTAGAGCTTTTGGATTAATTAATTCTAATTAATTAAATTACTTAATAGAATTTTCGAATTAATTATTTCTGAACCAAAAACCATGATTAATCTTCACTTAATTGTTAATATTTTTTAGAGTTGCTTAAATCTTTAATTAGAAAACAAAAAAATAAGGAAAAAAAAAAAAACAATCAGAACGTGTCACGTTCTGCCTGTTCTGTTTTGGGTGCACTTCGAAAGGACCGTGCCAATAAGAGGAAACAAATTGATACACTTAAATTGTCGCTGTTGATTTTGGTAGAAAAATAATAAAAATAATAATTTTATTTCTCTCTATAATGCCAAATCTTATCCCTTTCAATTATTCTTGCAGTGCTTACATTCATCAGCCGCCTTCGCATTTTGGTCCGGTCATCTTAATTTTTTAAATCTCTCTCTCTCTCTCTCTCTCACATAGGACAATAAACTGTACAAATAAAAGTCTCCTAATTTCAAATCTGCCAAAAAAATTCAGTAACCAATATATTTAAGAATTCAATCAAAGTCTCCTAACTCAATTAATTCAAGTTTACTGAATTTTTTTCTAAGATTGAAATTATGTACACATTACAACAAATTAAACTACAAACAATAAAATAAAAAAAATCCAGTAAACTTTCCAAATAATTAAGAATTCAGTTTGGCGCAGTATTATTTTTTTTCTCTCTTGGAGCATGTCAGACATATATTGTATTCGTACAAGTTCTAAATACCCTAAGAATTGTAATCGAACCTATATATATATATATATATATATATATATATATTAATATAATATTAAATTAATGAATTTAAATTTTGCCCTGCACCGAATAAAGCAAAACTAATTTATACCCACATATGTTATGCCATTTATATTTATAGTTCTCTAAATTGACAATTTAAATCAGAATCTGGAAAGAGAAAATTCGAAATTGTCGTTTACATCATTATTCAAAGCAGTAAACTCTTGTTCGAATGGCTGATTGGTCACAACTCAAGAGCATTCGTATACCTAGGAATTTTCGTGGGTATTCTAATGGTGGGCGCCCGGAGTCTTCTCCTTGCAAGACAAATTGTCAGCCAAATCTGATTCTAAGGCAGCTGCCAGTAGACTTTTCCGTCTCCCCTCTGGCTTTCATTTGACTCAGCAATCACCACAACAAAACACGCACAGAAATAAATAAATAAACTAGCTAGAAATTAATAGGAAAATATTGCAATGTATTGTCACAACTTGAACTACAGCATGTTGGAGGTCAAGGAAATCAGGCGGCATAACAAGCCTAGTTTTCGTATGTGCTTTTGAAGTTGTATATTTGGTCTAATTTGTCTTTTGTGGTGGGTTCTTTTTTCAAGGCAAATAGACGTGTGGATAAATTAGTTGATAAGGTCATGGTTTATTGTGTTACTGTTTTAATTTCGGAGAATCACTTTGTTATATTTTTAAGAAAGAACATATTCTTGTAGCTTGATTTTGGCTATAATTAGACTTGTCGTATGATGCTCACAAATCTTGAACTTAAAATATAAAACAAAATTAAAGCTTGCCCTAGAAGGATATTGTCCTAAGAATACAAAAGAAGAATCTGATTCCTTAAACTATCCTTGTTAATTTTTCAAGAAAAATGTCATATGTAGGACAAAATTCTGTTGCAGAATTTGGCGTACCATCTACTGTCATGCTTGGTGATGTTGCACCGGATGGGGCTTACTCTCTGAAGGGGCGTAGGAAGGCGTATCCTCCTGCGGTGGTTTCGGTGTTCGAGACAGAGAAATTCCTTCGGAGTCACGAGAGGGAGTTCCTTTGTAAGTTGTGGACAAGTCTTCGCGAGAGGTTAGTGGGCACCTCGCTTGATTCCATTTCTTCCCTCAAGGATGAGGTCATGTTAATTCTTGAGTCCATGAAGCGTTTTGAACACGCCAATGTTTCATGCATAGAGAAGTTCTTGAAGACCTTGTTTGCTAGAGCCGTAGCCTATGATGATGCAAGATCTGCTACATATGCGGTGTTCACTAAGGAGGTCCTTACCCGTCAGTTGAAGGATGCTGACAGTCGGCTCCAGGAGGCCCTAAACAAGGAAGTTAGGGGGCCACATAAGTTGAGCGGTTTGAGGCTGAACTGAAGAGTGTGGAGGAATAGCTTGAGCTTCTGACGAAACGTCAATAGGAGTTGTCTTCGTCCCTTGTGCAGTAGAAAGAGTTCTTACGAGAGGCAGCGACCGAGGTTGGAGAGGTTCATGGGGAGATAGTTACCATACGATCCATGAAGCCTTCAGACGAGAGAGTTGCAGAGGCCTTGCGTGTTGTCGAGGAGAAGTTGGTGATAATCAAAGATGAACTGGAGGGCTTGAACCCTTTTACTTAGCTTTTATCAGGATCATTTTTTTTTTTAAATTTGGATATTGATGTTACTTCTTCTGTTAACATCTGGTTTTGTCAATAAAACTTGATCTTTTGCTACACTGCTTGTTACTTTTTTTCTTTGCAAATGCCCCAGTTACTAGAGCATGACCTGTTGCAAATTTGTGACTGAACTTAGAGGATATCTAAGCTGCCTACGTACCTGAAAATGGGATCAAGTCATAACATAGTTCAAATCCCCTTAAATTCGTAAGAGGTAAAGATTGTTCACAATTTATACTTTTGTGGGCCAGGAGTGATGTACAGTTTAGGCTCGTGTGTTTTGTTTTAACATTTTATGCCTTGTCTTCAAGCATAATACTTCTTTAGGAATTTTCCATTGATCGGGCCAACCTTTACACCATCCCGATCGACCAATCTGTAGGCGCCATTTCTGTAAACTTCTCGAATAACATACGACCCATCTCACTTAGGGGTAAATTTCTTTCCAGTGTGATGAGTGAATGGGCCTCCTTACTGCAAGCACCAAGTTTCCAATTTAAAAAGATCGCGTACGCATTTTTTTGTTGAAGGCTTTGGATAGGTAGGCTTGATAGTATTCAAACCTTTGCTGCGCGTCGAGCCTCTTCTTATCCAACGGCTCTAATTCTTCAAGACACAAATGAGCATTGTCTTCCTTGGTCAATCCCTCCTGTATAGCACTCGTAGTGATGGAATTTGCCACTCGAGCGAGATGATAGCTTCAACTCCATATACTAACGCATAATGGGTTGCTTGTGTGGGCGTCCTAAAAGTGGTCCGGTAGGCCCACAGAGCCTCCCCAATCCTCTCGTGTCAATCCCTTTCTGACTTTGACACCACCTTTTTTAACGGGCTGCACAAGGTTTTATTAAAAGCTTCTGTGAGACCATTGGCTAAAGTATGGTACATTGAGGATTTCCTTTGCTTGAAGTCGAACCTTTGGCATAACTTGTCGATAGTACTGTTGACAAATGACTTTCTATTGTCGGTGATGATGTACCAAGGGACCCCATACCTGTAGATAATGTTAGTACAGATGAAGTCAGCGACATTCTCCTTTTTTACTTCCTTCAAAGGGATTGCCTTCTCCCATTTGGAAAAGTAGTCAGTGGCCGCCAAGATGTAGAGGTGGCAAGCGGATGACTTCGTCATGGGTCCGACGACATCCAATCCTCAGGTGTCGAATGGCCATGAAGATTCCATTGGGTGTAAAGGCTTGGGTGATTGATGAATGAAGCTAACATGGTATTGACATGCTTGGCACCTTCGAACGAACTCCATGCAATCTTTTACCATTGCTGGCAAGTAGTATCCCATTCTCTTTATCCGAAAACAGAGTTTTGGCCCGGACTAGTGGGCGCCGCAAATCCCAGAGTGCGCCTCCTCCATAGCTTGAATAATTTTGTCATTATCTAGGCAACGTAGGAACACTTCATCGAATGAGCGTCTGTACAGGACACTATTAAAGTAGATAAAGCGGGCTACTCATCGTCGGATGTCGACCTTTTGGCTTGGATCATCTGGTAATTTCTCTTATTTCAGATAGTCCACAAATAGCTGGCGTCAGTCTTATTTTTCTATCGAGACTTCTACGGGGTAACTTTCCTCCCTCTCCTTATCCTCAAGTGTTGGTGGCGCCACCCAATTTTTGCATATGGGCACCTGGTATTTTGCTTCAGGTAATGATAAAATGGAGGCAAGCTTAGCCAATGCGTCAGCTTGTTTGTTTTTGTTTCTCAGCATGTGTTTGATTGTGACGTCCCCAAGCCAACTCATGATCTTGTGGGCATAGTTATGGAATGGCAGCAATTCAGGCCTTTTGACTTCATATTCCCCTAGTAGTTGGTTGACCACCAGTCGAGAATCCCCAAAAATTTTAAGGTGTAGCTGCTTAATATCCATGGCAATCTCAAGTCCGAGGATTAAGGCTTGATATTCAGCCATATTGTTTGAGCATTTTTTCCCAAGGGTAAACAAGTGGGGTAAAATTTCACCTTCGGATGTTACCAATATTACCCCAACACCGGCTCCTTCCCTGTAGGAGGCTCCATCAAAGTACATATTCCATGGAAGGGTAACTTCAACCAGCAGGGCATCCTTGTCAGGCAGGTCATCAAAAAGATCCCACTCAGCGGGATAAGGTGGTCTGCCAAGAAGTCTGCTAGAACTTGTCCCTTCATTGCCTTTTGCGGTACGTATATAATTTCAAATTGTTAGAACTAGAGGTACCATCTTGCGAGCCTATCAAAGAGGATGGGCCTTGACATAACGTACTTTAGTGGGTTTATTTTAGACACCAGATGAATCGTGTGAGCCTGGAAGTAGTGTCTTAACTTTTAGATGGCAAAGACGAGTGCCAGACATGTCTTTTCAATTGGTGAGTACCTTAGTTCGTTTTGTGTCATCATTTTGCTAAGGTAATACAGGCATTTTCTTTCTTTTCATCATTTTCTTGCGCTAGCAGAGCTCCCACCAAACATTCCTGTGTGGCAATGTATAGGATCAATGGACGGCCAATCACCGGGGCTGCCAACAATGGAGGTTTTGTTAGATAAGACTTGATGCTCTGAAGGGCCCTTCTACAGGACTCATCCCATTTGAAGGGGACAGCTTTCTTCATGAGGCGGCTAAAGGGTTGGCAACACCCTGCTAGGTTGGGATGAATCTTCGAATATAAGTCAATCTCTCTTGCAAGCTCTTGAGCTCGTGGATGTTTCCAGGTTCTGACATCTTTAGGATGGCATCGATCTTCGCTTGTTCAATTTCGATGCCTTGGTATGGAACAACAAAGCCCAGGAATTTACTAGAGGTGACCCCACATGCGTATTTCAACAGGTTCATTCTCAATTGGTATCTTCTCGGGCGTTCGAAAACCTTTCTCAAGTCATGCAAATGGTCTCCTCGTTTCTTTGATTTCACCACGAGGTCATCAATGTAGCATTCAACATTTTTGTGTAGCATGTCGTCAAAGATTTCTTGCATGGCTCTTTGGTATGTTGCCTCGGCGTTTTTAAGGTCAAATGGCATAACCTTGTAGCAATATATGCCATTGGGGGCACGAAAAGCCGTTAGTTCTTCATCTGCGGGCGCCATTCATATTTAGTTATACCTAAATGACCCGTCCATTAAAGAAAGTGCTTCGTGCCCTGTGGTAGCCTCGATCATGAGTTCCGTGATGGGTAGGGGGAAGTCATCTTTGAGACATGCTTCATTGAGATCTCTGAAGTCAATGCAGACTCGTATTTGCCCATTCTTTTTTCTTACCGAGACGATGCTAGAGATCTATGTGAGATACTTAACTTCTCAGATGAATTCGGCTTCAATCAATTTGTTGATTTCAGTCTCAATTTGTGAGAGGAGCTCCAGCCGAAATTGGCGTTGCGCTTGCTTGACGAGCATATTGCCTTTTTCACGGCCAAGCGATGTACCGCTACTTTTGGGTTTAAACTAGGCATTTCCTTGTATGACCAAGTAAAGACATACTTAAACTCCTTTAACAACCCTACATACGTACTGGCCTATTCGCTTTCTAGCAGGGTACTGATGTAGATGGGGCAAGGGTCGTCGTTGTCTCCTAAATTTATTTCTCTTAATTCGTCCATCGTGGACTTGGTGCCTGCTTCCATTTGAGGTGGTGCGACTTCAACGTCCTCTTCGATCGGTTCCCCCCTTCGTTCACGGTTATATAGTTAGATGAACCCACACTTTCTTTATCGTCGTCTTTCTCAACTTGGGCTTTGGTGAAAACGACAATTTGAATTTAGCTTTGAGGGCTCTGCCGCACGATATAACCAAGTTCGTCTTCCTCTTCATATAGGAGGGGATTCGGCTATGGAGTTTCTTTTCTTGCTTTGGTACCTTAGTAATCCCACCCTCTATTCTCTAATATTTCTGTTTTTAGGGCGGGCCGAGTCTTTTGAAAGCTGGCACTCGTGTTGGCTCCCTTTCAACTCCTAAAAAGTAGTCATCTGCTGTAGTGTTGTCAGCAGAAGTTCTTTTTATGACGATACGTATAGGACCCTTCGACTGCCCGTACCAAAGTGTTCGTACCTAAGGGCATGGGTGTGTGCCCATTCAGCGAGGGTTGCTGACTGCAGGACAGAAGTTGCTGCTGTCCAAAATATACTGTCCTGAGTACTCCCCAGTGCTGAAATCAGGATTTGTTGAAACTGGATACAGATCAACTTGCTGGCTTGTTAATCTTATGTTTCCTTCATAAAGTTCTTCCTGTTTCCCTGGATGCAATCTGTACTTTCTCAACCTCTCCAATTCCATGGACACTTCTTTCATCGTTGGTCTTTCTTCGCCATCTAACTTGAGGCATCTCTTAACAAGCTCAGCCACCACATTGATCTGCTCCGAACTCCCTTCACGCAGAATTCTGGACTCGACTATTTGGAACAGGCGGTTTTCCTTTATGGAGGCTACAAAGTAAGTTGACAGGTTCCTCTTTTCTTCACTTCTTTCCATGGAGAGTGGCTTTTCCCCTGTCAGGAGTTCTGCCAAAACCACCCCAAAACTGTAAACATCGCTTTTCTGTGTCAGCTGGCTCGTGTGAAAATATTCAGGATCAAGATAGCCCAACGTCCCCTGGACAAGAGTAGTCACTTGTGTTTGATCATTGGGCACCAATCTTGATGCTCCAAAATCTGATATCTTTGCAGTGTAATACTCATCTAAGAGTATATTGGGTGACTTGACATCTCTATGGATAATTGGCATTGCAGCTGCAGAATGAAGATAAGCAAGTGCACCGGCAGCCTCTGCAGCAATCCGCAGCCTGTTTTCCCAAGAAAACCAGGGCTTTCCCCCACTGTTGTGGATATGATGAAACAGGGTACCATTTGAGACATATTCATAAACTAGTAGAGGAACTTCAGTCTCGAGACAACAGCCCAAAACTTTAACCACATTTCTGTGGTTAACCTGAGTTAGAATAACCACCTCATTGATGAACAGCTCTATTTGACTCTCATCCATTATTTTGGATTTCTTGATTGCAACCACACGCTGATCCATGAGAATCCCTTTGTAAACTGTACCGTAGCCTCCCCGGCCAAGGATGCGATCTTCGGCGTAATTGTTGGTGGCCTTCTCCAGCTCTTGTGCTGAAAATATTTTAGCTGATTCCATGCTACCTTCATTGGAAGCGAGTTGCTGCTTCAATAAATAGCCACCATTTTGGTGGAAGAATTTTGCTCTGAGTTTGACCAGTTTCCTCTTCTGGAAGCTAAAATAAATCCAAGTGAGGCCAATTATCAGGGCCAAGAAGCTGAAACCAAAGCCTGCAAGTTCAAAATTTGCATGTGCATTACACTAAAGTCAACCATGCTGAAACAAATGGAATTCATTCATGATGCTGCTGGTCATCTTTGGGTTGTGATGTGTTTGATGGCAGTATTTACGTACCTAATGAGAATTTGATCACAGGGAATGGTGAAGTCTGTTTAACGCAGCCTTTGCCTTCTTTAGTGCCATCACCAATGAATCCATTTGGACATGAGCAATTATAACTGCCTGGAGTATTATTGCAAACCCCATTTGGATCACATGGACTGTTCTCACATTCATTTGTGTCTAAAAATCGGAAGAGAACACCAGAATAGTCAGGTCATCAAACTTCAGAAAGTTAAATTTCTGGACAAGTAACAAAGAGCCCACCACCACTTACCTTTGCAGCCCGGCTCCAGATATGGATTGCCCTCATATCCTTCAAAGCAGCTGCAGCGGTATCCGCCAAGACCGGAGTCAGAGTCGATGCAGTAACTATTCTCCTGACATGCAAAATATTTTGATTTCCGAGCCTCGGTGCAAGTTTGATTCCCAATCGCCCAGTCCAGGACTATAGGGACACTTTCTATGGTCCGGTTTTGAAATGATTCATCTGTGAGGTTAGATGAATGAAAAGTGAAGCTCTCCTGCTCTGCAAGAAATGCATAACCACAAGGATCAAAGGACGAGACATTAATGTGATTATCGAGGGAGTCCATTGATGCTATAACACTCTGTAGGCCCTTTGGTATTGGGATCTGGTTACAGCCAATTCCTTTACAAAAACCTTCAAGAATGTCCTCTTGTGCATAACAAAGGGAAACGCATCCGCTGGTGAAGTTAGACTCAGGTCTTCCTGATATCAAGGCAAGAGTATCACATCCCACAACAGTGAACTTATTTGCATCAGAGAAGGTGAAATATGGCGCTAAATGGATTGTCACGTCGTTCTGACGAGTTAGGTTGCCAAGTTGGTTGTAACAGTTTGCAGCAACCCAGTTCTTGATCCTCATTTGGGAGTCTGATATGTCAATAATTTCAAGGTTTCCTGTTGCAATGTATGGCTTTGGAGGGTTAAAAGAAGTGTTGCAGTTGATATCAAACCAGGGGTCTATGGAGCACCCTGACCCTATGCCAATGCCAAATGGATATGGAACAGTTAGATTCCCACATCTGCTCTGGCAGCCAGACTTAGTTATGTTGACACCTTTTGCGATGGTAGTGGGAGGTCTGTTGATATTGGTATCATGAGAAGTTGCCAACGCCCAATGAAAGCACATGAAAGGAAAGAGAAGTGAATACAAAAGGAAGCTTTTCATCATCTTTGGGAGCTATTGGGATTTAGCTAATGCATTCACAGGGTTAATCTTCTCAAAACTCAGCATCATTTATAGGTACAAGCTATAGTTCGGATGAACTAACAAGTTCAAGTCAACCACAACTAATAAACTCCATTTGTCTTTAGCCCATCTTTCTCTTTGGCATAATGTTAAACATTTTCCACTGTTTAGATGCGGACTTTGAAGGGACATATTATATGTGCCAAAAGTCATAATTGTAAGAGAAGAGGAATATTGGAATGAAAAAGGGAAACATAATTAATTATTTTGTGCAGACTTTCTTGTGCTTGAAGCATGACTTGTTCAAGTACAGATCACGCTCATGTTAGCATGTACGACAGCCAACCATTACTTCAAATAAGTCGAGTTAGTCCGGATAATTTGGCTTAAATAATTCCGTACTTAACCAATGGCACAGCAAAGAAAAGTTCTTGGCTTTTATTAAACATTTCTAAAACTTGATAGTTACTCAAGTACTGTTATATGGTCAAGAGCTGAAGCTGACAATTGGCATTGAAATTTACATAAAAATAAAGAAAAGCAGCACTTCCATGCGCCGTTTACTTTGAAAACTTGCAAGGGAAAGAGTAAAAGCGTTGATTACGTTACTCCCCATGCCCCGTTTAATTTTTGTCACTAATTTTTGGTTAATATTATATCAACAGAGACGATATTTATTGTTGTCACCAATCATTGAAAGGGACAGTTATTAGTGAAAGTATTAATTTTTGTCACTAACTTCAGTCACTACGTAGTTAGTGTCAGGTAAAATCGATGTCCGTGGTAATATCATCACTGGTTAAATTATATAGTGATAATACCTTGCCATCGCTTGAGAAAATTTCTCTACAAGAAATTTATTGAATGGCAATACATATTAGAAATAAAAATATAAAAATAAATTTCTTGCTGACTAGAAAGGGAGACAAGAAGGAAAATAGAATTTAAAGACTAAATTAAATTTTGGAGCAAAATGATTTGTTGCTAATAGTAAATGAAATAAAAAATAATTTGAATTTACTAATAACTCCTCTAATAAATATTACAAATAAAGGATATGGGAGTAATTTAGGCAATCAGCATCGTGACAATCGAAATTTGAATTACACGGTGATTATGAAAGAGTATACATAGTTACGTATAAAATGATAAATAATTTTCAAAAGTAATTGCATATTTCAAAAGTCCTTATAAAATAGAAAATTTATGAAAATTTATGAAAAATTTATCTAAAAGGCAGGTCGGTCTTAGGACATCATGAGACCATATTATGAAAGCTAATGCCATAGTAAGAAAATTGTTGGTTTGTGTTGTATGCTCGTTTCCTACATTAATAGTATTTTACATCATTTTTCGTTAACAATATCCTTGTAAATTATATATAGTTGTTATTACCTCAATCGATATTGAATGAGAAAAATAATGAAATTAAATTTTATATATTAAATAACAGCTAATTATAATCTTCAGTGTTATATTTAACAACTAAAAATATTTATTATAAGACCCTTAATATTTATTATAGATAATACATACGAAGTTTTACACAAGAAACGCGTTTTTAGTCCAAGTACTCCAAGATTAAGCCAAAATCGTCCAAAACTAAACCAGTTCGTGAGAGGTGGGCTGGCATTTAAGAGGCAAATAGTTATAAATAGATTATCTTTACAAAAAAATATACTATTAACAAATATGTAATTAAATAAATAAGGAAAGAGTGAAAAAACACACAAATATTTAATTACTTTTAACATTTTTTATTATTTTATATGTAACTATATATACACTTTCATAATCACCGTGTAATTTAAATTTTATTTGTCGCAATGTTAATTGCCTAAATTACACCCATATCCTTTATTTGAAATATTTTTTAGAGGAGTCATTAGTAAATTCAAATTATTTTTTGTTCCATTTATTATTAGCGACAAATCATTTTGTTTCAAATTTTAGTTTAGTCTTTAAACTCTATTTTCCTTCGGTCTTCCTTTCTAATCTGCAAAAAAATTATTTTTATTTCTAATAAGTATTACTTTTCAATATATTTCTTGTAGAGAAACTTTCTCAAGTGATGGAAACATTTCACTATATAATTTAACTAGTGATGATATTACCACAAACATGGATTATGCATGGCACTAACTATATAGCGACTACATTAGTGGCAAAAATTAATACTTTCACTAATAATTGCCCTTTTCAATGATTAGTGACAACAATAAATATAGTCACTATTGATATGCTTTTAGTAACAATATATTAATCAAAATTAATGACAAAAATTAATGATTTCACTAATAATCACACATCTAAATAATTAGTGACAATAATAAATATTGTTACTAAAAGCATTCTTTTAGTGACAATATTTTTGTTATATTCAGTGATGGAAATCACTTTTTTCAACATTTAGTGACAATAGTAAATATTGTCACAACTAACATGCTTTTAGTGATAATATTTTGATCACTATTTGTGATAAAAAATAATATATCACAAATAACTCTCTTTTCAATAATTAATGGCAATAATTATTTTTTGTCACTACAAATATACTTTTAGGACAATATTTTTGTCATAATTAGTGATGAAATTAATATTGTCACTAATAATCTCTCTTTTCAATATTTAGTGACAATCATAAATATTGTCATTACTAAGATACAATATTTTGATGACAAAAAAATAATATTATCACAAATAACTCCCTTTCCAATAATAATGACAATACTTATTTTTTGTCGCCACAAACCAATTTTTGGTCACCACTAATATTTTTGTCACTAAAAGTCATATTTTTTGTAGTGCAAACTGAAGTTACAACAGTGGTCCAAGGTACATTAGGATATTGGATCCAAAATACTTCAGCACGAGCTAGTTGACGGAAAAAAGTAATGTATACAGCTTCGAAGTCGTACTTGTAGAGCTTATGATGGGGAAGAAGCCTACTGACATGGTAAGGAGCCCAGTGCAACGGAACTTGGCTACTTATTTCATCATGTCTGTGAAAGAAAATATGTTGTTTCAACGGAATGCAAGAAAAGGTCAGTTGGATTCTTATAAACAGGGAGGGGTCAAAACAAAAACAAAACTCCTAAAAAAAGAGTTCAAGCTTAGTCGATACACGTAGGATAAGATCAAGTCTGGTATGCGAAAACCTAAAAGTTCAAGCTTAACTAGTACACGTGGGCTAAGATCAAGCCTGATACTTAAAGGCCTGAAAGTTCAAGCCTAACCGATACACGTGGACTAAAATCAAGACTAGTACTCGAAGGCCCAAAAGTTCAGGCCTAATCAGTACACATGGACTAAGATCAAGCCTAGTACTCGAAAGCTCAAATGCTTAAGTCTAGTCGGTACAGATGGGCTAAAGATTCAGCCTAGTACTTAAAGGCCCAAAAGTTCAAAGTCTAACTGATACACGTGGACCGAGATTAAACTTAGTACTCGAAAACTCAAAAATTTAAGTCAAGCCGATATACATGGATCGAAATCAAACTTGGTTCACAAAAGTCTTTATAAAAATATATATATAATAAATAAAATAAAAAAAACTGCACTCGAACACAGCCTTCTTTGAAATCAGCACTAAGTATAGCCACATTTTTTCAAATACAAAATCTGTACTAAACCAAATCTTGTCCTTTTAAAAAAAATATATATATATATATATATATATATATAGATTTACGCCAAACAAGGCCTTAGCCTCAAAATCAGATCCGCGCCTAAACATGGCCTTCCTCGGATTCACCAATTAGCACCAAATGCTGTCCATTTTCCCAAGTCTGCACCAAACACGGCCAAAACCGAAGCCAAACCCATCACTACCCATTACTTTCACCGTCGCCGCCCAACGCGACCGCCATCACCATCACCGCCCATTATTTATTTTTTTATTACTTTACTCTTTAAAACAAACTTTTAAAAATGTAAATATTACTTAGAATTTTTGTATTTATATTTAATAACTAAGTAAAAAATAATAGGTTTTTTCAAGTTTAAGTCTAATTGATCCAAAATTTCTAATTAGATTCAAATTTAATTAATTACAATTGATCAACTCAAAAATTCTAATTAATTTCCTTAATTTTTTTACATAAATATTAATTAGGGTTTTGAGTTATTTAATTGTAATAATTAAATTTAATTATACTTAAATAAGTGAAAATTAATTGGGGTTTTGGGTAAATATTTGTACTTAATTAAATTAGAATTTTTGCATAAAAAACTGTAATTATTTATTAGAGATTTTGGATTAATTAATTCTAATTAATTAAAGTACTTAATAGAATTTTCGAATTGATTATTTCTGAACCAAAAATCATGATTAATTTTCACTTAATTGTTAATATTTTTTAGAGTTGCTTAAATCTTTAATTAGAAAACAAATAAATAAGGGGGAAAAAAAAACAGTCAGAACGTGTCACGTTCTGCCTGTTCTGTTTTGGGTGCACTTCGAACGGACCGCGCCAATAAAAGGAAACAAATTGATACACTTAAATTGTCGCTGTTGATTTTGGTAGAAAAATAATAAAAATAATAATTTTATTTCTCTCTATAATGCCAAATCTTATCCCTTTCAATTTTTCTTGCTGTGCTTATCCCAAGTGTTGATACACTCATACACTCTCAAGGAACTAGTAATGGAAGAAGAGAGAAAAACCTTTTGTATTAATGAACTTGGTTATGTTTACAAAATGGGCATGGAAAGTATTTAAAGGGAGTACAAGCCAAAACCAGCTGGGGAGGGTGGACAGACAAAAATATCTTGAAAAAATTGGCTCCAAAAGGTCAAATTTCAAAAATGGTTTATAACGAGACTTCTTGCCTACTATGCGATTGAACACTCACTATGTTGGATCAAGCGTGCAACCAACATGCATTCTGTAGTTACAATCACAGGTCCTCCCAAGTAGACAATTGTATTCCTTCTGGCTTGATCACATCCCTAGCCAATTGAAATCATAGAGAGCTCATATCCTGACAGACGATCGCGGCCCTCCCAGCTTTATTGTAGACTCTCCAATGTCAATCTGGAGGGCCTAGCTTGATCTGAGTTGGTTCGGATCGTGCTTGCAAAGTTCCTTGGCATTTTTTTAAGATTCTCAAGTTAAAATTTGGTGCCACAACCCATCCTTGGGCCCTTCCAATATGCATGAATGATTATCAAACCACTAATTAAGCATCAAGTGGGCACCCCACCAATTTGCTCAAGTTTTAACTTTGCATCGTTACAAGTGTAGTGCTGAAGTACCAACAGAGAATCATATAGATGAAGAAAATGAATCTCAAAAATCTCCATTGTGTGTGCACATGTGAGTTTCTTTGTGCTAAAAATTTTTAACTCATGTGTAGCACCGATGGGTGAAGGATATGTCGAAGGGTCAAAGGGGTCTTCATACTCATGGAATTCTGTAAGCTCTACCCCCAATTTGGCTATCTCTTTTGCATCCTCATGTTTGTCCCCCTCAAACTCACACTTCCTCAAGATTGCATATTTCTTAAGTCTAAGCCTTTGGAAGTACTCTTGCAAGAAAAAACTCTCGTGTGTGGTCGAAGTGTCTCGACCATTCAAGATCATAACCTACAAAGTGAATGAATTCATGCCCAAAATTTTGATGAGTGTGTGCCCTATCTTATTTTACATCATTCTTTAAAGCAGTAAACTCTTGTTTCGAACGGCTGATTGGTCACAACTCGAGAGCATTCGTACCTGGGAATTTTCGTGGGTATTCTAATGGTGGGCGCCCGGAGTCTTCTCCTTGCAAGACAAATTGTCAGCCAAATCTGATTCTAAGGCAGCTGCCAGTAGACTTTGCCGTTTCTCCTCTGGCTTTCATTTGACTCGGCAATCACCACAACAAAACACGCACAGAAATAAATAAATAAATAAACTAGCTAGAAATTAATAGGAAAATATTGCAATGTATTGTCACAACTTGAACTACGGCATGTTGGAGGTAGAGGACATCAGGCGGCATAATTTGCAGAAAATTATGTTCATACCTAAGTCATCAGAGTTTTCCAAGTTGCAGAAAATATATATATATATATATGTTTTGCCATTGTCATTTTTTTTCTTGGTTAACAGTTAGTTGAAGTCAACCTGCATCTTGCATTGTGTTGCACGTCCGCTTCTCAAAGTCAACTTTCACCCACCTTACATATTGTAACTTCTTTCTAGTCAAATGTAAGCATTCAAAGATCAAATACGCGCAACTTTCACTACTGTTGATTTGTTTTCTTCTTCAATTAGTATATATCTACCTATCGTTATTGTACCAGATTCAATTTCATATTTCGACACTGCAAAACCAACCGGAAGATAATCATTCCAGCAGACATGCTCGTGCGGCTTTCCTTGTTCTTTCTCAGTGGCCTAAGCTTAACGCTCGCCGCCACCAACACCACCACCGACACGTTCGATATTTTGGAAGCTCCCATCATCAGTAAACCTGGCTGCCCCAGCAGATGCGGCAACCTCACCGTTCCGTACCCCTTTGGCGTCGGCTTGGGCAGCGGCTGTGGCATCGGCAGATGGTACGAACTCAACTGCAGCTACGCCTTTAACCCTCCCCGAGCCTTCATCGGCGATATCCGAATAAACGAAATATCCGACAGCCACCTGCGCATCTCGAATGTGGTGGCCAGAAAATGCTACGACAGAACCGGCTTTCTGGTTATGAGTAACCACGCCTCATCGAACATCATCGGATCTCCCTACAGCTACTCGGAGCTCAACAGGTTCACTGTAGTTGGCTGCGATGATTTGGCCCTCGTCACCGGCGCTGGCGGCCTGAACCTGACCACCGGCTGCGTTTCGCTCTGCTCGAGAGCCGAAGACGTGATCAGCGGAGAGTGCTCCGGCATAGGCTGCTGCCAGACTTCCCTCCCGAAGGGCATGCAATTCTATTTGACGGATGTCGACAGCTTAAAGAATCACACGGAAATTTCATCTTTCGGTCCGTGTAGTTATGCGTTTTTTGGAGAGGAGGACCAGTTCGTTTTCCGGGGGGCGTCGGACCTGTCTGACCCGAATTTCATGCAGCGGATCATGACAACGGTGCCCATCGTGCTTGACTGGGCGATCGGGAATTCGACTTGCGCGCAAGTCCGGAATTCTCGAGATTACGCCTGCAAGGCTAATAGTTACTGTATTGATTCGGACACTAGGTTGGGAGGGTATCGATGCAGCTGTAACAAAGGGTACGAAGGAAACCCGTATCTGGATCCAGGCTGCACAGGTAAATGTTATAACCTTCATTCCTAATGAATTGTGTTCTATTTCGTTGTTTACATTTTCTGTTGTTCGATATTGTAGATATCGATGAATGCTCGGACCCAAGCCTCAATGACTGTGCAAGCCTTTGCATCAACGCTCTGGGAAGTTTCAACTGTTCCTGTCCTGAAGGACAATATGGAGATGGCAGAAAGGGTGGCCGAGGTTGCATTGCTTACAGCTCGCAGTTTCCTGTAACAAAGGTGGCTTTAGGTAATTTTCTTCAGTTTCATCAAAGTCTATAATACCTTGCGACAATCTATAACTAAAATTGAGCAGTTAATAGTAGTTAGTAGTCTCATTCATCGATTTGCAATGATGTTTTTTTGTCTTAATAATGAGATGTAGGGATTGGATTTGGGTTTCTGTCCCTAGTTATAGCGGTAACGTGGCTATACTTTAGCCTCAAGAAAAGAAAGCTCATAAAGCTTAGGGAGAAGTTCTTCCGGCAAAACGGTGGTTTGTTACTGAAACAGCAAATCTCTTCCAACGACGGTCCCATGGAATCGACGAAGATATTCACGGCTGAAGAGCTGGGAAAGGCCACCAACAATTATGCTGAAGATAGGATCCTTGGAAAAGGTGGATACGGCACCGTCTACAAAGGAATTCTTCCTGACAATCGCATTGTTGCTATCAAAAAATCCAAACTGATGGATGAAAGTCAAACAGAACAATTCGTCAATGAAGTGGTCATTCTTACACAGGTCAACCACAGAAACGTTGTCAAACTTTTGGGGTGTTGTCTGGAATCTGAGGTACCCTTACTGGTATATGAATATGTCTCAAACAAGACGCTCTTAGAACACATCTACAACAATGCTGGATTCACGGCTTGGCTATCCTGGGAGAATCGTTTAAGAATAGCCTCAGAGGCGGCCAGCGCCCTGTCTTATCTTCATTCAGCAGCTTCAATTCCGGTTATTCACAGGGACGTGAAATCAGCCAACATATTGCTGGACGAACATTACACAGCCAAGATATCAGATTTTGGGGCTTCCAGGCAAATCTCCCTGGACGAAGCTGAAGTTACAACAATGGTTCAGGGGACCTTAGGGTACCTGGATCCAGAATACTTTCAGACAAGCCAGTTGACAGAGAAAAGTGACGTGTATAGCTTTGGGGTCGTGCTTGCAGAGCTTATGACGGGGAAGAAGCCAATCGATATGGACAGGAGCGAAGAGCAACGTAACCTGACTACTTATTTCATCATGTACATGAAAGAAAATAGGTTGTTTCAAATCTTGGAGCCCCGAGTCGTGAGAGAAGGATCCCTGGAGCAGCTTCAGGCCGTTGCTCAGCTAATAAAGAGATGTTTGCACCTGAACGGCGAAGACAGGCCGACGATGAGGGAGGTGGCCAGGGAACTAGAAGGTTTGAGGAAGTTTACTAGTCATCCCTGGTCTCATCAGCCCGTTCATGAACAATCTGTGGGGTTAATAAATGAGACGGAATCTGCAGATCTTTATACTGCTCCAATTACATCGGCTGATCTTTACACTGTTCCGGGAGAATTCTCTGGTCAATACAGTTTGACCAGCCACCAAAGTCAAATGATATTCCGTCATGTGAACAGCCCACGTTGATGAAAGCATAATCTGTGCTTGTGTGCTTTAACGTTTATGAATTTATTTTGGTGTTTTGCCCTTTTTCATGCTTCTTTTATGTTGAAAACAGTTTGATGTGTTTGATTTCTTCCAATGAATGCCATAGATGAGAAGTGAATCTTCTTCGTTGTTCCATTGAAAATAAGCGTAAAATATTAGATTCAAACCACCACCCCCCCTCCCCCCTCTTTTAAAGTTGCACAAGGGTCTAAAGCTTCTCCTATGGAATAGAAGCATTGAAACCCATTCAAGGTATAAGGAACACTACTTTTTTTGAGGAATTTTTGAAATTTAAGTCTAAACATTAAATCGTTATCAATATGAACAAATGAGATACCAATTGAAGAAAAACCAATTTCTCATGTGTACAAGTCTCTCGAGCTTACGTATGATTTTTGTCATGATGCCTTGATTAAACCCAAAAAACTGCATTGAGAAGAATTGTTGACTTAGGCTTTCGTATCATTATTCTTGGAAAAAATAATTTTGTTAAACGTGACTCGTCTCATTTCAAAGATTAAGTTAAAGAGATGCTCCTTAGATGACGATCTGACAACCTTACCGCAGAATTATTGAACCCGAGCTATGTGCGTTGACGAGGATGCAAAACCAAACTCAATACATCGCGTGCTTGCTGCCGCAGGAGGGATAACCAACAGAGATTACTGTAATGCAACTGAATTAATATATATATATATATATATATGTTCTTATATTTAAGGAAGGGAAATAATTCACATAGAACTAGCTAAACATCATTTCGACATCTTAATCCTGCTTATCCGTTCTCTAGTCGTTTTAGAAATACAATGCTAGCCTAACCAGCAAGAAGCCAGAGCCGTCCAGCTGTACTAAACCACAGCTCACAAGCCCACAGAGGCCTGCTCGAAATCAAAACTAGGCTGGTACCATGCTTCCACAGAGTGCAATTCTTGCCTTCATTTGTTTGTAGCTGGTGTCTATCGTCCAGTAGAAATTCAAAACCCACCAATGTGTTGCTTTGGTACCACGCCATGTCTCCCTACTCTTCCCCATGTTGTCTTCTGTCCGTTTGCTTTTCCTCTACTCGGTATAAATACCTCTCTGAATTGTCAGAATTTACTTTATTTCTTTTTTCACTCCTTTTGGAGTAATTTCGACAACTCGTCAGCGTCAACAAAAAAAAAAAATCAAAACCCACGGTTCAAGAGGCCAAATATCCCAGCTCGTCAAATCGAAGTTAAAATTAGAAAGTTGCCATAATGCCTGAAAATTTCACTCGGGATTTTAAACAAAATGGAGAAACGAAACAAGAAAGAGGCCTCAAGTTTGAAAATTCACCGAAACCTTACGAACGCTGAATCGAAAGATCAAGCAAATTGTTAAGACAAATTGCTCATTCACCATTTGAATGGATAATCAGTAGAATTTAAAATAAGAGTAGGGAATGAGAAACAACAGAAAAAGACCAGATATTAGAATAGAGTAGGGAATGAGAAATAAGAGAGAAGACATAGAGAGCCCTTGATAACTTTGACAGAAATCTAATTTTTTTTTCATTATTGGGATATAATTCCAAAATATTAATTTTAATAGTATTAATCCACACACTAATTTTATATTTGATTCCAACTCTTATTTCAATACCCTTCAACCCATCGCCTCCTAAAAATTGATTCACTACAGGGAATCCAATAAGTAAAATTTATACCCATGTTTTGGTAGTGGTTGGTTTTTATTAATAAACAAATCCGTACTAATTGATACGCGCATACGTTATGCCATTTATATCAGTACTTGGCATTTTTAATAAGAATCTACGGGCAATTCGGAGCCGTCGTCGACGTAATTATTTAAAGAAGTAAACTCTGCCGTCACGTGGATAATTGGTGACAACTCTTGGCCACACCTAGAAAATTTCATGTATTATTAAATTTTCTAATAACTGACACCCCAAGTCTTTTATTACACGGAAATTTGCCAGCCAATGTCTGATTCTAAGACAGCTGATTGGTTGACTTTGTCCATTCTCCTCGGGCTTTCATTTGGCCTTTTCGTCAACTTTCACACCACAAAACACACGCAGAAATTAAAAAATAAATTAACTTACTATGAAAAACGAGTTATCACGCAATAAAAAAAGAGAAATATTGCAATGTTTTTGTCACAAACTTGAATTAACTAACAGCTTGTTGGAGGTAAAGGAAATCAGTCGGCATAACAAATCTGCTTTTCATATGTGCTTTTGAAATTGCATACCTGGTCTAGTTTGTCTTTGGTAATGAAGTTTACTTTTCAAAGATGATATAAAACAAAAATAAAGCCCGCCCTTAGGACTTAAGTGAAATTAATTATGATCCTAAAGTCAAAGAAGAATTCGATTCCTCAAATTATCCTCATTATTTTTCCAAGAAAAAAGCCGTATATATTCATAGATTTTATTATACATTTGTTTTCCCTGTAATTTTTGGTTGGGTGAAGTCGACTTTTACCCACCATACATGTAACTTCTCTCTAGCACTTAAATATAATTATTCATAGATCAAAGACATGCAATATATTTCCTCTTCTTGATTTCCTCCTTTCTTGAATTAGTAGATGTCTACCTCTCTTTATTGTCCCAGATCCAAGCTCTACACATTTATACACTTCAAAACCACCAGTAAGGCAATTATGCCGGCAGACATTCCCATGCGGCTAGCCTGGATCTTTCTCTGCGGCCTAACCTTAACGCTCGCCGCCACCAACACCACCACCGACACATTCGACATTTTGAAAGCCCCCACCATCAGTAAACCCAACTGCCCCAGCAGATGCGGCAACCTCACCGTTCCGTACCCCTTCGGCATCGGCGTCGGCGGCGGCTGTGGCATCGACAGATGGTTCGAGCTAAACTGCAGCAACGCCTTTGATCCTCCCCGAGCCTTCATAGGCGATTTTCAAATATATGAAATATCCGACAATCACATGCGCACCTCAAATGTCGTGTCCAGAAGATGCTATGACAGAAGCGGCGCGGTGGTCATGAATAATAGGGCCTCAGCGAACGTACTCGGAACTACCTACAGCTACTCGGATCTCAACAGGTTCACTGTAGTTGGCTGCGATGATTTCGCGCTTGCCACTAGCGCCGGCCCTCTGAACTTCAGCACCGGTTGCGTTTCGGTCTGCTCGAGGGCCGAAGACGTGATCAGTGGAGAGTGCTCCGGTATAGGCTGCTGCCAGACTTCTCTACCCAAGGGCTTGCAACTCTACGTGACGATAGTCACGAGCTTCCATAATCATACTGAAATTTCGTCTTTCGATCGGTGTAGTTATGCGTTCTTTGGAGAGAAGACTCGGTTCGTTTTCCAGGGGGCGTCGGACCTGTCCGACCCGAATTTCATGCAGCGGATCCGGACAACGGTGCCCATTGTGTTTGACTGGGCGATCGGGAATTCTACTTGCGCACAAGTCCAGAGTGCTCGAGATTACGCCTGCAAGGCTAATAGTTACTGTATTGATTCGGACACGAGGCTGGGAGGGTATCGATGCAGCTGTAACAAAGGATACGAAGGCAACCCATATCTGGATCCCGGCTGCACGGGTAATATATAACATAACATTCATTTCTAATTAATTTCGTATTGCATTTATAACGTTGTTCGCATTTTCTGTTTTCTGATTTTGTAGATATCGATGAATGCTCGGATCCAAGCCTCAATGACTGCGAAAGCCTTTGCATCAACACTCTGGGAAGTTTCAACTGTTCTTGCCCTCCGGGACAATACGGAGATGGCAGAAGAGATGGCCAAGGTTGCATTGCTTACAGATCGCAGTTTCCTGTAATCAAGGTGGCTTTAGGTAATTTTCTTCTATTCCATCAAATACGTCCCTTTCGGGAATCTATAACTAAAATGGAGCAGTTATTTCCTTTTATCGTATGACACTAATGTTTTTTTGTCTTGACAATGACATGCAGGTATTGGATTTGGGTTTCTGTCCCTAGTTGTAGCAGTAACGTGGCTATACTTTAGCCTCAAGAAAAGAAAGCTCATAAAGCTTAAGGAGAAGTTCTTCCAGCAAAACGGTGGTTTGTTACTGAAACAGCAAATCTCTTCCAACAACGGTCCCGTGGAATCGACCAAGATATTCACGGCGGAAGAGCTGGAAAAGGCTACCAACAATTATGCGGAAGATAGGATCCTTGGCAAAGGTGGATACGGCACCGTTTACAAAGGAATTCTTCCTGACAATCGCATAGTTGCCATCAAAAAATCCAAGCTGATGGATGAAAGCCAAACAGAACAATTCATCAATGAAGTGATCATTCTTACACAGGTCAACCACAGAAACGTTGTCAAACTTTTGGGGTGTTGTCTGGAATCCGAGGTGCCCTTACTGGTATACGAATATGTCTCGAACAAGACGCTCTTGGAACACATCCAAAACAAAGCTGGAGCCGTGGCTTGTTTATCCTGGGAGAATCGTTTAAGAATAGCCTCAGAGGCCGCCGGCGCCCTCTCTTATCTTCATTCAGCAGCTTCAATTCCGGTTATTCACAGGGACGTGAAGTCAGCCAACATACTGCTGGACGAGCATTACACGGCCAAGATATCAGATTTCGGGGCCTCCAGGCAGATTTCCCTTGACCAAACAGAAGTTACAACAATGGTGCAAGGGACGTTAGGATACCTGGATCCCGAATACTTTCACACCAGCCAGTTGACCGAGAAAAGTGACGTGTACAGCTTCGGAGTCGTGCTTGCGGAGCTTATGACGGGGAAGAAGCCCATCGACATGGAAAGGAGCGAAGAGCAACGTAACCTGACTGCTTATTTCATCATGTCCATGAAAGAAAATAGGTTGTTTCAAATCCTGGATCTCCGAGTCGTGAGGGAAGGGTCCCTGGAGCAGTTCCAGGCCCTTGCTCTGCTCATAAAGAGATGTTTGCACATGAACGGGGAAGACAGGCCGACGATGAAGGAGGTGGCCATTGAACTTGAAGGTTTGAGGAAGTTTACTGGGCATCCCTGGGCTCATCAGCCTGTTCATGAAGAGTCTGTAGGGTTAATGAATGCGACGGAATCTGCGGATCTTTATTCTGCTCCAATTACGTCAACTGATCTTTACACTGTTCCGGGAGAATACTCTGGCCAATACAGTTTGAACAGCAACCCAAGTCAAATGATATTCCCTCGTGTGAACAGTCCACGTTGATGAAACTTTGATTTGTGGTTGTGTGTTTTAACGTTTATGAATTTATTTTGTTGTTTTGCCCTTTTCCTTGCTTCTTTTTTGTTGAAAACAGTTTGATGTGTTTGATTTCTTCCAATGAATGCCATAGATTGAGAAGTGAATCTTCTTCGTTGTTCCATTGAAAATAAGCGTAAAATATTAGATTCAACACCCCCCCCCCCTCCGAGTTAAAATTGCAAAAGGGTCTAAAGCTTCTCCTATTCCTTTCTGATGAATTTTTCACTTATACATTTTAAATCCTAATAGATGAAATGGGCTAATTAAATCATGAGAATAATTTAGTTCCATAGGCATTGTTTGAAAGTCATATTTTTTAGATCTGCATTCTATAAAAAAATTTTCTTTCCAAACGTATTATCTATTAAAATAATATCTCTTTTATTATTTTCCAATTTTTACATCAATTGTTACACCCGAACACCGTTTTGAGGATTTTGTTCATGTCAGGATTGTTAGTGTTCGAATTTTAAGTGTAATTGGAAGGCAAGCCCATAATCATGTTTGAGCCCATCCTATATTATAAAACCCAACTTAAATGGGCCACTAACAGCTTTGAACTTTGACCAAAATTGAGGGATTCAATTTTGGAGACGCATTTTCTCCGATTAAAATCTATGGCTATGATTAAAACACCATTTTCAATTTCCAAACACAGCTTTAAGTTTTATATTATTAATCATATTATTCAATAAATCTTTTTATCTAGATTTAAAATTACTTTCTTAAATATATATAATTAATTATTTATTTTTTAATAATTAAATTTATTTATAATTAAATTAATATACATACACACGGATACACCCCCGTTCATGTACACAAGTGTATATTTATAGTCTATAAATTAATTAGCGTGCTTACATACTAACACTTTATCAACTTGTTATTATATATTTTAAACGTACTCTCAAATAAATTTTAATTTTTTTATCTCATCACAGTCTTACAACCCACCAGCATCGTCTGTAAAACCCATCTCCCCAACATTGATTATACTTTCAAGTATATTTTTTAATAAAATAAGTCAATCTATCTCCTTATTCTTTAAATTGTTTTTAAATTTTTGGGCTGATTTTTCTCCCATTATAATTTGCAAGAAACAAATCCCTATGTCGTGCACCGAGTCATTAATACAACATATGTACGTAAATATTGATACTACCACACCATCCTTAAACGTATAAATGCGTTACCCGCTATATTACGTACACGTATTTTGCATTTGCTCCACGGACAGAGTACTATTTAAACTTACACGTGTACTCGCTTAGATCACAACAACGTAGTGCATGAAGCAATACATGCGAAGAACGCCACACCTGTCAAAAAGCCTGAATGGGCCCACCCCACTCATTCCTCTGTAATAACTAATCAATAAATAATACCACCATTCGGTGGCTTCTGACCGCCGCAGGCGTTGGACGAAATCCCGAATCTACCCTCTTCCTCACCAACCGCGCTCTGGAGGAGAAGCGGAAGATCCATTCCCCTTCCCACCGGAACGTCTCCCTTCTCCCCACCAGCAATGGCCGAGAAAGCTCAAAGAACCACCCAATCAATCCCGCCCTACATGAAGGCCGTGTCTGGATCCATAGGTGGCATCGTTGAAGCCTGCTGCCTACAGCCAATTGACGTCATCAAGACCCGGCTCCAGCTCGACCTCTCGGGTTCGTACAGGGGGATAGTCCACTGCGGCGCCACCATCACCAAGAGCGAAGGCGTGCGCGCCTTGTGGAAGGGACTCACGCCTTTCGCTACTCATTTGACGCTCAAATACGCGCTCCGGATGGGGTCGAATGCGGTACTACAATCCGCGTTCAAGGACTCGCAGACAGGGAATCTCAGCCACCGTGGTAGGCTGTTGGCTGGGTTTGGTGCTGGCGTGCTCGAAGCTCTCATTGTTGTCACCCCATTTGAGGTTATTTCAATCCCTTGTTATTGATCGGTTCTTTTGTTTAATCTTTTTGAGTGATCATTGTTAATCCATGATTTTAATAAATGAATCATCTTTTATAACTCAAATTATACTCGTTAGTCCAAATGTATGTGCTATGTATTGTAAGCTAATTGAGCGTTTGTAATCTTTACTTACGTATATGAGCAGAACCATGACTTCCAATATCCGGCATGGCATATATATACATATATGGTAATTAATTGCCGGAAAGAATCTATATCCATACTGTTATTCGAGCCTAAAGTTTGTTTTTGTTGGTTTCAGCTTACTTAGCCGTGGCATATCAATTATCTGTTTGTTGACCGCCTTATTTGAATTATTTAAAATTTCCTTTTTTGTATGTTAATCTGCCTTGCAATATTCATACTTTGGGTGTTGTGTTCCTGTCCTTTGATGGTTTTTCCCCCTTCGTTTTCTAGTTCAGTTCATGTGTGGTTGCCTATTTTGGGATAACGTTTGTAGCATTGTTTGTCTACAGTGGATCTTGGATTGAATCACTGGAAAAGATTCATGAACCTTTTGTCAATGCAGGTGGTGAAAATCAGGCTGCAGCAGCAGAGAGGATTGAGTCCTGGGCTCCTGAAGTACAGGGGACCTGTACATTGTGCTCATATGATCATCCGCGAAGAAGGCCTGCTTGGTTTATGGGCAGGAGCTGCACCAACGGTGATGCGCAATGGAACCAACCAGGCTGCTATG
Organism: Avicennia marina; assembly: GCA_019155195.1. Classification (NCBI taxonomy): domain Eukaryota; kingdom Viridiplantae; phylum Streptophyta; class Magnoliopsida; order Lamiales; family Acanthaceae; genus Avicennia; species Avicennia marina. The sequence goes on from CM032757.1 coordinate 15,951,517, forward strand.
TTTTCAGCCAAAAATGCATTTGATGGGATATTGTGGAATAAGCATGAAGGTGATGGGAAAGTCCTCCAGCCTTGGCAATCAATGATATCGGGATTTCTTGCAGGAACTGCTGGTCCAGTATGCACTGGTCCCTTTGATGTTGTGAAAACAAGGCTTATGGCTCAGAGCCGATCAGGGGGAGAGTTGAAATACAGAGGTATGTTTGGCGCTATGAAAACAATTTATTCAGAAGAAGGGCTGCGCGTGCTGTGGAAAGGACTGTTGCCCCGGCTAATGAGGATCCCACCCGGACAAGCCATCATGTGGACTGTGGCTGATCAAGTAATTGGATTTTATGAGAGAGAGAGATATGTACTCAGTGCACCCTTATAGATTGCCCTCTCTATCGTCCATTGAATTCTTAATGTTTTGTAACATCTCCAAAATTTTGAGTTGTTAGAGCCTTCGGCCATTCCCCCAAACCTTCCTAAGAAAGATGAGTTAATAAGCTGGTGAATCAACTGGATGTCTCTGTCTTGGATTCACTCATCTTTTGTTGGTAAATGCTTCTGCCTGACATCTATATTGAAGTTGTTAGGGGGGCATTTGTGCAGACAATTTTAATAAAATATATTCATTCATATGCTGTTCATTCTTGACTCTTGCATGGTGTTACTTCTTACGTACTGGGGATCCCTTTGTTGTTTGGATAAAGTGCTTAGACCTTTCAAACTCAGCATATGAAATCTTTTGTCATCTGATCAATTTTAGTTGTTGTTTAGGGACATTTGCTTTCATTTGTTACTTATAGCACCTTTATATATTGCTCCTTTTACCAATAAACAATAATTCATAGTTATCCTTTAGCTGCTTCTCTATATTTTCGCTGCATTTGCAAAAATGTTGCTGCTGCTGGGTGAATATGTATCATTCCTTAGCTTCTTGCATGACCTAGTTATGGTGAAAAGAACTTCCTTCTACGTTCTCTTTCTTTGACATCTGATATCTTACTTCAAAATCAGGTGGGTGAATATGCATCCTTCCTTAGCTTCTTGCATGGACTAGTTATGGTGAAAATAACTTTCTTCCACGTTCTCTTTCTTTGACATCTGATATCTTACTTCAAAATCAGGTAGGTGAATATGCATCCTTCCTTAGCTTCTTGCATGGACTAGTTATGGTGAAAGGAAAACTTCCTTCCACGTCCTCTTTCTTTGACATCTGATATCTTACTTCAAAATCAGGTGGGTAAATATGCATCCTTACTTAGCTTCTTGCATGGACTAGTTATGGTGAAAAGAACTTCCTTCCACGTTTTCTTTCTTTGACATCTGATATTTTACTCTAAAATCAGGACATAATGCGGTTGTACTCTTCCTCATTCTCTTTCTTTGACATATGATATCGTACTCCAAAATCAGGACATAAAACGATTGTACTCTTAAATTGGATAATTCAAAAGTGTCAAAACCAAACAATCAGATTTACTAAACCATACACATAATCTATTCCTTCCATAAAAAACAAAAAGTTACATTACAAAATAGAAATTCAATTACATTAGTCTATGGAAGAATCCCATCAACAACTATAAACAAGGGTTAATTCTTGCATAATAACCTTGATTAATACATCTAGATACTTTATTAGCCCCAAAAAATTTTCTTATCATCTACAACCTTTATAAAGGAGTGAGTGACTAATCAAAAATAAATTATACTTTTAAATAGAATGACATAAAATGCTCATTAGAATTTCAAGTATGATAGTAAACATAAAACATAGTTGCATTAAAAAATGAATTAAGAAGGATTTATAAGTACTTGTACAAGCTCTTATGTCCTTTGGCAACCAATGTCAATACATTTATTAGATTTTAGTCCTTGACCTACTAAAGAAGTTCTAGGACAACTTTTATGCTGCTTAAGAGTTCCATAACTTCAATTTTTAATTCAAATTAAGAGGATTTAAAACATTTTTTATACTTAATTAAAGGTACGGTAATCTCAATTTTTAATTTTAATTAAGAGATCCAAAATAGTTTTTATACCCACTTAAAAATTGAAACTCGTTCCTTTCCATCAATTTTTTAATCACCAAGAGCATTAAAATTCATAACCATATATGCATAACAATAAATAGTACATAACTTATTTTATAGAAAATTTAACTTTGCAAACTCATATCCAAAATATTTCATTAGTAAAAAAAACATCCCAAAAGTTAAATAAAGGAAACATTTTTATTCTATAGTAGAAGGAAAGCAAAAAATTCGTAGAAGGAGAAAACCCATGTACTTGAATCTAGCTCCAATGATTCAATTCGGGATTTAGTTTGCATAATTCAAATCCTATTAAACAATAAAATTTCTATTAAATCCATGCTAACTAAATTTTGCATAACTTAAAATGACCAACATCTTCTTAACTGTCCAAACCTAAATCTCATCTTCCCCATTTGATGTTTTCCAAAACTATGGATTTTGATACATGAATAATAGTAACGTCCCCTTGCTCTCTTTATTGAAATCCTAATGATGGCTGCCTACTAAATATGTACTATCACAATTCACTGAGACAAATATTCTTTTAAGGCACGCGAAAGCCTATTTATATAAACTAGTTAAACGGGCACAATTTACTGTATAAATATAGTGACATTATAGTCCTAATATTAATATATTGACTAAAGTCTTATAAATTCTTTCCTGCCTTAATCATTATTGTTCTGAATACAACCTATACATTCACACACACACACACACATATTGCTATGAATACAAGTTCCAATTACAAGTCCCAGATCTCGCGTGGTTGCAAGTGGAGAGTTCACGTCTGAACTCCCACCTTTTGCCTGGGATTGATAAAATCCAGCATGAACTCAAATAAGACAGTTCAATGCTAAATTGATGTTATATAAATAAAATCACATCACTCGCACATATAATCAGTTTGGAGAGACTACAACAATTTAGATGACAAATATCGACGATCACATTTGTCTGTCATAATAAATCTATGTTTATACAATCTATACTATATGAGAATGCCTAAAGGGCTTAGAGCAACTGATTTTGGACTTTTAATGTATTTCCTAGAAAAGCCTTGCTATTTAATCCTCTGTGTTGGACTGTCAAGTGCAAAAAACGTAATCATACTATGCTTTAATCACCATATTAACCACTCTTTGTGATAATCTCTTTCCTCCATAGCCTCTCATGTACGAATAAAATAATATACCAGCAATAGCCCCCAAAGATCTCTTGACTTTGAAAAAATTAATTACATTCATTTTTTAAGTTTTTTTTTTTTAATTTTTTCACTTTCTATATTTTTTTTCTAAAAATCATTTGTCAAAAAGTAAATACAACAAATAATGAGTTTTCTTTTCACATGTATTTTTACACCAAGGCATATAAAATATTTTATTATTTTTGCACACAAAAAACCCCTAAAAAACTGAATTTTAGTCCCAAAATCATGTTACAAAAATACTTTTATTTATATTTAGTAAATACATAACTTCTATCATTACTGTTAACTTTACATACGCATTAGTTTTATCTCCTACCAACACCCAATCCGTGTTAGTTTACCTCAATTTTCAAATGAATCTAGCTTTGATATTTTAAATATACTAATTAACATTCACCTTCATTTTTTTTTATTGTATAATGTACCTTTCTTATGTTATGTATATTAATATAATACAATGAAAAATTTCTCCTAGATGATAAATACATATATAAAATAATTTACACAATAAATTGTTATATTTTAGATTTTATATGTATGCGCATTGAGTATGCATCTATTATTAGTATATATTAAGACTACAAATAAATTTTAATTGTAAAATAGACAGTCATTTAAATATTCTTATTTTTTGTTTTTCTATTATCAAAATTGTATTTATTTCATTCAATTTTTTTCACTTTTAATTGATTATATTTTCCTGACCTTTTTTTCTTCTGTCATTTTTATTTATCTATACAACATATATTGTATATCTATGATATATTATTATTTTAATAAAATATTTTGGTAGCACAATGCACAGTTAAAAAATATTCTTTATTTTATTATCCTTTTCTATTTCTCTCCTTCTACTAACTAAATATTTTTATTTGCATTTTACTCTCAAATTTTTTTCTCTTTCCAAATTCTCTGTCATTTTTATTTTGTTATTTTTATACTTTTAGCCTATATTTCTATTGTATTTATTTAAAAAAAACTTTTGGTTGTGCAATGAGAAATTGCGACAATTATCTTTATTTAAATTCTTTTATTTTCAACCTTTTTCTTTATTTTCTTTATCTTATTATTTTTATTTATACTTTATCTTAAATTTTTTCTCTTTTCAAATAATTTGATTTTTCTTTTCCATTAAAAATTTTTATAACTTTTAAATAATTTTATATCTAATGTTTAAAATGCAATAGTTTTATAATTTATATATAAATTTACACATAGAAAAAATATGTAATTTTTACTAGCTGTATATTAAGATTAATAACCACCTTTTTGGCTGCACAAAGTGTAATACCATATGTTTGTTTTCAAATTTTCTACAAAAAACACAAACTATAATTATTATATTTTTAAATTTTATTTTTATTTTTATTTGACTTTTACTAAATTCTTAATAATAATATACAAAAAACCACATCTCAAAATTTAAAAACAAACAAACAAACACACACACACACACACACATATATATATTACATTCTCTTCACTTAAATTAAATTATTAAATATTTCTCTTTAATATCCTCTATTAATTTTAATTAATTAATTTTTTTTTATTTTTAAATTTCATTCTTTTTATCTCTTAATTTTTTTTTGTAAATGATGTAAATTTTATAACCCATATACCAGCCAGCCAAGCCAACTATTAGTTGCAACAAATAATAAAAAGGGAAAAATTGGAAGTGCGGGCGCACCATCAAAACCCTAATTCCAAGCACTGCTTACACCAAAAATACGTACACTATATAAAGCACACTGCACTGCTCCTGGCCGACCTCTACCCTGCCTTATAATCTCGTCTCAACCGCTCTTTCGACAAGCTGTATTTCTGCACTCTCATTGGGGGTTCCTAACTATCCAATTGGTACTTTATTCTATTCATTTTGCCTCAATTATTTCATGATTTTGTTTCCTTTTTTTTCTAATTTTTTAGCGTTTATCGTTGTCTGTTCTACGATTGATTATTATTTGTTAGTTAATTTTGTTGAAGGTTGAAAAGATGTCGGATGAGGAAAGGGAGGAGAGGGAGCTGGATCTCACCTCCCCTGAAGTGGTCACCAAATACAAATCAGCTGCCGAAATTCTTAACAGTTACGCTTCTCTTTTGTATTTTTTTTCTTTAAATTTTCATCCAGCGTCGCGGGAGTGAGGGATGTTGATGTGTAATGCCGTTATTGTGTATCACGCTTATGTTTTAATAAGATTGGAATTTTATTGGATTTGCTGATAGGTGATGCGAGACTCATCTTTTATTTGATGTTCGATGAATGTAGTGAAGTTTTTATTGAATGGATGCAGAGGCGTTGCAATTAATTATATCCGAATGCAAACCAAAGGCTAAGATTGTTGACCTGTGCGAGAAAGGGGATGCTTTTATAAGGGAGTGAGTCGTGGCTATCTTTTACACAATTTATATTGGTTGATTCGTTTATTGCTTAAACGTATGTGTTGGACTAGGCAAACTGGTAACATGTACAAGAATGTCAAGAAGAAGATAGAAAGGGGTGTTGCATTCCCAACTTGCATTTCAGTTAACAACATGGTTTGCCATTTTTCGCCACTGGCCGGTGAGGAGACTGTGTTGGAAGGTGGAGATATGGTGAAAATGTGAGCTTTTTGCCATGCTGTTCTGTATTCACAAAGCCACTTGTGAATCACTTTATACCATATGTAATGCTTAGCAAAGTTTTTGGAGTCTGGAAGTAATGCTTTTTACCTGCAGTGATATGGGGTGTCACATAGATGGCTTTATTGCTGTAGTTGCCCACACCCATGTGCTTCAGCAAGGGCCAGTCACAGGAAGGGCAGCTGATGTTATTGCTGCTGCCAGTACTGCTGCTGAGGTTGCTTTGAGGCTTGTGAGGCCAGGGAAAAAGGTTTTTTTCTTCTAGGTTTTCCTCTCTGTATTTTTTGATGCGATCTTGCTTAGAATTTTGAGTATTGCCTGGCTCACTTTGAATACAATTTGCTACATTTATATGGAATTTGTGTTCTGATTTGAAGTTAATTTATCATGCTGTGCTTGTCTCAGCTATACTGAATCATTATCAGGTTCTCAACCCTCTAAATGATGAACGCTTTATATGAGCTATGGGTGAAAATCCAAATGATGCTATTGTCATAGTTACTCTGATAGGGGTCTTTTAGCCAGTTGATTTTACTCACTAATTATATAGTCAATAAAACCATTTAAGCTCGCAAGTTCATTGGCATTAGGCTCGGTTCATCTTTAGCAGGTTCTACAGATATGTAACAGTAAATACAATATTTAACTGCCATTACAAAAGAACAAGGAGGCAACTTTGCCGAGGTGATTGTGCTGTTTTCAGTCTCCTCTTTTCCCTGTTGCCTATATTGCAATTGGCCGGCATGATAGTTGTTGGTGAATTACTAACTGGCACCAGCACTCTCTGGTGGGCAGATATTGGACTTTCTAGTACAAACTTATTTCATTGAATCATTCAATTGCTGTTTCTCATGCATTTTTCTTTCGTAAAGTTAATTTAAACTAATTGTGAAATACTTAATTTACCAACTTCTATTTTCACTGTCCAATTTTAGTGGTCCTCTAAAATCTGGTAGCTACTGTTATTTGAAAACAGTATCTTTCCTATTTCCTCTGAAGGGAAGGCATGATTCTCTATGTGATGATAGCAGTCATGAGCGATGGATCTTCATCCAGTGAAGTTCTTTTTAGTCATAGTTACACTGATAGAGAGATCATCTTACTCTTTTTTAATGTTTTCTGAATTCAAGTTTCTGTTATCTTCATCTTCCTAACTGACTAGCAATTGTAGTGTTATACTACGTTTTGCTATATTTTGTTGTATATGAGAACATGAATTTGTCCTGTGAAGCTTTGTTTGGTTACTCAAAGGTGGTGATGTTGCCCTTCTTTATGGATCTGTTTCTCATGAATTGACAATCTTTTATGTCAGTGTATGCGAATGTGGAAAAAAACTTAGATTTGTAACTTGTGCTTCGGCTGTTGCATTTCTTCAATTACTTGATTTATGTTTCTGCAAAATTCACAAGTTTGATGTCCTCATTTTCTTTATTTTAACGATCATATGTGAAGATTTTCCAAATTCCAAAAACCAATCTATTGGATTAGAAAGGCAACTTTGCCAGGTGATCAATTTTGCTATTGGTTTCCTCTTTTCCCTGTTGCCAATATTGATATAGGCTGCATATGACATTTGCTATGTAGGACTGATATTGATTCTGTCAGTTTTATCATATTGTCAAAGCCAAAATAGGAATCAAGTGCAAGCAAAAATAAGATTATCATGGAAATGCCTTGGGAATATATAAGATGTATTTTTGAGTTTGCTGACAGATTATTGTTTTCCTTTTGTTGTTTGTAGAATAAAGATGTCACTGAAGCAATTCAGAAAGTTGCTGCTGCTTATGACTGCAAAATCGTCGAAGGAGTTCTAAGTCATCAAATGAAACAATTTGTAATTGATGGGAACAAGGTTGTGTTAAATGTGTCAAGCCCTGATACCAGAGTTGATGATGCTGAATTTGAGGAAAATGAGGTGTATTCTGTTGACATTGTTACGAGTACTGGTGAAGGCAAGGTAAATATTTGACATGATGTTTATGGCAGTTATAATTTATTAATTAATCCTTGTGCTTCAATGTGAACCTGGATGTTATGCATAACTTGCAGCCGAAATTGTTAGATGAGAAACAAACAACTATCTATAAAAGAGCTGTTGACAAGAACTATCACCTAAAGATGAAAGCATCTCGATTCATATTTAGCGAGATAAACCAGAAATTCCCCATCATGCCATTTTGTGCAAGGTTTGTTCTGTTCTGCTACTTGTTGCAGCCTCCAGTTTTCGTTTCAAGCAAAGATAATGATTGTGGTAAATGTGTTACAGGGCTTTGGAAGAGAAGCGTGCTCGATTGGGCCTGGTAGAATGTGTGAATCATGACCTTTTACAGCCATATCCCGTACTCCACGAGAAGCCAGGTATACTGAAGAGTGGTTCATGGGTTATCTGTGGTGGTTTATGTTATGTGTACCTGTTTCAGCCTAAAGCTTGTGTTGCAGGTGACCTTGTCGCACACATAAAGTATACTGTTTTGCTAATGCCAAATGGGTCGGATCGAATCACGTCTCATCCACTTCAGGAGCTGCAGCCCACGAAAACAGTAGATGATCCTGAGATCAAAGCATGGTTAGCATTGGCCACAAAGACAAAGAAGAAAGGTGGAGGGAAAAAGAAGAAAGGTTAGCTTGAATTCAAAGGCTTCACTTGAAATTATTTCATGTTCGTTGGGACCCATCTTTCTTCACCCCCTTCAGTCAGTAAACATATTGCGAAATGCGTATTTCTGCAGGTAAGAAAGGGGACAGAGCTGAGGATGCAGCTGATGCAGAGCCTATGGATGCGGCACCGGCAGCTTCCAAAGACTAGAAATTTCTTGTTTTTATTTTGTATTTTCTCCCTGAAATTTTGGCCTCTCCATTTGTATTCGGTTGCCTGGAGTGATGAAATGTCAATTGTCTTGTCTTATTTTGTACACTGCTTTGTTGGCTTTTTTATGTGTCCTTTTGAGCATTTTTAGTTAGAATAAGAAACAGATAATATTACACTAAAAAATCTTTAGAAATTTGGAACGTTTCTATTGTCACTACTTCCATGTTAAGTTAGGTCCAATTCCAAGTTAGAAAGGCCTTTGGTGTTTCTTATTATATTTAATTATTCGTAAATGGAATTTAAAATAAAAGCTAAGTTTTGAGCAATGCCATAAGTGCTTCAAATGCCGATTTGAACTAGTTTCAGCCAACTAAATGGGTCGTAGCTGGTCGTCATGTCCATCTATCTGTGCATGCAGAATATGTCGGTCTGAGTGGTGTTGAGGCCCAATCCAACTAAGCTAAGGTTTGGGCCCAGAACTTACTTCCGGCCCGAGTGGTGAAAATAATTGTATTAAAAAGTTTGTATAAAAATGAGAGCCAGAGAGAAAGAGAGTAAAAAGTTTGAATAGAAGAAAAAAGAATAAATATAATAAATGTCAAAATAAAAATAAAATAAAGGTGGAGGATTTTAGTCTATTTGGTAATTAAACCAATATATAATATTCTACAACATTTTCTCCTAACACCCGTAGCTATGGTCTATATAATGATATATATTTATAATATAATATAATAATGCATATTTCATTTCTATTCTGTTTGGTCTTTCTAATTATTTTTTGAAATCAAGCACCAGCTAATTCATCTGTCTCTAAGTCGTGCATTTTCCATATGTCCATTTATGAATTACAATATATTGTATACATTAAAATCTTTTAAGAGTACAAAATTTATGAACAATAACGAAGATCAAAATTTCTAAAACTCATCGTTTAGTCAAATTGTAAATTTGAAGTTAGAAGAAACTTGCTGTAATTTAATTATAGACCCAAGTCAAGACAATTAAATAGGCCTATTATTCTCCACATTCTCGAATCCCGAACATGCCCCGATCTGCTTGTCTGTTTCTTCCATTGTCCTTTCCCCGAATTTAAACTCCTCTTCTTCGCTCCCACCAATATTATAATTGCCCTTTGCTTTCCCTCACTGTTTCGTCACGGTGAATACCAGTAATAGGGGACATGCTCCTTGGGCTCTTATAAGCCCGCCACGTGTAACGGCGAATTGGGCCTTCCATCCGAAGGCTTCATTTCCACCATCCAACACTCTTCCACGCTCGGTCGCTACCTCGCTCGCCGCCTTCTGCAGATTGGCGTCAATGACGTCTTCTTTGTGCCTGAGGACTTCAACTTGATGCTGCTAGACCACCTCGTAGCCGAGCCCGGCCTCAACTTGATCGGCTGTTGTAACGAGCTCAACGCCGGCAACGCCGGGGGTCGAGGAGTCGGTGCATGCGTAGTGACCCTTACCGTGGGAGGATTGAGTGTGCTCAACGCCATTGCCCGAGCGTACAGTGAAAGTCTTCCGGTAATATGCATCGTTGGAGGCCCCAATTCCAACGATTACGGTACTAACAGGATTATTCACCACACCGTCGAGTTGCCGGACTTCAGCCAGGAGCTCCGTTGCTTCCAGACTGTGACTTGCTATCAGGTACGTGTGGGTGTAGCAAATGCGATAACGAAACCTGTTCAAACAACTTTAGTGCATTCGTTTACCCGGCATTCAGACTGCGACATCTTGGAGAAAATTTTTGCTGCCAAGTTAAATATCCTCTTTCCTATTTTGGTTGATTTAAGGCGGCGGTGAACAATTTGGAGGACGCACTGCAGCTGATAGATGCGGTGACATCAACGGCGTTGAAGGAGAGCAAACCTGTGTACATAAGCTTGAGCTCTAACTTGACTTCAAATTCACATCCGACGTTCAGTCATGAACCCGTTCCGCTTTCGGCCTCCCCAAAGTAAGAGCTTCAGTTTCATCCTTCGTTTTACTTCTCTCATGAATTTAAGCATGATTGAATTCAGTGTTGATAATCGGTGGTGCGATTAATGTCTATTTACAAGCCAGATAGTTGTTTCTATTTGTAGAGTGAGTAATCAAAATTGACGCAGCAGCTGAGTTCTTGAACAAGGCAACGATCGTCCAGCCCGATCATGTGACCATCGGCAATGGGCCAGAATTTGGATGCGTCCTGATGAAGGACTTCTTAGTCGCCCTTGCAGGAAGGCTCAAGCGTAACACGACTGCCTATGAGAACTACCGTAGATTTAAGTTTCCGAGGGCATCCTCAGAAAAGCGAGCCCCAGGAGGCACTCATGGTTTAACCGCCAGAAACTGAAGTTGCCAGGGGATGCGGGTGAGAAAACTGTCATTATATATAAGGCTCTAAGGCAGTGCATTGCATCCTGCAACGCACTCGAATCTGGTGATATTTTTCACACCGTTTTCAACCGGAAATATTGTTTTGTGGGTATGAATTCCAGATGCAGTATGGATCCTGAATGCGAGTGATTGCCTGCATTGGCGATGATAGCTTTCAGGTATCTCACGTGTACATTCTGGTCGTTGGAAGGTTACGATGTTGCCTGTTCTTACAAACAAGCGTGTTGGTGAATGATTTGTAGGATGTTTTTACACTTGTTATATTTCAAGAGTCAGCGACAAGTGTTGGATACTTCACGTCTGGTCAATCAAGTTTTCAAGGACATAAATGAACTAGGAATTGAATGGTTAGTTTCTTGTTCATTAATAACTAGCAATGCGCACAAGGCGTGTGTGCAAAAATCAAATAAAAAATTTAATTTATTGATATAATGAAATTTTTGTGATAATTTAAGATATATGATATACGAATACAGTTGAACTTATATTATAAGGTTACGGCAAGGATTTTTTTATTTAAATACAAATACTAAAAATTAAGCTAAAAATAACATTTTATATTTTTATTATATAATATGTATGAATGTGTGTGTGAAAAAGAAAATCATTCTGATGTCTTGGACAAGTAAAATTGAATTAGAAAAAGATTAAAAAATAAAAGAAATTAAAAAAAAAAGATATGTAATGAGTTAGTTGATACTTAGTTAATTAACTGAAATAATAAAGGTACATTTGATAAAAGCATTAATAAATCAAAATATAATAATTATTAGAGACGGAGGATCAATGTATGGTATAGATATATTCCAAAAGAAATATAACGAGTTAGTTGGTATTTAATTAATTAATTATAAAATATGGCATATTTGATAATATATTAAGGACATATTTACTTTTAATGATAGGATTAAAATCTATTAAGATTATTTTGAAGGATTATTTAACCATATTTGATATATGAGATTAATTGTCATTCATTTTAGTTATTTTTATACTAGGTTTGACATTAATCAAAATTTTTTATTCTATATGAAGAGCATGTGATTAAGGTTGATGAAATAATTTATCTAATATAATCATTTAAAATGAACAAGGCTTAAGAGATTAAAATATGGTTATTAGAAAGAACAGAGAATTAATATACACTATAGATAGATTAACAAAAAGAATTATTTATGTTTAAATTTTAATTCTATAAAGAATATAAAATATAATTACATAGGTTATGTTTGAATTTAATTTTCAATTCTCAATTATCCTTTCGTACTTTATATTATAAATCATATAATTTAATAAAATATTCATTTAAATTTAAATTTAAATTTTTAAAAATATATATTTAAATTCAAATATAAATTTTCTTTCTTTTGTACAAATAATTAATTAATTATTTTTTAATTATTATATATTTTAATAATTAAATTAATATATATATATTTATATTTTTTTATTTTTATTTTAAAATACAATCATTATCTTTATATACTATCACATCATTCAATTATTATTATATATTATATATATATATATATATTTAAATAAATTATATAATTTATCTTATTAATTTTTTTAAAAAAATATATTAATTATTTCAATATAATTCTTATGCAACGTAGCCATAAATTCAAAATAAAAATGTAATAGATTAATAAAACCCGTCGATTGACTCCGCTTAATGGGCCTTGGACAGGATCCCAAACCCAAGTCGTCAAAGCACCAATCACTGGTGGAGCTCATGCAGGCAAAGGTGACGTGCAGCTCCTTGTGGAAGTCAAGCGCAAGTGGTATGTGTCCTCATTTCTGGCCGTCGGTATTCTAAATCAGGCTACCAGAATTGCAAAACGCCTACTCTGGTATTTGGTTTCTTACTTTCTCATAGTCCTTCCACTGCAAAAATATTTATTTATTTGTCTGTTTATTTCTTTTTAGGTACAAGATATTTATTTATTTTTTGGCTTTGAACAATGCAGCTGGCGTATCAGTCAAGATAGAGTTAAAGACGAATTTTATTTATGTCAAGAATAACACTTTAACACGCCTTTTGCTCTCGGTATTCCGTTGCATTTGGGTTAAAAAATGAAAATATAAAATTGCACTTGTTCCCTCACTCAAAGTCTAATTTTATCCGTCAATTATCTACTGTCTGTTCAAAAATGCTCTTAATGTATTTGTATTAAATATTTAAAATTATGATATTTATTATCTTGGGTAAATACGTTAAATCCAGTGTCTGCGAAGCCCTATCCCCGCATAAATCTTCACCATTTCAATTTGACATTATGAATAATGTATATACCCGCAAAAAATGCGTCCACTTCACCAACTCTTCAATTATAATTATAGAATTTTTATTTAACGTGTAACGTGATATTAATTAATTAATTTTTTCATAATTAAAAATCCAAGAGATTAAGGGCGTCTTCCAATTCTAGTCCCTTCCCATGCCAAACAACAGTCTCCCGCCTTTGAATTTATTAACCCACGACAAAACCATTAATCCCGAAACCGCCCCGGTTTGCAGACTTCCCCTTTCCTTTCTCTTCCCTAAACTGCATATATATATATATATTTATACATAATCTACATCATCGCATTCCTCACAGTGCAGAACCACATACGGTAATTCTATCCCAATTCACTCTCTCTTAACACCTTTTTCTTTTGCTTACTGTTCAATCGCAATGGACACCAAGATAGGCGCAGGGTTGTGGGACGCTGGTAAGCCGGCGTGTAACAACGTCGGTAGCCTCCCGTCGGGCGGCGTCGCTACCATTCAACCGTCCGCCGTTCCGTTCAACTCTACAGAGGCCACGCTCGGCCGCCATCTGGCTCGCCGCCTCGTGCAGATCGGCGCCGATGATGTTTTCTCTGTTCCGGGAGATTTCAACTTGACGCTGCTTGACCATCTCATAGCCGAGCCAGGGCTCAACTTAGTCGGTTGTTGCAACGAGCTCAACGCCGGCTACGCGGCTGACGGCTACGCCAGGGCTCGAGGAGTCGGTGCGTGCGTGGTGACATTTACCGTGGGAGGACTGAGTGTAATCAACGCGATCGCCGGCGCGTACAGCGAAAATCTTCCGATAATATGTATTGTTGGAGGCCCTAATTCGAATGATTATGGTACTAACAGGGTCCTACACCACACTATCGGGTTACCGGACTTCAGCCAGGAACTCCGTTGCTTCCAGACTGTTACTTGCTATCAGGTGTGTGTATGTGTATTAAATGAATTAAAGTATCCAGATCGAACAACTTCAGTGAATTCACTCTTTCTACCGTATAACGGCGATATCCTGGAGAATAATTGCGATTAGGTTAATCTTCTTTTAATTTGTTTCCTATTTTTGTTGATTTAAGGTGGTGGTGAATCATTTGGAGGACGCCCACGAGCTGATAGATACGGCGATATCGACGGCTTTAAAGGAGAGTAAGCCAGTGTATATAAGCGTGAGCTGTAACTTGCCGGCAATTCCGCATCCGACGTTCGGTCGTGAACCGGTTCCTTTTTCGATCTCCCCAAGGTAAGCTTCAGTTTCATCCTTTATTTTCTTAGTTCGTGACTTTGATTTGAGATGTGAAGAGATCTTATCAAATCTAATCAGGATTTGTTTTAAAATTCTTAAAAATAATTCACTGTTGTTTATGCATGATCCAATGTCTATTTACACTGCGTCATACGCAAAATTGAATGATGTTTTCTTCTCTAATTATGCCATGCTAAGTGCTGTTGAGGGCTAATGTTAAGAGTTTCGGCGAATGTTGTGAATTTTGCTTTTATAAACGCATAATGTCGTGCAGATTTGCATAATGTTGGAATATATGGTTCCCCTTACAAGACTAAAAAATGGTCTCTCTTTGTAGATTGAGTAATAAAATGGGCCTGGAAGTTGCAGTTGAAGCAGCAGCTGAGTTCTTGAACAAGGCCGTGAAACCAGTGATGGTTGGAGGACCGAAACTCCGCGTTGCAAAAGCATGCGATGGCTTAGTTGAACTGGCGGATGCTTGTGGCTATGCCCTTGCAGTAATGCCATCAGCGAAAGGGCTTGTGCCGGAGCACCACCCCCATTTCATTGGTACCTATTGGGGGGCTGTGAGTGCTGCCTTCTGTGCTGAAATTGTGGAATCAGCTGACGCTTACCTGTTCGCTGGACCCATCTTCAACGACTACAGTTCCGTAGGGTATTCTCTGCTTCTGAAGAAAGAGAAGGCAATTATTGTAGAGCCCGATCGTGTGAGCATTGGCAATGGACCGGCATTTGGGTGTGTTCTGATGGAGGATTTCTTAATTGCGCTTGCGAAAAGGCTTAAGTGTAATACGACTGCTTTTGAGAACTACCACAGGATTTATGTTGCCGAGGGGCACCCTCTGAAAAGTCAGCCCAAGGAGGCATTGAGGGTTAATGTTCTGTTTGAGCACATCCAGAAGATGCTGTCGGGGAAGACAGCTGTCATTGCAGAGACTGGAGATTCATGGTTCAACTGTCAGAAGCTTAAATTACCACCTGGATGCGGGTGAGTGCTGGCATTATGTGGGCCTTTTCTTGCATCCTGCAACATAGTTGGACCTCATTATATTGACTCTTTTCAAACTGAAATTTTGCTTTGTAGGTATGAATTCCAGATGCAATATGGATCCATTGGTTGGTCAGTTGGTGCAACTGTGGGTTATGCGCAGGCTGTACCAGATAAGCGAGTGATTGCTTGTATAGGCGATGGTAGCTTTCAGGTAATTTACACGCATATTTTAGTGATATAAAGGTCATGTAATGTGGGGTACATAATTTATTTTATGTATTGCTATGTCCATAAGCAATCACTGTAGACATTTTGGTCACTTGAATCACTTCCGCTCTTGAGAAATTTTGATCTGATATTTGTGCCGTGCCAACCCTTTTGATGGAGTGAAGGGATGGTCTCATTATGTTGGCCTCTTATGTATGAAAAAGTTATTCTAAGCTCGTTGACATCTTCTAGCAAGGGAAGGGTATACTCCTTTCAAGTTTATCACGACATGTTCACGGATATCTTGGTGAATGGTTTGTAGGTAACAGCTCAGGACGTGTCAACAATGCTTCGGTGTGGCCAAAAGAGTATCATCTTCCTGATAAACAATGGTGGTTACACCATTGAGGTGGAGATCCACGATGGACCTTATAATGTGATTAAGAACTGGAATTACACAGGCTTGGTTGACGCAATCCATAATGGTGAAGGGAAATGCTGGACCACTAAGGTGAATGGAGTTTGTGCTTTGGTTGACTGCTAAGACAATTCGATTCCCGATTAAATCTGGTCCCCTTAACTAATTTTTCATTTGTACTCTTAGGTCCGATGTGAAGAAGAACTCATTGAAGCAATCGCAACTGCTACAGAAGCCAAGAAAGACTGCTTGTGCTTCATAGAAGTGATTGTCCACAAGGATGACACCAGCAAAGAGCTTCTAGAATGGGGTTCCAGGGTATCTGCGGCCAACAGCCGCCCCCCAAACCCTCAGTAGGCTATGGTGAAAGTGCCAAGTGCATAAATTCTCCTATTGCTGTGCTCTAGTTTCCACTTGGTTGCCATTTTTCCTCAGATCGTTGTTAAGAAACGGGGTATATTGAAAACGATATCCTTGAAAAAGGGTGCTTCTGTAAAAACTGGGTCGCCACGTCAGAGTACTCACCATGGTCGGTACTAATAATTTGGATCTCATCAGGTGGGGGGGAGGCGTGGTGCATGGGTTCTGGAAAAGTCTTTCAATTTCATTTGGACGTTAGGTTGGAGATATTTTTATATGTTACAAAATATTACGTATTTTATATGTATAGTATATATAAAAATATATCAAATTATACTATTTTAATATTTATTCATTTTAATTTTTTTTATGTGCAAAGCTTGCTTAATCTTTAAAAATTGAGTTCATATACTTATTTTCTTATATTTAGCATATGACAAATAATATTATTATCATACTTTAAAAAGAAAAAGTACAACAAATTAAATAAAAACTAATAAAAAATTAAGTTTTAGATTTTAACATCGAATTTTAATAATATATTAATTTTTAATATTATTTTTACTAAATAAAAATAATGATTAAATAAAATATCATTTGTACTTTAATTTTTATAATAATTTTTTAATGATAAAAAAATTATTTGATTATATGTGTTGTCTTGAAATAATTAAGTAACAGATAGATAAAGAACATTTTACTCAAATTTTAATTTATAAAAATAAATACAAAAAATGCACTGATTTATTATCGTAATAGTTATTTTTAAAATAATTCTAGACTTTAATGTCTTTTAAAATAATTCTAGACTTTAATGTCTCTTACATTAAAGTATATTATTTACAAAAGTTACATGCCAAATATAAAAATTAAATTAGTGATATTTGATTAAAATAAATTTACATCTATTGAATTAATTCTCAATTTCAATTTTAATATTACATTATTATATAAAAATTTCATTATATTTTTCATAAAAGAAGTACTTAATTGTAGTTTTATGTAACATTTTAGTGAAATAAATTGAATTAAAATTATTTTATCTCACTGTTTAACATATTAAACTTTTAACCTAGACATGCTTTGGTGCTTATAAATCAACCTATTTTTTCAGAGGTAAATTAGGCCTATAATTCAATAACAGTAAACTATGGCCATCTCGTTTTTTGAACACTTTTTTTTTTCCCGGTACTTCGCATTTTGTGTTACCTTTAAGCGTTTCTGGAGTTCCATGAAGTGCCCAGAAACATGACATCTTCTGATTGCTTTGCACAAGGCACTAACAAGTATTGAAGCTGACACAATTTAGAAGCCAAAACAGTAATTGTTATCCGTTCCTTAGAAGCTTTGGCCTCAGCATTTGGCCAAGACATTGTCCATGTTCAATCTAAATCAAAACTAAAAGATTTTGTTGGCACCCAAATAAAGATGACAATTTTTCAAAACCCGGGTGCCACGCAGTGTTATGTACATCAAAAGTCAGGATAACTTGTATTCTAGTGACAAAAGTTAGCAAGTAGTACCTTTGGAGGAGACAAGACAGCCATTTTGGAGTAAATCAGAAGGAAACGGGGCTTCACAAGAGCTTATATGTGATTTAAGGCGCGGTACGTTAGGATGTACACTTCGACACCTATGGCACCGCAACTCCTTTGCCAGGAACTTATTGTCTCTTAATGTAACATTCCCAACATCTTCCAGTTCCTTTATCACATCAACTGAATCCAGGAAGAATGGAGTATTGAATGAGTTCCAATGCTTCTTATTCTTCAGATGACAGGAGTCAAAATCCTGGCTAATTACGTGAAGATGCAATTGTCGCATTGAAGGAACCTGGAAGAATGAGAAACTTCATGTCGTGAGAAAAAGGTTGAATGAGACATGGCATGCAGTTTTATATCATCGATACGACAGACTACTCATACTTCTTAAGAATTACTTAACTATACAAGACAAAGCATCTGGAGAAAAGATAAATGTTCAAATTCCATACAAATGCTTCCCGCTGCTAAAGGAGTTAAAAGCACTTACTGTAGGAAGAAAAAAAAATCATCAGATACCAAACTACAAATACCATGACGTATGTAACCTCCTAACAAAGTTTCAACAACAGGTTACAGGAGTAAGAAAAACCGGTTGACCACAGTAAAGATCAGAACTTACTGAATGGTATCCCAGGCGGAAGAACAATGCATTATTTTCACTGAGGAACTTTTCTGCCCATTTCAGTCCAACAGAATGCATAGTCTTCAACAATGAGATGTGCTCTCTACGCACATCTGTGATGCAGTCAAGACCATCAACTCGGGCTAAGACTAAGAGGTGCCGCTGTGCCTGCGGTAGAAAAAAGAAAAAGAAAAAAGAAAATTGAAAAATGAAAAATGAAAAATGTTCCAAATAATTTTCTTTCTTTTTTCTCCATGATTCTTGTTTTTCTTATTGTGTGTGTGTGTGTGTGTGTGAGAGAGAGAGAGAGAGAGACCTTTGGATAAGCATCATTCATCACTAAAACATCATCCCACAACTCAAGTACAACATCCTTGTGCTTATGCGGTTGCATGGCAACATAGTGAAGAGCTTGAGCCCGCGAACCCCATGCTTTGGTTCTGCAAACTATATTATCCTGCATTTTTTCCCCATCCATGGGGGTGCTGGCCCCAAGTGTAAGGTCCTGTTGAGATCCCTTATATTTTTTGTTATTGTCAGATACATAAGTAGCTTCCCTTTTTGTCCTCTGATCATCATTTGTAGGGACTACCTCTTGGATATCTCCAGATTCTAATGATCTTCCACTGCTATGTTTAGTCGCTACTCCAGAGGACCTCAGAATAGAAAGGAACCCTTCAAACAGAGATGAGTAAGCTTCACGAAGAATCTTGCATCCCTGAATGTAGTCACCCTTGAGACAGTCAGGTC
Source organism: Avicennia marina (assembly GCA_019155195.1). NCBI lineage: Eukaryota > Viridiplantae > Streptophyta > Magnoliopsida > Lamiales > Acanthaceae > Avicennia > Avicennia marina. The sequence continues at coordinate 15,970,984 of CM032757.1, forward strand.
TCATGGTGTTCATGTTTGGGCCAAGAACATGTATGACATGGGTTACACCTTCCCTAGCAAACAATGGAGAAGATGAGGGAAGTGGTACAACCACAGATTTCCCAGGATGAAGGGAGGCAGCCCTTTCCTTGGTAGCCATTTCTAGTGCAGAACCTGCGGCCTTGAAGATAGCAGCATTTACGCCTCCCCCTCCTGGTTTTAGACGCCTGCACAAAGTTAAATTTCAGATGGTAAACCTGAAATGCAAACGTGGACCATAATTATGAATTGGAATACTGAACCACAAAGGTCACAGAAAAGGAAGAAAAATGATTGGCATTTATCTTTGTTATCCTCAACAGGCATGTGATTTGAAACAAAATAAAGCTCCAAAAAATTGTGCTTCACCACAGATTACTATTTGAAACCTCTTTGCTCAGTCATGACATTTGTATATATTAAACTCTACCAAATAAATAGGGTCAACTAGCAGGGATTATAGAACAGAGCATTATTTCCAAGAACAAACATGGAGTACATGTTCTTTCCAAGGTAACATTGGCAAAGTAAACACACATATTGACAAATATTAACATTCTGCCATTACTCCAGATCCATATTTAATTCATTCATTCAGATCTAACACACATATCTTTAAGGTCCTTTAAGTTATCATCTTCTAAATGTATGGATAAGGCATTGTTGAGCATCCACTTGGGGCATGACTCTAGGAGCTAGTAATGTGATGCAAGTCTCACAAAAATTAATTGCACCAGCAAGGTCCCTTAAGTTATCATCTTCTAAATGTATGGATAAGGCATTACCGAGCATCCACTTAGGGCAAGACTTTGGGACCTAGCAACTTGATGCAAGTCTCACAAACTTTATTGCATCACCAACCACTCAATATGTAAATATTCACAAACTCAGAATTTGATTAATTTAATCCACTCATAGCTTCTTGTCGATGTTTGCATACATAAGTAGAGAATTCAAGCATTCAGCCAACCACATACAAGTGCAGTAAATGAGTTATCATAGCACACATTCATCATGTGTGATTCACAAGCTCACCAGTTGGCAGCATTGGCAATTACGTTGCAGTGTAGACTTTTCTGAGAGCGAAGCCGAGTTATATCTCCAACAAAGGTAAAAAATTTGCTAGAGTCAATTTTCTTTTGGGCAGCTTTAGTCTTCACCAGGGACAAGATTTTTGATCCTTGGGACAAATCTACCAAGACAAGTTTAGCCTTTCCAATTCTAGTCACATATTCCTCAACTTTTTCAACAATAATGTCAGATGCCTTTTCAAGATTGAATTTAAAATCTGCAGTGGAAATAGACGGAAATGCCAAAGTAGGAATATTGTCTGCCTCGGTGGAACCAGAAATAGAGGTTATGTCTGATTTGTCACTTTTTTCCAACTTCTCAACAGCATCACCGGATGGACGAGAACTTTTTTTTGTTCCCTGAAGGCCAGAATCATTTTTTGTAGATCCTTCATAGGGGATAAATTTCTGACTGGCAGATGGCTCAGATCCTGTGCTAACTGAAGGATCTACCTTTTTAAGAAATTTCATAATTCCCAGCTGAATCTTGTTATTTGAATTTTTCTGTCCAAAAGAACCAGAAGGAAGAGAATCTGATGGGCACAATGAACCATAAGCATTGACTGCTTGTTCAACATCTCTCTCATCCTGACAAAAAGTAATCCGAATGAACCCTTCACTCAGTTTAGGAAGTTCTTTCTTGGGCAGCATCTGGTTCACAACAGCGGCAGCCTTTCCGCCCTGCAAGTTGCCTTCATGCCCGTTGCGCTTCACAGAACGAGAAATACAAAGCTTGGCTGGAAGATCAAGCACCACAGCATGTTTCTCCGTTTGTGGGCCACCAAGCTTAAGAAAGTCTGCCCTTTGCTCTCTATCAATGTTACATCTGTCTATAAATACACTCTTACCATCCTTCAAAGAACTAGCTGCAATTGATAGACATTGAATTTTTGTCCCAGCCTTACCATCATTAACAGTATCCTACATTAGAATAAAGAACAAAAAGGATTCACTAAACAATATAACATCTACAATTACATGTAACAAGAGCAGTTTCATTGACACTCCTGCAATGATCTGGAGTTAAAAATGTCGGTTTCTCATATAGCACGATAAAATAAAACATTTCTAAGTTACCAGAAAGAAATAGAAAGATAAAGGTGTATACTTTATCCTGCAAACTGCGTCAAACCAATGCAGAGTACAAACCGCCAAAATACTTATTTCCTACATGTAAATTCTTCACAAAAGGTCCGGCTCACTAAATTTACAGCGTAGCCCTTCTCCTTGTACTCTAGTTTATCAGACAACCAAAAACACCACCCCTCACGCACAAAAAGAAAAGACCAAGCACGTGGCCAAAGAACTTAAGTCCCTAAACAACACAAAAAAATTCAAAAGCCGTTGAAGCATTCAACCAAACGTCTTCGGTGTTCCTATTTATGCATATGTATACAAATAAGCTCCCTCTTTCAGCTAAAAATTGCCGTGGGTAAGATATGTAAAACCTGACAGACGCGTGTCCACGGGCGGGAAGAAATTCTCGTGACTTCATCACAGAAAGTAGATTTTCCACTTCCGGGCAGGCCCACCAGCACTAGTACAATTGGCTTTGGTTCCCTTTTCTCTTCACCTTCACAAAAGCAAAACAAGGGGGAAAAATGCCTCAACATCTGCAGTTGTATAGATCATAAAAGTGCGCATCGCGAAAATTAAGCAAGAACAGAACAAAATTTACGGGTATCTGCACCTGTATACGGTATTTTTCCTGGAACAATTTCCATTGGTTCCATTGTTGTTTGTTTCGATCAAGAGATGCGAAAATGACCCCCCTCCCTCGCTTCAAATGCCCGGCGTGGTTAAAAGCGCTTCGTTTCTCTCTGTCTCAATGTCAGCCTAAACAACTGGACCCAGTTGTGGAGTGGGCCGAACTTTTAATAATATGAAGAAGCTCAAATCTTCTTGGGCCCATTTGTAAGCTGATAGCCTCCTTTAAATATCTGAGCAAACCCTAATTGGGTTTCACCATAGTGCGGTCTCTTATCATTTCTTTTACCTAGCGGGACGGTCTGTGTTTCATCAAAGTCTCTCCTTCACCATGAGAGCTAAGGTAAGATTTACAAATCCTGCCCCTTTCAACTAATAATGGTGCCTGAACGATTGAATTTATGTGAAATTAAATCGGTTTTTCTTTTGTTTGGGTAACAGTGGAAGAAGAAGCGTATGAGGAGGTTGAAGAGGAAGCGCCGAAAGATGAGGCAGAGATCGAAGTAGCTGGCTTCCTTTATTAGCTATTTTTAATGCCCGCGTGGAGGCATCCCTAGGGTTCCATTTTTATTTGGTGTTATTTTCCTTATGATGAATTTCTAAATGTAATAGCTGGCTGTTGCTATCTGACACTGCATTTCGATCAAGTTTTAATTTAAATGAGATTTCTTCAATCTTAAGGTTTTTTTTTTCACGTTGTTCTCCAATTCTTTTAGATACGGTGTTCAATTGATCATTTTGTCTATTGGGGTTTCGGCTTCCTGTTATAATTTTTCAGCCTGAATGGCTATTAAGCTTGTGTGAACCCAATTAAGGTCATATTTGAATTTTTGGATTTTAATATTAGAACATTTTAAAAAAAGCATTGTTGTGTTCTCAGCCATAATTCATAAACTTGTTTTGAAGTTATATTGCAGTATAGAATTTAGAGAGCATGCTTGTTGTCTTATGGAATTAGCAAAATAGTTCAGGTTATTGGCTTGAAATGCCACCGATAGTCTGTGATTTGTGTGGCTTTGTTGCTGGCTTGGAGTGGCTGTAACATTTTGAGTGTTGTCAAATTTCAATAGGATTATTGTTTGTTATCACCCGTCTGTTGAAATGTTTACCGGATTACCGGTTATATCATCCTTCTAATAGAAAATTTTTTATGTGGCTGTCTCCTGGCCTTTTAAAACTGTTGTCCCATGATCTTTTCCACCCACAGAAGACTAGGATTGCCTTGAAAAGCATCCTTTTTTAGCACTAGCATCCTTGAAAAGCATCCTTTTTTAGCTCTAGCATCCTTGAAAAGCATCCTTTTTTAGCTCTAACATCCTTTATTGTTGTAAATTTCTTGGTCAAGTACAATAGTTTTCTAAGCGTGTCTCTTTGCTGTATGCCGTGAGCTCTAATCATATAGGGCCACGTGGCTAGTTTGTCTCAGCATGAGCATCGGAATGTGGTTCGTTGTTAACTGTTTCAATGGCATTGTGCAGCAGGAAATGCTTAAGAAGTTCTATTGAATCTCATCAAGAATTTTAATAGAAGAGAGGACTGCTTAGTCCGGTCAATCGCTCATGTGTAGTAGTTTTGTTTGGCACAAATGGATCTTATGTGCGTTTTCTTTCATTAAAACTTGTTTACTACTTTGCTTTGCCTGCTCTTCCTGCCAACAAATTCTATGGAGACCTTCAGTGTTCTGGGGCCATTTGGCGAGTAGTCAAATCTTGAAACAAAACCTTCCTAGGGGCAATGCAGTGTTCATTGCCGTGCAACAAAAGCCACGTTCAAATGCTAGAATTGTGTAATAATGGCAGAGGTCCTGAATCTTGCATACGAGGACTTCAGTGATACTTTTCCCTTGCTGGCACAGCAAGTTGTCTAGACTGGGGACTGCCAGTTCTTGTGTTACTCTCTGTTGATGGTTGATGGGGACGGCAAACAAGCGCAGATTGAACACTTGCATTTTGTTCTTCTAACAGCATGGTACTCTCAAGGGGCGGGATCTTTGGCTAGAAATTGTCCTCACAAGCTGCATCTCAGTCAACTTTTCATAATACCATTTTCACTCAGAATACATAAACAATTGGAGATACGAAAAACTCTTTATGTTTTCATTTTCTCGCACATTGATCTTATGTCAAATTACCAGCGGCCATGGTAAATCCTGAGGAACTTGAATCATTAGACCGAATGAAAGCTTATATTTGATTTTGTATTGCATTTAGTGATGGTTATTACCGGAATATGGTTTAGTGATACACATAATAATACACCCCAAGATTTCAAAAAATTGAGGAAAAGATGAAAATTCTCATATAAACTTTATCGCAACGATAGTTTATTTAATATGTTACATGCAACTGAGGGATGGGTAAGAAATCCAGGCAAATCGTAGCTAATCATGATTCATGATTATGGCAAAGTACAAAGCCATGCAAGAGCCCATTAATTATCCATTATGAGAACGTTTAAGTGGCTGATTACGTTGGTATCAACATTTTTCAAGTTGGGCTTTTTCTTCATTCAAATGCAACGAACACCTATTTTATTATCTATTTGATCGCATTAAATTTTTAGTGGTGGAACTTAAAGAGGTGGTGTTATTAAAATCGAATTATGACATTTGCAAGAGCGAGAATCGAAGTGCTGGACTCACCACAAAGATATCGAAAATTGTGGAATTAGTTGGATCCGTGTCCAGACACCCCTCCGATGGTTCACACGTCCACCCCACGTGTCGCCACCCCATTCATTCCCACAGCTTCTTTTGCCAACCCGAACCTTCTCACACAACCCACATGTCCCCAGAAGATTATCACCCAAAGCATTATAAGATCCTCCAAAATTTTGACCTTACTCGTCTCATTCAACAAGCTCCAACCAAGTAACAACCAGACCAGAGAACGTTACCAACGAATCTGAAGACTATCTGCACGAAAAATGGCAAACGATGGAAGCGATGAATTCAAGGTGGTGTCGTCGCACATAGACCACGAGGGGAGGCTGCCGAGGCAGTACATGGGCGAAGGCCAAGGCGCCAAGAAGAATATCTCTCCGCCTATTGAATGGTATAACGTGCCCGAGGGGACCAAAGCCCTCGCCCTCATCGTGCAAGACATCGACGCCCCAGACCCGTCGGGGCCCATCGTGCCCTGGACAATCTGGGTGGTCGTCAACATCCCTCCGACGGTGAAGGGGCTGCCGGAGGGTTTCTCCTGCAAGGAGGAGGAGATGGGCGGAGAGTACGCCAGGATCAAAGAAGGGTACAATGATCTGAAGAAGCACGGGTGGGAGGCACCTAAGCTGCCTAGTCATGGCCACAGGATCGAGTTCAAGCTCTATGCTCTGGACGATGAGTTGCGTGTTGGACACAAGGTGTGTTTTTATGCCACCATTCCTTTTTTCCTTGCATCGGATGCGTAAGACTGTGTGATTGTGACTGCAATTGTATTGGTCGTGCAGGCGTCGAAGGACAAGGTGTTGGACGCAGTGGAAGGGCACGTGTTGGGGGAGGCTGTCTTGATGGCCAAGTTCTAGTTTTGCTTCCATTAATTGTGAGATCTTTCTAATGTCTATTTTTCTTTCATTGTTGTTGAGTTTTGCTTTCGCTGTCGCGGTAACAAAAGTTCTTCAGAGATTTGCGTTCTAGTTCAATGTGGATTAGAGGTTACACATGAAGTATGTCGTGGTATTTGCATCTGTCATCTTAATAAGAAAGTAACATTAAGAGATAGGCTAAGGTTTGTTTGTTTTTTTTTTTTTTAACCACAAATTTATTACATTTTTTAAATTATTTTCTTATTTTTTTTAATTTTTACACAATATAAAAAAATATTTGAAAAAAAATGTAGCCATAATGTTTATCTTCTTATTCCTCGACAAACTTGACCAATGTCAAATTTTTTAACGTTTCTAATTTATTGTTGAAATTCTTTCCTGGGTTTTTTCTCCATTAAAATCATTAGTCAAATACGTTAATCAAATTTAGATCCCAGAATTGTGTAATTAAAAACTTAAGAAGCAGAGTCTAAAAACTTTTGCTACAAAGAGGAAGAATACTGATGAAGGAAAGAATAGGTTAAGAAAGATCTTGATGAGAATAAATAATATTAGGATAAAAAAATAAAACTATAATCTTGATTAGTTTAAAAGTTTAAAGAGAAAAAAAATATTGGAAAATCAGTATAAAAAAAGGCAAAAATTCGGCTTTTTTTCATTTTCTCAACCAACGTCTTGTTTCGTTAGTGCAGGATTTTGACTTGACTGTTTAGTTGCTTATCTTTTATAACATACAGCTTGGATGTCACTGTTACTATTTTTTGAACCCTCTCAAGAGTCAAGTGTACAAATGCTTATGCCCATTTTAGAGATTTGAATGATCTTCTCAAGTTTCATGAATCCAAATTGCTAACTAATATTTTGAAAATCGACTTAAAATGCTTCTAGCAAAAAAACATAAAGAAATTTCCATTTAATCAATGATTTTTTATAAGAGGCTGTTAAATTACAATATTGATACAAATTAAAGTTACAAAAGCTTTCGATTTCCTACATTAGAATCTTGAAAACACTAACAGTTATTATTGTCCTTCGACTAATGTTTAAGAGGGGCGTATTTGTAGGCTACAAAATTTTTTTAAAAAATACAGAAAGAACATAAATAACCAAAAAAGTTGGGAAAAAAATTATCTCCAAACTAATCCGTCGAACATTCGAACGTCCCTTAACAGGTTGAGCTGGAGCAGTAATTTGAGTTTAATGACTTTTCAAAGTTGGCTTGTTTTAATTTTGTAAAATTGCAATCAAATTGAAAGTTTAAGTTAATTAATAAGATTCTGTTTGAAACACTTGTTTAAGTTCGATTTCAAATTCACTTGAATTAAAAAAAAAAATTCAAATCTAATTGAATTCCAGTTTTTTGATTTATTAAGAATTCTATTCTAAACTATTGGTAAAACATGGAACTTTATTTTTGGGATAAGTAACGGTGGCTTATAAATAACAAAATTAGCCACCTCACTGTCATCCAGTCAGCGAAATCTATTTTGTAGTAAAACTTAAATTTAATAACACCAGGGCTTTCCGGTTGACGGGCGCCCATCTCCCAACTTAAATTTCAGCCCCTTTTTCCTAAATCCCAAAATTATCCTCAGTCCTAAAGCCAAATTCCCATAATTACCCTTACTTGTTACCAAACCACCACAATACCAGCCACCAAATTGCACTCCAGTCCCTCGTTTCCATTAATTTTTGATTTTGTCCCACCAGACCATCCCAAGTCAAATCCTTTTCCGGATTTGGGCCTCAGAATTATTTTCTCCCATGAGACCCCTATTTTTAAAACCCCAGCCCAATTTAATTGTGACCCATATCTTGCAAGTGGTACCAGAAATGTCCTTTTGACACCATATTCAAACTAGCGAGAACGAGAAAACAAGAAATGACAGAAAAGAATACTGAAAAGTCGATCTAAGAATTAGAAGCTAGAATGAAAGCCAACATGGAGGAACGGTTAAAAGGAATCAATGATAGCTACTCCCAAATGAAAGGAATACAAAAAATACAAAAAAAATGGAAGAGATTCATTTTGATACCTCTTCCAAACTTGAAATGCTTATCAATACTTTTCAATTAATGGGCCAAGCCTAGTCTACAATAAAGACTTATGCCAGTCAAGCTTTTCCCACAAACTTTGCGAGAAAAGGGATCTTACCTATCTTTCTACCACAACCCACTGCTCTGGTCCTTCATACATTCAAGCCCATTACCATTAAGCCCCCCAACTCAAATCATCCAACTACCTATGACAACCCTTCAAACATGGCTCACAACCTGTTAACTAAAGGCACCTACATCATGAAAAATAAGAAATTGAGAAACAAACCAAAGATTTACTGGAATAGGGGATAATTAGACACGGCCAGAGCTCTTTTGCATCGCCTATATTGCTGGTGAAGAAAAAGGATGATACTCTGTGGATGTATACAGATTATAGGCAACTAAATGAGATGACTATTAAAGATAAATACTCCATACCCTTTACAGAGGATTTATTAGATAAATTTCCTGGGGCAGCCTACCATACAAAGTTGGATTTATGATCTGGATAGTACCAAATCAGGATGAACCCAGTAGATGTGTACAAAACAGCCTCCAGGACTCACCATTATCAGAGATATAAAAATGAGCATTAATATTATATAATTGGTGTTATTCTTTCACATAATATATTAATAAATAAGAATTATGAAAGTTTTACCATATTTCCATTCTAATTTTACTCTGAAACAATGTATATAAAATTTATGACAAGTCAAACTATCAATCAGAACATTATATAAAAATAAATTGGTAAAAAATTTTAAAAATTATAACCAGCATGTTAAGAACTTTCACTATGTTTGTTTTAATATAGAGATAAAATTTTGAAAATATACTGATTATAGTATATTTTCTGAAATAAATAATTTAAAAACAAAGTACCCACTCCACGGTCCACAAGAAATACCGTAGTGCCATTTCCTTAAGCGTCTTTTTATTGAAATCGCATCCGGTGATATAGCAACTTTAAGCTAATAGCGTGATCCTGAAAACGTCCCGACTTTACCCGAAAACGGGAAGAATCGCATAATTGGCATCGTTAATAATCCGGGCCCAAAATAAAGCGTCCACCCTTTTCTTACAAATCCATAGACCCTTCTTGAACATTAAACGCGCCAATTATATTCGCATAATCCAATTCTACAGAACATCTTTCGTCGCGCCGTTTGCCGCAGACTTGGCCCATGAACGGTTTGAATCCTGTCCCTGAAAATGGCTAGAAAAATGGAGGGATTGGGCCTTCTACTTTTTACGTCAAGATCACTCATGGGGTGAACGAACATGAAGTTGCAGCGCCCACTAATTCCAGCTTTGGTATTTTCTACTTTCCATTTTATAAGTTAGTTATTAGACGACGACTGCATTGCGGCTACTGTGTTATACTTTGATGCAAATTTTATTGCATCGGTTGGATAGCTGGATCAATGGTTTTGCTGCATGCTTCTTGTTTTTCTGCATTTTGTCGTATTGTTTCTTACATCCGATTCGTTGAATCCATTTTGGAGTCCGTGGTTAATGACTGTGGCTTTTGTAGTTTTTGAATTGCGAGGGTATTATTTGATATCTTTCTACCAGCACGATGGGGATTTTGTAAAATTACGTTTTACTCTTTCTGGAAGATCAGTTTCTCTCCATTGATTGACACAGATACCAAATGGCTTCAGTTGTCATGTTGCTGCTGGTATACTGTTGGGATTGTTGATCTACCCCTAGCGCGCACCATTTTCCCGTTGAGATAGATTTGGTACAAATTTTGTTATTTCATATTATCTTGGTCAGTGTTTTGTCTTATTATGTAATGTGATCGTATGCCTGCCCCTTTAACACTCATTGTTTAGAAAAAGCTGAACGTTTTGGTCCTTATTATGTGTTTATTTGTAATTTAAGTGCTTGAGATCCTTTGTCGGCTTTTTGGTTTATGTATTTTCACGTGCTATAATGCACAGTTGTAGTATCCGTTGGCCCATATCACTTGTGGGATGAAGGAAATCAACTCTTCATGATAAGCAGAGAAAAAGCACGAGATCCTTGTGTTTCTTTGGTTCAATAGTCATGTTGATGGATGCAGGAGATCTGAAATAAGTTATTGTTCGAAAAATTGGTTTGAAACCTGAGATGATGAAGATCTCCAGACAACCGGTGTGAAGGATAATTCCGAAGTGTTACTTATTGAGGATATGGCATGCACTCAGAAGAGCCCTGAAGAAGTTAAGAAAATCAGTGCAATCTCTCGACGAGGTGCGACTGTTGCTGAAGTAAGGGAAGAGTGTGAGAAGCTCTTGGAACTGGTTGATAACTTTTCAAGTAGTTCAGGTTGTCCTCATTGATCCTTTTTTATGGTTGCCTCTTGATTTCTAGGCTGGTATATGATTCGGACTTTTGCCATTCAGTGACAGGTTTCTGCATTGCAAGCTCTTGTGGATGGCGGAACCCAGGTTGACAATGAAGATATTATTTATTTGACAGAGATGCTGATGAGGCAGTTGCTCAAATTGGATGGCATTGAAGCTGAAGTAGAAGAAAAAATACCGAGGAAGATGGAGGCGGTACTCTGTTTTAGCATGCATTGCCATTCTGTTGAGACGATACAAAAGTTTTTTAGGCTTAAAATCAGTTTTTGTCCTTTCTCCACGGGCAAGTTTAGTCGATCCCATTCATCTGGCATTAGACAGATGCTTGTCTACATCTGCAACACGGGAACGCTAGAGACATACCAATAAACAAACCAAGGGATGGGACAAGAACATTTACATTTGACTTCAATAAAAGAACCGACAACGTCAACTGGTTTGGATAAGTTGCAATGTTACTACTTCGCATCTATTTTCTTCAGAATATGTTTCTGTCATGCTGGACTGACATTAACTTGTACCCTGTTCGGGTGCGTCGTGTCCAGAGCATTGTGGAACCCCTGTCCCTACACAGTCTTCTATTCATATCCCCACCTTTGTACCGTCTTCTACCACTATTCCCACCCTTGCACCATCTTCTATCCTTAACCGGATGCCGGTAGAGGTCCGGTGCAATTTTCTGCTCCGTCTATGCTATCTTCTACCCCCACTCCTGTGCTATCTTTTCCCCCTACCCAGGGGGCATCCTCTACACAATTTTCTGCTCCTTATATGCCACCTGCAAAGGTAACCGAGGATTGGGAACACTTCGACTAGATATGCATCATGAAACTTCATATTCTTTTGCATTGCTATAATGCTTAGTCTGGACCTCAGCCTCTTCCATTTTACCTGTGTTGGTGAGAATTTGTTAAAGTCTGGAGAAATTACTTAAAAGAGTGTTTTAAGACAATACACGAACTGTGATATTGTGGTTAGGAAATTAAGGGATTTGTCCATGTAACCACCGCCTACGGGAGTAGAGCTAGGCACAAAGGTGGAAAGGAGGACTTGAATGTTCAACAACATCCACATACACGAGAACAACTGATGTGGAAAAATATTTGCTGGGACTTGAATTTCTTTCCAGATTATGTCTGGAGTTCGGCAATGCTGCTTCACTTATGTTGTAGCGCACAACCCAACACGAGAATATTATTTAGCGAGTACTTGGAAAACAGCATGCAATTGGTGACTAATATGAGTTTGGCAGAAGACAGAGTTCGTTGTAATTGATTCTAGTTAAACGACGGACACGTTTTGCAAGTGATGCAGTCGTGTTGAGTTAGAACGGCCGCATTTTCGGCCAAACTCGCATGCTCTCATTCCAAGTCAGAAGCGTACTTCCGACATCCCCGTTTTATGGGTATGGAATCGACTCATAAAAAAATGAAACAAAACACAACTAGTGGATGACATTAGCGTTGGTATTCATTGAGGGAGAGGAGAAAAAGAACAGGTAGGAAAGCCTTGATAATGTTATTATTAATCAAATCTGGCATTTATAGATAGAGCACTGCTCGGTACATACACGCCTACCCTAACTTCCTTATTTAATATTTTAACATACACTAATTCATTTTTCTAAATCGAGAATGCTCCAAAAAGTATGTATTTATAATTTAGATAAAGAAAAAATACCTATCGGCAGCAAGTGGCCTATTAGCTCAGTTGGTAAGAGCGTCGTGCTAACAACGCGAAGTCGCAGGTTGGAGACCCGCATGGGCCAGGCTAATGATGCGCTCCGCATTCGTTCTATTTTTGTGAATTTATCCGAATGCCTTAATTTTTTTATATATTTTTTTCATTCGAGGAGGTTGAGTTCTTTAAAACGAAAACTAAAAGCAGGAATTCATTTCAAGTTCCCAGCAGCAGAATGGGAATGAAGATGCCAGGTGTTCATTGTCTTTTCATCCGTGGCAAAGATCGAGGACCTACGTTTTCTGAAATCGAGAAGAGACAATTTTCGAGACCAGGTTTTCGGAGTGATACTTCATGTATAAATCATTTCCATCTCTCGCTAATGTACTAATTAAGCTATAGTAGTTTTAGCTAAAAATAAACTCTTCAAAATTTTGGCTCCAAGAGTTCACAGGTAATTGTGATAGTTATCAGTTATGTGTGCAGGCAGGCTCTGTGAAACTAAAGAAAGCCAAAGCTAAAAACCCTAGTTAAAACTTCATTATGTCTACATGCCAGTCCGTGCGTGCACAATGAATTGCCATCCAGCTTCTCATCATGAGAGCCAGTCCAATGTTATTATTAATACACCTCCTATAATTTTAATTAATAATTCTTATCTGGGAAATACATAGACCAACATGCTTACTAGCAGCTGGGTTCTTATTTAATGAATCATAGTGTCTTTACATGTTGGCGAATTAGACAAACTGCACACTTCCCCAAAGATAACGAGGACAAATTTACCAACATTAATCAATTGTATTATATGTATAGTATATTAACATCTAACTAGTAGCAGCAGTTACCAACTTCCAGGACGACTTTGATGCGTGCTTACTTAATCAGCTGTGAGGAATTTATATAAATTCCACCTTGTTTTATGCTTTGTTGATTATGTATCAACTATATTACGTACAAAAAAAAAATTTGCATTAACGAGGACTCGGAATCACAATTAATAACACGGACAGATGTTGCTAACAAGTCATATATAAGAGACCAGAGAAACATTTGTACTGTATTGTAATTACCTTATTAATGCCACGAGACAATCAGAGAAATACCAATGCATACTCAGAAACAAGTACCTCAAGATCTCACTTAGAATTTACCCAATTCATAGAGTCAGATCCAGAGTACTTGCCCCTTTTGCATTTTCAGTACCAACATTATCTTCCTTCGTCTTCTTAATTAGGTTTGGTAAGGAGGAGGATGGAGTAGTGTATAGCGATAGAGCTAAGCCTTCTTCATCCGGCACCATGCCTTGGTGCTCTTCATTTCTTGATTCTAGCCCAAGTGATAAGTTCAAGTCAAGTTCAGTATCTGAGGCTTTCCTTTTGGGCCCAGTACTTGGAGGATCGATTTTACCGACATCTGATGATGGCATCCTTTGTCCATGAACCCTCGGTTGTATCAGCCTCCAGGAGTTGAGCTCAAAAGGGTTTTGTGTAGGTTGACATAGCCATGGTTCTTGCTTATGCAGTGATCCATATTCTTCTGTAAAACGCTTGGTAGTTGGCCAAGTGGATCGTTCATTGAAAGAGGAAATTCCGGAGCAAATATCAGGATTTGCTGACTTGTAGAAGTGGCTGCCCAAGATCCTTTCTGTGATTGTGCTGTAAAATCCTGGGCTGGTCAGCTTGTTGGTTGTGTTATGCCGCACACTAGAATTATGCATCCATTTTCCATGACCATTCCATGGAGAATCTCCATACCTAATTGAAGGATTTGATAAGAGATGAGAGATACTAGAATTAAATGTTTAACTTTAACACCGTAATTATAACCAAAGAAGATAATGGTTTGACTTAGAGTTCCCGCGCTATCAATATACCTGTAGTTAGAAATTTGCCTTTGATTAAAGCTTGGAGGAGGTGGGAGCTGGCTTAGGTTGTATATATTCCGATCTAAACCTTCCAAGAAAAGCCTGCGATCTGTCGGCCCTGAATGTGGAGAAAGTTAAGAAATCAGAATTGAAACCCTAATTACGTTTACCTTGTTGAAATGATTGCAAAGGAAAATGACAAGGAAAATGACAAGGAAAAGAAGACAGAAGATCAAGAAGTACAAGAAGATGCCAGATACCTTGGCTGGATTCATCAATCTTCTTGCTCCTGTACATCTGCAAAAGCACGGCCAAATTGAAAATTTCTCAAACCAAAATTCAAATTAAGAAAAACTGCACAACAATTTGAGGCTTTACAGTATTAATTTATACTATTAATTTATACAAAGGCTCTATATAATAAGGGGATCCTATCCTTACCTGCAAATGGCTCTTGACATGAGCAATTTTTAGTTCTTTGACATTCATCAATTGAAGCACTAATTTTGGTGTTGCTCCTGCATCAAAACCAAGAGAAAATAAAAGGGCATTTACACATCAATCAAAACATCTCAACAGTTAATTAATTACTTGATCTTATCATCAACCAGTCTGTCTAGCCTCTAAATGACTTCGAATAACAATGATTTGAAAACTCACTATCTTGTCCTCCAAGTCTTTCCACAGCTTGCACAAATCGCACATGAAGTTGAGGCGTCCACCGGAGCCTCGGCAGCTTGGATCGAACATAAGGCCTCACCGACGGCTTCTTCACGCTCTCTTCCACCGTGCTGTTGCTTGAGCTTCCTCCATCCTTCGCCACGAAGCTTTCCTTCTTCTCTTCGCTCTCGTCGTCATCACCAGTTTTCTCACTTGGGCTTGCCTTATGAGGACCTTCTGCACCATCACTACTTCCCATCAGAGTTTCTCTGACTCGGCACTCTTCTCTTCTGGTTGAGGGTTTGCAGATATAATCACTGAGAAAATGGAATGCACATCTAGCTACGTGCTACTTTCTTTTATGATCAATCTATGCAGAGTTACGACACTTTTGAGAACCTGGTCTAAATTCCTAGAAGCTCAAGAATGTCTGAATGAAATATTCCTCCAACCAGACAGGCCATGCTGTTAGACCTCCCACAGAATGAGAGATAATTGATTAACTAATGTGAAAACCCCATTAACTAGGTTAAAAGAATGATGATCTACAATTCTGCAGAGAATAAATGGAGAGTGAAACCCTAAAATGTGAAAGCTAGGAAGATGAAACCATCTCTTCTTCTCCCTCTCCCTCTTTCTCTACCCTAATAAAACAATAATATATCTGTGGAAAATTAATCATAAAGCATCTTTGATTACCAGACCTCTAATTAATTATAAGCATGCATCTGTGTAGATGTATGGGCATCAATTTCTGATGTTGATGTGAAGGGCTGAAATTATAATATACATGTATATAGCATTCATGTGAAGCCAGTTCACTAGCGTCCACCGTCTAAGAAAAGCAAAGTTCCACGGACTTGGTTATTTTTAATTACATTCAAAGCTGTTCTTTCCACAGGGTCCAAAGTGTGGAAATTCATGGACCGATTCAACTTCAGACATCTTATACCAATTATATTTGTAAAGCAAAACCCCACAAATTGAAACCGTAGTCCAAGTAATTTCAAAGTAAAACTTTTGCAGTAGTTGTCTGTTTGTTACTTCGAGAAGCAAAGCCTTGGGGCCGCCAAATTTTTGTAGACTGAGATGGGATTTCTCATTTGTTAACAAAAAAACACTCTCAAACATCATATTTTTTAAATTTTATATTTTTTTTTTTATTTTTATATAATTATTAAAACAAAAATATTTAAAAATACATATTAAAATTTTAAAAAAATATAACCAACACCTTTAATAACCATCTAAAACGAGAGATTCTAATATCAAACAAGGGATCGCATTTAGAGAGAGAGAGAGAGAGAGGGTAATTGCACGGGTGGATGTTAAAAGTTCTTATGTCTTGCACTGTGCTCTGTAAACTTTTGGCCCATTTTTTTTCAATTTTTATGGGAAATTCTGATAGATTTTTTTATTTTTTCATATAAAAGTCCAAACCTTGTCCTATTCACACCCTACCGTACCCACAACAACTCAACCCTATCCTACCTTCCCTTTCTCGCTATAACACCTTCATTTCTATTAATAATATTTTATTTCGTGTACACATCATATCATTTTACAGCCACATATAATTGTTTACCACGTCAAAAACCTATATTAATCTCTTACTAAAACATCATCATTAATTTTTCACGTATCATAAATCAAATAACTCATTACTATTTACTTTCAAAATTTTATTTTCCCCATCTCGCAAAATCAATTTTGGAGACAGGATATTCCACCTAATTGCAGTCATATATTCTTATTAAGTGGACAAATGGATGCAGGCCCAAATTAACGAAATGTGTTTTTCTCAAATTTCAAGTCATGATTCACTTTGGTTTTGATGCCAATTGGTCGTCATATACGATCAAGAAAAAAATTGCTTGCAGCTGCCTTTGCGTCGGGAATCGCGGGGTTTGTTCTCAAGCTTGAATTTGAGACCTCTCTCTCTCTCTCTCTCTCTCTCTCTCTCTCTCTCTCTCTCTCTCTCTCTCTCTATATATATATATATATATATATATAAGTGACAACTATATCATCTAGTGGGTTTAATAAAATTGCTTTAATTCTTGATGATCATGAGACAATGTATGGATAATTAATTAATTCTAATATATATAATACATACATATATATTTCCTTCATTTTTGCAATGATTAAATAAACTTCAAAATCAAGTTCAAGTCCTGCAGTTCCTGTTAAAGATATTGTTCTGGTTATAAAACTATAGTGGTCTTATTACAATGATATATTTGTTTTGCTCGTGAAAAACTTCTTGAATTACTAAAAAGGGGCAATTTAGAATGAAGTGCTCGGCAAGCTAATTTTATTATCTTCAACTCCTGAATTTCTTCTGATATTAAGATTTCTGGAGTTGGTGAGCTGCTTTTCAATTTGTCACGGGAATCTTTTGTGCCGCCAGTGCTAGACATATATAGAAAGAGGCTAGGGACTCTCTCTCTCTCTCTCTCTCTCTCTCTATGTGTATGTGTGTATATATATATATATAATAAGTATGTATGTATGTTTCTAACTGTACCTTTTAAGGAAATTAAATGGCCATGCCAGCCATAAAATTTGATTTTCTTCTACATTATCTTCTCCTGCAAAGAAACGTATATGAAGTCTTTTTAATATAATTAATTGATCTCTCTCACGGGCTTCTTGAGTTTGGCGATGATGATCAGCGTTGGGAAACCCTCAAACTAATCCTGTTGGCCCTGATTCCGTGTAATTTTACTAGCTAGTGATTTTTATAAAATGAGAGGCGTTGCACTGTCTTTGTGAGAGACGATGGAGACGTGCTGACAGATTAGACAATGATACATGTAATTGTGCTGCCGACTGGAAATACTGGTAGCGGCATTACCAGTGGTGAGAAATGATTCATTTGTTGGGTGGGAATTAGATGTGTATTGATTATAGATATGATCACATGTGATCATTAAATATTCCTTCACTTACTTTAAAGTACAAATTAGAAAAAAAAAAAAAACACAACTGAATATAATGTATGCGTGTAGAGGCCTGTCTAGTTCTCGAGTATAAATTTTGGTTGATGATCTTTGATTTGATGTATATAAGTTGGTTTGAGTTTGTGAATGAATCACTTTTTGTATACGATTGATCAACCCCAAAATTAATTTATTAACATGAATTCTTAACTTCCTGACTATATACAAAAATAAAATATAATCTTACACTAAAAGTTTATTTCCCCTCAAAAGTACAATCTTGGTTTGTTGTGTATCAGTCGCAGCCATATAAACTTTATGAAAAAACAAATGGAAGATCAATTATTCAAGAATTTCTCAGAGAGAGAAAGCACAATGACCCTTGTCTGAAATTGAAAAGGTTAACCCGCAAGCCGTCCAGCCTCTGAAGTCAACTCTCAACGAGACTTGTGTCTCTACGTACTGAATTTTTTATTTTTATTTTTTTGGGCATTCTTACAGGGTTCCATGGGAAAATGTGTGTCCCGGCCTATTAATGCGGATCGACCATCCTTTGAGAATGAGCATGTCTGTCGTTTTGTGATTTTTCATGCATATCTTATTTTCCCTATTCCAAATTCCAACTAAGAAGATGCCATTCCCATGCATGCGGCACACACACACACACATATGTGGATATACATGCATGCATGTGCATTACGTATGTTATTATATTTGCAAGGAATTGAAATATTCAACGAGCTTCACAACTGCTCCAGCTCTTATTGGCAGGTGCATATATTCCATGCTACGTCAATACTTTTTTTTTTTAATTTAAAAAAAATTTAAAAAGGAGGAAATGTCATGCAGCTGATTTTATTGAATTTGGTGACTTGTTTAGAATATTTTATACAGCCTCTGAGCCCACAAAGATGTGTTTCTTTTTCCATCTCTCTTTGGGTCTTATTATTTAGCATTAATACCTTCCGAATTATGGCATCATGTCGATGCAAGAGCTGACGAATTTACTGTGTATGTGGATTTAAAAGTAATTACTCCTCATATTCTATCAATCTACTTGGTACTATGTGCATCTGTAATAATTAACAAGTAATTAAGCGCGTAAATGGATCAAATTATTACGATATAAGAATTTCAAAATCACACACACATATCACAGTAATTGAGGGTAAAGGCATGTTTGCATGTATAGAATTTTGTGGCAATTGGAAGTCTTTGTTTTCAATTTTTGATGCATTCTCAATCTTCTTCTTCTAGAGAAGGTAGAAGCAGCGGTCTTCGCCAAATGTAATCGCTGCCTGAGAGAAAAGTAATAGATCTAAAATTATAATCAATTCAATTTTGTTTGTCTTTTTTTCAGTGTGGGCCGCGAAATTTGCTGATTTTGCACAGTGAATTTTATTGATGTTTCAGTTGTTTCTTCCCTATCTTTAATTCAATTTTGCTGCTACGTGACATGCATAACAAGATTTTTCCCCATTGTTATAATTAATTTCTACGATTAAGATTTGGCAAAAACAGGCACGTGAACTTTGACCAATTAATGTCTAGTATGTTGCAAAATTTTCATATTTTAGACCCTATTTGGAGTGCCGATAGGCTATTTTAGTCAAGGATTTTTTTTTTCCGTGTCACTATTTAGGTGAAGATTACGTAAAATCTGGTTATTCAAACACGCTTTAATTGAAGATTTGACTCAAATTTTTAATTATATAAAATAATCCTAAACTCACTTCTTGTATGTGATATTTGGTCATAACATTGAGGACTTCTGCTCCAAAATCAACCCACGTCAAGAAATTATAGTGGGAGCTTAGTTTATAATTATATTAATCTGAACCCAAAGTATAAGGTTGCAATAGAAAAAAAGAAAATAAAATGAGAAATCTCAAAATTATGTACCATAATTATATGTAGGGACTTTTTCGACATTTTGCCTTCAAAAGAATACTTATGGAGAAGTTTCTTCATCTTGTATTATTATAGTAGTACTTTCAGATTAGCATCGGCACAAAGCGTACAAGTCCATAGTGGCTAAAGAATTTATTATTGAATATTTACAAGATACGTATTACATCGTATTCATGTCAAACATGTATGAAGTGAATGTTCACCGTGGTAAAATGGATTCCTTAGTAGTTCCAGTTGGACCAAAGATTAGGATACGAGCAAAGAGAATTAAAGAATTAATTAACATCTTAGTGCATGAAATTCAAGAGGAGATCACACTTGGATATAAATTTAAAGAATCCAAGGACAAGCACCGGGTGAATATTCTACACTGGGCTGACGACTCGGAAGCAAAGGAACAAGAGGACTAAATTGATTTGCTATTTTCTTATTTTATTTTAATTTAGGTTATTTTTAATATTGGGTCATGTGTAAGTAAGCCCATTAGGGGAAGCCTAACTCTAGATAGGCTAAGGTTTTCAGGCTACCTATAAATACAGTTTCGTAATTCATTATTAAGTAGATATTATTTTAATTAAGTTAGGATTCTTTTCAATTTCCTAAAATTGTGTGATTAATTTCTTATGAATTTCTACTCCCTAAATTGAGTCATTCTGGAATGGTCCGTGTGATTCGTGACGTATCAATCAATATCCAGTATACTGATTTTGACTGTATGCGTTCAATCAAATTTTATCACGTTGCATCGACATTTAACGTTTGTTTCACGCTTTAGGATTCTCAAATTGGGTTCGGGTACACCACTCGCTATCTTTCGTTTTCCGTTATGTCCCTAATCATGTCAGTTGGTATCAGAATTAGTTGTATCAAATTCTAATTCGATATCCGGTCCAGATTGAGAGAATAAAAAACAAAAAAAAACAAAATTAAAAAAAACAAAAAAATAAAAAAAAAGGGACGATCGAATGCTGTCGTGAGCTAGCCTCCATATTCACTGCCACTTCAATCATTTTTGGTCGAGATTTTTCCCTAACAACTCCGCCACCCCACACCCACCCACCTCTGCACCAGAAATTCGCCAAAGATCAATCGAAAACCACCGTCGGAGCAGCAAAAAAAAATCCTAGTAAGAAGTTGTGGTCTCTAATCACAACACCCCATTGAGTTTTACCACCACATCGCCGCTGCTGAAGCCCCCCCTTTAAGCCCAACGACGTTGGTCCAGCCATTCCTAGCCACCGCCGCGGGTGAATGCTAGCGGAATTAACTCAACCCACATCGCTGCCACCTACGAAACCCTAATCAAGTTTCCTGAAAAAAAAAAAAAAAGGTTTGGGCTACGTTGGGCCAAAAGTATTGGGTTGTTGCACATCTAGGCAGATAAAAAAAAAAAAACAGAGATGTTAGGTTAGCCCAAAATATTGTCCTTGTTAGGCCTGGCTGATAGCTAAGCTAAAGGAATTAATCTTTGAGCCTAGGGCATTGGGCCATGAGAGTTTTGAAAAAAAAAAAAAAAACAAGAGAAGAGGATTTGGACTAGGTTTAGTTGGGCTGCAGAGTGTTGGGACAGGCTTAGCTGGGCTGCTAACTCTTGGGCCAAGCTTATTGGGTTGTCCGCTAGCTAACCTGGTAGGGCCGTGTTTGGTTGCTGAATTCCTATTTTTGAAATAAGGACCTGTTTTGGTTGCTAAATTCCAATTTTTCTCCAAAAAAAGAAAAAATAAAAAAAAGGTAGGGAAAAAAAAAGAAGAGAAAGGGAAATGATTGAACTATTCCCCTTTTTTTTATTGTATATTGGCCTAGTGTTTTGATTGTGACACTTGCTCATCTTATATCTATTATAGCTCCATATCATTCATACCGTACGCTTGTTGTATGTCACTTGAGTTGCTCAAACCACTTTTGAATCACACAAGGAGTGCAAAAGAAATTGAAATTTTGTGAGAATTAATTTAAGTGTTTCGTAATACACAAGTGGAGGTAAGAAATGAGTGTCTGAGCACCCTATGTTTGAGGAGTGAGAATAGTGAGTTGATGAGGACTTTTATTATGAATTATTATTTCTTTTTTTTTTTTGTTTTGTAGCTCAAATTACTCTAAATGGTCAATCATTATTCAGGTCAAGGTAATAGTCTTGACGAAACTAAATTTTTGTTTGAGTCCCTCAATAGTGAGTTGAAGAAGCTTACCAGAAACGTAGAGGACATGCAGGATAGAGTGACCGATATGCAAAATTGATTAAGGCCCATAGAAGCATTTTAGGCTACGACACGATATAGAGACAACTTAGTACCCAAGCCAATTGGGCGTGGGGACAACCTCGTGCTCAGACGAACCCAAATCAAGGATAAACATGGGCATCCTTTCAGGCCTGTGAGATAGAATCGACACAACAACGAGGAAGAGTATAGGTCAAATGAGGACAAGGATTGGTATGAATATGACAATGCACCTAAGAGATATCGACGGAGAGATGATATGGATGATAAAGTACCTGAGCGGGTGAGGTTCAAGTTGTCATCTTTTCAGGTGCGATCTGATCCTAACACTTATCTTGAATGGGAAAAGAGGATAAAGTTGATGTTTGATTGTCATCATTACTCGAAGTGCCAAAAGGTTAATTGGCAATAATAGAGTTTACTGTCTATGCAATTATACAGTGGGATCAACTGTGCATTAGTAGGAGAAGAGCTAAAGAGGGACCGATCTGTACATGGACAAAGTTGAAGGCAATTCTGAGGAAAAGATTTGTGCTGAGTCATTACCACCAAGACCTCTATCAGCGACTGCAAACATTGACATAGGGTAATCAGAGTATGGAAGATTATTATAAGGAGCTTGATATGGCTATGATCTGAGCAGATATTATGGAAGACAGAGAGGCTACCATGGCACGTTTTCTGAGTAGTTTGCACTGAGATATAACTGATAGCATTACGTGAGATAGAAGAGATGGTACAAAAGGCGATTAAGGTAGAAAAGCAGTTGAAGAGGAGAAGTAGGTCTACATTCCATCCAAACACATCTAGCAAATCCTTCCCTAAAAAAGAGAACAAGACACCTATAACAAGTGCCACAAAAGTTAGGACTACACTTAAAGTGGAAGCACATAAGGTAACGGCTCATATTCCTTCTGGCTCATCTGGCATATGAAATAAAGATATTTTATACCTTAAATGTCTGAGTAGAGGGCATATTACTTCGCAGTGTCCTAACAGAAGAACTATGCTGTTAACAAAGATTGGAGATGTTGTGAATGATAAGGAGCATGAAAAGGGATGTGGAGCAAGTCATAGGAAAATGCATATGGTGCAAAGAAGCCAAGTCCCGCAACCAACCTCATGGTATGTATCACCCTCTACTTGTTCCGAGTACTCATTAGACTGATCTTTTTATGGATTTTATTTTGGGGTTACCTAAGTTTAGGAATGGTAGAGATGCTATCTTTGTCGTGGTAGATAGGTTTTCCAATCTTTATTGCATGCCATAAAACTAATGACGCCTTGTACATAGTTGATTTGTTCTTTAAAGAGGTGGTTTGTTTACATGGCGTGCCTAAAACTATAGTGTCTAATTATGATATTAAATTTTTAAACTACTTTTGAAAAATGTTATGGGCTAAATTAGGAACTAAATTACTATTTTCTACAATGTATCAACTTTAAACTGATGGGCAAACTGATGCTCTTAATGGGACACTCACTGCATTATTACGTGCTGTTATTAGGAAAAATATTAAGAGTTGAGAAGAGAGTTTGCCACATGTAGAATTTACTTATAATCGGTCTACTCATTCTAATATAAACATGTCTCCATTTGAAGTTATATGTGATTTTAATCCACTAACATCATTAGAATTGTTGTCATTGCCTGACAATAAGCATTTGAGTTTTGAGGGTAGAAAATGAGTTAAATATGTGAAACGAGTACATGAACACGTCAGGCAAAACATCGAGAAAAGGAACCAACAGTACGCGCAATAAGGAAACAAAGAAAGAAAGAAGGTAGTGTTCAACCCCGAAGACTGGACGTGGTCCACATAAGAAAGGAGAGATTTCTCAAATAGAGAAAGTCTAAATTGATGCCTTGAGGAGATGGTCCATTCAAAGTTTTAGAAAGGATTAACGACAACACTTACATATTAGAACTACCAGGTGAATATAGAATTAATGTAACTTTTAATATTTTTCGCTTGAGCTTGTTTAATGCAAGAGATGAATAAGACGTTAAATTGAGGGCAATTCCTTCTCAAAAGAAAGGGAATAACGTGGACACCCAGCATGACAAAAGAGACCCTTTGGTAGTTCCAACTAAACTAATGAACATGGCACATGTAAAGAGAATTTAGAAAACAATTAACGTGTTGGTGCACGAAATTCAAGAGAAACATAAGGAGAAGCGCTAGGTGAATATTCTGCACTAGGTTAATGACCCAAAAGCAAAGGAACAAAAGGATTAAATCGATTTGGTATTTTATTATTTTAATTTAATTTGGATTATTTTTAGTATTAGGCCATGTGTAAGTAAGCCCGTTAGGAGAAGTCCAAATCTAAATGGTTAAGGTTTTCAGGCTACCTATAAATACAGTTTCATAGTTCATTATTAAGCAAGCAGTATTTTAATCAAGTTAGAATTATTTCCAGTTCCCTGAAATTGTATGATCAATTTCTTGTGAATTGCTACTCTCTAAATCGAGTCATTCCGAAGTGGTCCGTGTTATTCGTAATGTACCAATCAGTGTCTGGTGTATTAATTGTGGCTGTTTGCACCGAATTCAATCCAATTCTATCACATTGAATTAACGTTTAACATTCGATTCACGTCTTGGGATTCTTGAATTAGTTTCGATTACACCACTCACTATCTTCTGTTTTTTGTTGCGTTCCTTATCACGTCAATATATATTGTCTCATTTTCAAATTTCAAGCACTACATCGTTCCCACGTAATTATGATGCTTTAATTTCACCTATCTTTAACATTAATTAGGTCCATTTTCATTTATGACTCAATAGACATTCGAACATCAAAATTAGTCTGAAATTTCAGGAAATTAAAGAAAAAGGAATTTTTATTAGTATAAATGTGGTATTTTTTCTTAAACTCTCTCTTAATGGTGCGAAGTCAATGCAAGAAAATAGAATTTAAGTGTCTAATTAAGTAAAATACCATTGCCGCCACTATACTTATTATGATTAGTCATACTTTTATTCAGACTTCCCTATAAATCATAGCTCACCCAATTAAAACTATAAAAATAATAAATTTTCTAGAAGATATAGGTCATTTTCAACTCACATCAATGCCCTTATTCTTTTATTTTTTGTTTTGAAAGAGTAAAATTTTTATTATTGTTAGAAGACAATAAGTGAATTGATTTTCTATATTTTGTTTCTTTATTTTGGGTGTAGGTAACTTACATTTTCTAAAGTAATATGATTGATATCGCTTGTTCTCTAATTAGCAATCGTTTTTTCTTTAAAGTTTCTTTTTAAATTTATAGACTTTATATTTTCAATCTTCTATAATTGTCACACACTCTTGTTCTATAAAATTGACGTTGAATTTTCATTAATGGAGTACGATTTGATTATGTCAATTATTTTCTAACAATTATATTGATAATGACCCGATTGTGGAGACCCTATAGTGGCTTGGATCTCAATCAAGTGGGTCCAGGATGAACCAGGTCCAAAACCACAGGGGCCTACCCTGCGTGGATTATTGTCAATGTCATAACAACATTAGCTTTAAGAGCCCAAAATTCTAATTTTCACACTGACCATCACAATATTTATTATTAAAAAAATAAATGTGATTAAACCTTGGGTTCGAAACGAGTTCAAATTTCATTTTTAAGTTCTAGTGAGTTTTCCTATGAGTCTGCCCTTGTGAGGCATTGTTATTGGAGTCAACATGATTTGGACATCTTTACATATATATTCAGCGCCAAGTTATGTTTCATTTGTTGTTGTAACTCCTAGGTTTAATTACCTGTTTTTACCAGTCAGAGAAATCTAGAAAAGCGTACATTAATTTAGTAATTTAGTTAATGAAATGCCATTTATGTTACGTATAGTTTTTGAAGCTTAATTCGACAATATTATAGTCAAGAATTAAATTAGCTGCTACCATAAATAATAATTAATCCTCATTTCAAAATTCACGTGGAATTAATTCGCTAGTGAATTTTGAACATTGAAAGATGCTCATTAGAAATTCTAGAGAGGATGGAATTGTCCTCAGAACTTAATTGTACCTTGCTATTTCCAACATTACATATATATGTATATATACGCACACATATATTCTCAGTCTTTGACGACAATTGATTTTGAAGAACCAGTTTTAGAATTTCAAAAAAAAAAAAAAAAAAGAAGAAAGAAAAAACTCGATCACTGTTTATTAATTGTCACTAAACATTATCATACGAGATGGTATGCCTCTGAATGTGGACTCGGTCAAGTGAGTTGTGTCCTAGGGCTTAAGCCCATAAAAGTTAGGATAACTCTCCTAAGACCAGCCCTTTTTTGTGAGTTTACAGTGATAGCTTACAAGGCCCAAGTGGGTGTGTCATTAATAACCCAAGCCAGACTCCCCTCTGCGTGCGAAATGTCATTTACATCATTCAAATTCAAGTCCAATTACAAGCATGGCTATGGCATGTTAGATCCGATCCCCAGAAACGATCACTCAACCCAACCAAAACCAAAAATTCGACTTGTCCTGAACCAAGGAAGCTCAGCTGGCATTGCTTCTTTCTGTTACATAGTACACTTTGTCACTGTAATGAACTTGCATCTTATAACAAGAGCTTCTATTCCTAACTGCAATTCAATTAATTTCATTATTCTCTTCCAAACAGTTGACAGTATTCGACGGTATAGAGTTATATTAATTACTTGACTTTGGTGCGCAACAACCAAAAAACAGTTGATACTCTTCAGAGATTACTCTTCAGTTTTTCTGAAACCATCACTAAACCTTTTCAAGGCCCGGAAATGATATGGGCGTAGAGCAACTCGTTCCAGGTGTCGGGCACTCCGGGGAGGCACCAGTGCAGGCAATCAGCGTACGTCGCAGGATCGGCCTTCTGTTCTGGCGTCAGTAGTTTGCCCTGGCGAATTGTGTATACGGAGGTATGAGCATCTTTTCTGTACTCTGATAAGGTGGTGATATCGAGCAGCGTCACCGGGATTCCCGTGGCCCTGATCACGTTCCTGAGAACTTCCAGGAGCCGCCTGTCAGTGCCCATGTCTGGCGCCGTGGACGTGTTCAGTATCGGTGCCGTCTCCAGTGCACAGGCGATCCCGTCAGGGTTGTTCCAGTTCGAGCTCCTGCATCGTTAAAACCAGTTAGCGTAGGAACGGAAATGGAAGATTACGATAATTTCACGGAAATTACTGCTCGTGAACCGGAGACATGCTGATGAAGAAGGCTCTGGTACGATCACGATCAACATTATGCTTTAGCCACTTGGCCCACGTAGTCAGAACCCTTTCATACGCCGTAGGACGTTCGACCTCATCGTATTCCACTGATCCTTCATCGAAAGATCCTTTTCTGTTCCATCAAACTCAGATGAATGTAATCAATCGATGTAGATACAAGTACATGCGGGTGCGTGGATACTTACTGGAGTTTGATGGCGTGGCTGTTCATCCACCATATGTAGGTGTTGAAGACAAGAAAATCCGCAGCCTTCCAATGGGTTCCGTGCCTGGAAATGGAGTCGGGCATTATAATTCGCTGGGAGATGCTGTGATTTCGTGGATCGTCTGAATTCGACTCCACCAGAAACGGTGCCCAGTAGAACTCAACCGTTGCGTTATATTCCTGCATTTGATGCATCGGCAATCTTGCTCAGATATCGATGTCGATTTACTTTTTCTGTTTTATGACAAGAGTAAATTACAGCAACAATCCCGTGATTTGATCAAATAACAAAGAGTCTTTCAAGAAATTACCAAAATCCACTTCAAGAATCAAAGAAGTGATGGAGTAGGCAAAAAACTTTAATGTCCTTACGTTTCAAGTAGGAAAAAAAATTAAACAATAAAATAAAAAAAGTAAAATATGATATTACGAACATGTCCCGATTTGTATTTCCACCGTATGACAACTAATTGTAAGGGTATTTTCATCCATTAATTTGATTAAACTTTCAACTTACTTAATCAAAGGATATTTTTGGTATTTTGCCTAAATATTCCATGAGAACTCTAGAAGGAAGTCTCCGTTGTAACACCGTTAAATTCATGAAGGAGGCTTTGATAATTCAGCAAAGTAGAGAAAGTTTGATATTATTTGACCAAATTCAGATAGATGTAATTCATCCCGGTGACAGCGAGCTAAATATTCACTCACTCTGCATTAATTATTAGAGAGTTATTGCTGACATTGTATTGAGTATTGCAAGGTACGGTGGATAAGTAATTTAAAATTAGGAAGATGAGAATGTGGTGTTATAAAATTGGCTGAAGCATTAAATGTAGCACATGCAAGAAACTATTGAAATTCAAAAGCAGTGTGGCTGCAACCGCAAACCCGGAATAGAGAAGGAAAAGTAGGGTCCGGTCCAAAGTAGGTGGTCAAGATTAAAGCTTTGTGATGGGTATATTGAGTAATTATTACTCCCCACTTCATAATCCGGCCATTGCTTGATTAGTGGTCGGACCAGGTCTAACGAGGACCTCAATTTCCATGTCAGTCCAACGACAGCCGACAGATAACAATACAATGCAATAATAAATTTATAAAATACGGAAAACAAAATAAAAACGAGTAGCAAACCCGGATTGAAAATACAGAGAGTGGGGCGCCCACGTTCCAAGTTGCCTTGCCGGGATCAATGGCGGATTGGAGCAAGCAAATCATGGACTCCCACTGATTCCGGTTCACTGAATCCCCCACAAACATGAGCCTCTTTCCCCTCAGTTTCTCCAGCAATAATCTTGCTTCGAACCTCATTCAACCAATACACACACTCAAACGCCGTGTAACTCAAGAGATAAACCCAAATGAATAGTTGATTGTTCATGAGATCGATCAGAGATGTAATTAATATATATATATATATATATATATATAAAAGTATAATTATAATTCTTACTCGGGCAAAGAACAGTCATCGGGCTGCCATCTCCAGCTCTGATACAAGGTATTCTCTCTGCCATTTTTGAGACAGGTCACCTGAGCAGTCAGGGACCCGCACTCCTCTTCTTTGTATAAAGGCCTGGTGACGTCATCAAAAACCCATCTCCCCTTTGATAAATCACAGCCCTGTGCTGGCACTTCTATTCCTTCTTCTTCTCTTGATTCTGCTCCGGTTTCAGTACTGGTTGATTCAAGAATTGTGGGTTGGTTCTCTTGAGCTTCTCCTTCAAAAACATGGAGATAAGGCCATCTGAGAGTAACTTTGGCAATCAAAGTTATGTCTTTGGTGAATATCAAAACCCCCAAAAGGGATAGTATAGTCAGTGCGAGGATGAGAGGGGAAGATGTGTTGCATTTTCTTGGATCGCCTCTATTGGACTTCATAGGGGTTATGGTTTAATATTTGGGGGAAGACGAATACAAAAGCACTCCAAAAGTCCAAGAATGAGGCCAAAAAAATGCATGTATGAGTGGTTGCATTATTGCTTTATTGGATCAATAATTCCGAAGTTCACTAACTTCGTACTTAGCTTTTTAATTAATTAGTTAATTTCTTGGATTTGTGTTGGTGGTGCCCATGTTCCATTAATGTCTCTGTCTTTGTGCATGTAGCACAATTGCCTGTTTAAGAAATTCAACCACTGTGTTTGGGAGAGGAGCTTAGGCAAAAGATGATTTTTGGTGCCAGATGTATTAAAATGAGTTAGTGTGATTTTTATGTAAAAATATTGACTTATTTGAATATATTTATAAAATATATAATAATGATTAGTAATTAGATAATATGTAAGTATAATTATTAGTTTTGAGGTATAAATATGAGTGGATGTGTATATATGTATGTTTATTGATTTAATTGTTAATAAATGTAATGATTGAATAATAATTAATTGGTTATATATATTAGAGAGGGAAAAAATAAATTTAAATTTAAAATTAAATAAAAATTTTCTTTAACATTATGAAATTTAATGGGCATGTGGATTGAAAAATGGGTACCAAACCTATTCTGCTGATTGAAGTAACTCTCTTGGGTTGTAGGAGGTCAAAATCGAGCAGTTTTTTTCACCTTTTTTTTTTTTTTTTTCTGGTCATGTTCTCTTTCTTTGTTGTTGTTCTTCTTCTTCGTTTGTTATTTTTCGAGCTAACGAAATGATTATGTGGTTGTGAAGCTCGGCAGAGGGTAGACCAATGTATGAAATGACATCCGATGGTTCCATGTTTAGGATGCAGTTTGGCAGCTTCTAGCGAGCTGTTGTAGAAACAATTTTTAGAGCAGTTTATCCATCATTATGTGTAAATATTACATTCTAGAGAACCCAAACTTACATAAACAATGTCAACTGTGCTAATGAAGTAACAGTAAACAAAGAGGTTGAACCGTACCTAATCTTTTGTTTTCACGAGCATTTTCTGATAAAAATGTTTGGGTGAAGTTAGAAAAAGAAATAAGCACAAAAAACATTAACTTGAAACTCAATTTACTTTTGAAATTAACAAGTGGCATGGTAAAATATATACCAGTACTATGATATCAGCACGTATTTAAAAAAAAATTAGTTTCTTTTATTTTTCCAAGAAAGCATCCCATTTAAATTATTTGATTTTATATTGATGGCTAAACAATTTTCTTATACTACCATAAATTTTAAATAAATTACATTTCTTGATGTTTCATGCCGGACTTTTACTCGTCTTTTTTTTTTTTTTTTTTGGGTCAAATTTTGTTGTCGGTAGTCGATACCCAAATCCGGCCCGTGATGAATACCCAATCCACGTTCAGTTATGGACTGCAGTTAGAATTTGGGCCTGAAATCTTTTTAAATTACTGTGGCCCAATATCATCTGATTAGGCCAAGACGTGTTAGATCTGGTCCATTTGATCTACTGACGCTAAACTTGTAATTGATTCTGTGGTTTAGGGAAGGTCTAGACTCTAGTCTTGTTACATTAGACTGGATTACTACTTTGGGTTCATCGATATGGTTAGTCGGACACATGGCCGAATGACAAAGGCCCGACTCAAGAATTAGTAAATATGGTCGATCTCGACAACAGGTAATGAAGTGCATACGGGATTTTTTCTTGTCTTAGCGATATCTAAATTTTGAGTGGCATCACAACAATATATAACTTTTTAACGCTTGCTCAAGATTTTAATGTTTTTCGAATTTATGTTTCTTTATAGTGAAGTGATCATCAAACTATAAAATAATTTATCAAACTCATGGGAACTTGTATTCAGGGATCTCATAGAATTGAATTTCAATGAGTCTTGGACATGAACACCAATGAGCTAATACTAGCGTAATTTACTGAATTTGGACATAAATCAGCTTAATTCACTCATTACAGGTTTCATACAAATTTTTCGCTCCAGTAAAAAGCCTAATGCTACATCCAAAGAATTGGTCAGCAGATATATACTTTCCTCTGTCGCTCCAGAAAGTGTACTGTTATATCTTGTGTTTGAGGAAGTCTGATGACTGATAAACTGGCAACTTCTCTTCAGCTTTGCCAACAGCACACTCTCACCATTGGAATACCATTCCATCTCAACACCATTTCATTCTTCTTCTCACCTTCAATTGCCACTCCATAAGGACTAACACCTTCTTTCACCAGCTCTTTGGCCTCAGCCAAACATGCTCCACTCCATCTTCACCCATCTAAGCCTAGTCCAAACTCAACCTCACCGCATTGCCTTCTCTCCTCCCGTATTCGGTCCCGCACCAACTATGGTGCCACAAAGAGACACTCCAGGGCAGTTCTCGCTTCCCCAAGATGTCTTGGAAAGCCGAACTCCATGGACTCTAACAAGGCTTGATAATGATTAAAATTCCCACCGAGGAATGAACTATAACTTGTACGAGTTGTGATGCTCTGCCATGCATCTCCATAAGCATATGCTATGATGCCCTTACTATTGTTGTGCAAGAACTTCTTGGCGACCCTTAGAAACTCCCAAGTATCCTTCCTACTCCTAACCCTTCCCATGTGTGGTAGCCCCACATTGCAGTTGAATAGATACCATGATTTTCTACCATAATATCCGTTCCGGATGGTTGTTGTCATACTTTCCAGATCTTCCAATCCCACCTCTTGTACTACAAAATTTTGGCCATATGAAGCTGCCTGATCATACAAGCTCCTCTTTGTCTCCTCAAATCCCCATGTCAAAGGGCTAGTTTCATCTTCTTCATTAAACTTGACAGATATTACTCTTATTTCCTTGTGTTGATGTTTGATGGCCTCCATTAATGTTGCCCATTGAACCCCTTCTCCGATCTCAAAATCAACTAAGTAGATGATTTCAGCATCCCTAAGCATGACTTCCAGGATCGCCAAAACTGCCACCAAATGTACAAACTTCCCATATGGGAATATCTGATAGAACGCCTTAAAGGCCGGATAGAAGTTCTTGGCAGCCTCTTGTGTGAGGTAATCTGATTGCTTGTTCAGATGTTGAAACATGTAGTACAACAAACGTTCTGCTATTCCACCAACAGGATTCACTTTCTGAATTATGCATTAAGCGACCATTTCTGAAAGCTTGGTTTCTTGATTATCCATTGCTTTGGCATAAGCCACGAGGAAATGAGCTAGACTGAGGTGATTGTCCACTTGCATGCCTTCAAGGGGAAGAACCAGTGATGACTGCATGGATGTCATGTCCATGGTGGTTTCACATACTTTGATGGCATGATCAGGATTGAAATCATGGGATGCATCACTTGGAGACTTCTTAGAATGGTAACTTCCTCCAACCTCTTCAGTTGCCAATGATTTAGGCAAGTCTCTGGCATCAGTACTGAAGAGGGATTCAAATTCATCAAAATCCTTCTGAAAATCATCTATTGGAGCAATATCATCTAATGTAGAACCGGCATGTAACTCATTAAAATGGACTGGAAATTCCATGAACTCATCAGAGAACAAGGTTTCAAGATACAGCATTGAGGAGGAAATGTCAGGGGAATCCTCTGTCAAGGGAAATGGAGAAGAATATGTGTATTCTATTGCGTCGTCATCCATTGAAAATGGATTGACGTTGTTGAAATGTGTCATTAAGGATTGATAGATTTCAGAAAGGCTCATTTTCAACAAGAATCAACCAAATTGGAAATTTTAAGATGCAAATCAAGTAAATGGTGCCTTGAAATGATCCATGTTTTGGGGTCAATATATAGAAAAGAGGCAAAATAACATTTGCCAGCAAATGCCCAATTAAGGCATCTAACTTCTTGGAAGTTTGTCTGAGAAGGTACATTTAGTTTTAATGATTAAAGAATAACAATAACATTTGAAGTTGATGGTAATTTTCATTTATTTATATGTCCATTCGTCATTGGCATGCAACTTTAATACAAATTAAAATGTTAATCTCCCATTAATCTTCCAGTACATCACTGTCGATCATTTCTACACAATTGATAGGCACTTGTCTAGCTTCCTGCCATGCGTGGTCTTATTGAAATGATGAAAGCTCCCAGTTCCTTCAACAGATTCAGCATCTTGAACGTTGTCTGATTTCATCTGCTGGTTTGTTCCTGTCACTAGCCAATTTAGAAGCAAAGCATCACATGGGAAACAACCAAAGTTATGCAGAGGCAGGCATGGGAAAAGAAATGACTCACTTGAATGCTGCAAATGAATGTGTAATGATACTTGAGAATACAATTCAGAGGACATTCTGTTTTAGTTTCTATACTTATCTATTCCTGGAAAGAGTTAGACCAATAAATCATCAGGCTGTAAAAGTGGGATTAATAAATCCTCTAGAACAGATATCAATTAAGGTGCTTAGATTAACTCACACCCATTAATCAATCTTTGAATTCCTTAACAAGAAAGCACAAGGACAGTCAAACTATCCATGTCGTTTGATGAACCTTGACGGGCATCGTTGATATGGCCATGAGGAAATGGCATAGCAAGTCACTGTTTCAATTTCAGGATCCTTATGCTCCAACCTGGAGCATAGTTGAGCAGAAAGATTTATATGCATGGATCCCTAAGGATCAGGGGACACAGAAACATCTGTTACAAATCCAGGGAGAAGAGCAGGTTATAAGTTGCAAGACCATCCAGAAGATCTGTCAAAACAGCTAAATTCCCTTCCTCATGCAATGGTTACAAGAAGCTGCAATGGCCTGAGCTTCCGATAGCATACTGAACCAAATGATGGTCTTACTTATGTTCGTCACTGTGGACATTATCTCAATGTCAAGACCAAGTCAACTTTGCCATTTGCATGACCAGCGAGTTCAAAGTTCAGCTGCATCACGAAGACGAGACTGGAACTTCTTCAAGAACATGCATCAAGTCATAACATACCTGACGTCGACATTATCCAACAGAAAAAATTAAGATCAACAACAAATGCTTTGTTACACATCTTATCTTGAAACATTCGTAGGATTTAGAAATTAAAAACAGATTAACATTAATACAGGAGCCTGCAATCAAGCAATGCCAAAGGTTTGAAAAAACAGTATAACGTCCCTTTCCAATATATCATAAGAACCAACACTGTCATATATAGATCACCCACAGAATTAAAGATATGCATTCCACCGCTGAAATAATAAATGTCTAAAAAAGTTCCATTGCTTACCTAGTTAATAGAGTGCCTAACACCATTTCTTTCTCTTTATTCACTGCTCTTGTGCTACCCCAGAACATTTCTAAGTTAGCAGTTTCTGTAGAGTAAAAAGGTCTCCAAAAGCATGAGAATTAGATGCAAAGGCAAGTTTTTGTCCTGCAATAGCCATAACAGCTTTAAGACCTTCCACTCTGCTCGGCTTGTTCTTTGGTAGGGTACAGATTCATGTCAAGAAACCATCAGCATCATGATGATATTACAGTCCCCACAAGCATGCGGGAATGTGAAATTTCTAAGATGCATGGCTTGTCTGGTTGTGATAAAATTGGAAACGATGTCTATTTGGATTTATGAAATATTAAGAGCTTTTGAAGAAAACAGTTGATCAGAACACTCGAAATTACAGTTGGACAACATATTCTCAGTATAGTTAAGATGAACAGAGGCAGCAAGAGTTAGTATGTCAAGCAATTTAGGCACACCGATACTTATGTCCTCCAAATGTATTGATATGATTGATGCTTCAGTGACACTCAAATAATAGCCAAAGTTTAATCTATAAATCAGAGATGGAACTTTTCATTAGAATAATTAATCAATTTCTAAGACAAACCATTGATTGCACTGTCACACAAATCTTATGCATGAGTTTGTATGTAATACATCACATACACAGAATGAGGGATTTTGTTGGCTTCAGCAAATAGAAAATTAGTCCTACAATCCTTTGTCGAACTGAGGGAAAGAATTCAGAGATTGAACTTGTGCAAGTAACAGAAAAATTTATTGATAGCGAATGGATAATTATAAGGCCCCAGATTACAGAGACAACACACACTATGGCTCAAAGGAGGCACCAGAAGTTAGCATATCAAACAAGTTTTTAGATATATTAACAGAGTCGCATACTGAATTGTCTTCAAATGGACAATGATGCTAGTTTTTTGAGGTGAAGATGATAGATCAGGCAGTATGCTTTGATTCTATAAGGTGAGGAGATCCTAGTTTCTGGTCTTCAAGAAAGGTATCAACCACAACAAGAGTCAGTTTAGAAATTAAAATAAGAAACTAAATCTGTCGTTTTCCTCAATAAATCAGATGAACTTGTCATTGGTGGTGTAAAATATGATGGCCCCAGCTGCCTTTAAAAAATATCTCACAACAGTTCCCAGAAATTCATGTAAGTAGGGAATATGGTTTGGATTGTACAACCTCGTAAAAGATGATATAGAACAGAATTATCGATTAAAATACTGAATGATCATCAGCTGGGGAGGCTCTTGATAAGAACGAAGGAAGGTGTAATCTGGTCAATTATTTAATCATAAAGTGACTGAAAACCCCATAAGTACACGAAGCAACCGACAAGAAACGAGGTTTAGGACATGATAATATCATGTTTTAATGTCATTACACAACTTGGTTTCTTCACTTTGTGATCTGATTGATCTGCTCTTCAATTATAACCACAATTTTCTCACACAACAATTCATCTGAGGCACTACATACCACATCTTGAAAGAGGTAATATATTAATCTACCTTCATGCAAGAATTCATAACAGATATTTATAGAATCCAGCTCAGCATTGCCCGGATCACCAGGCTGGAGAGTCCGCGAACCTGGATCACCACCGATCGGATGATCATGTGCATAAGAAAGAACAACATATAATGGACAGAAAATCACCGAGAAAGGAAATTTAGGAACAAACCCAGCATTGTTCTAAAGATGTTTTTAGATGAGTTTATAAGTCTCATTTTTCTAATAAGTAGAGGCATGTTATAAGATTTTATAGAAATTTATAATTATAATTAATATTATGATTACAAAATTTTATAGGTATATTATTAATATAATAATTTAAAAGCTTTTTCATATATATAAATGTGTATCTTAAAAGATGTTACAAAATAAATTAGTAAATGCAATTCACTTGTAATTTTTAAATATTTTATTTTAGAAGTTTATAATCTCTTTACAAAAAATTATTAAATAAGAATTTATAAATTTTTAAAATATTTATTAGATGTTTTAAAGGTTTAAGTACAACCAAACACTCTTAAAAGGCCACTTTGCAGTTTGTATTACGGTGATGACTAGTTCATTTTAATTCTCTATAGCTACAATAAAACTTCAATTAAAAGAATAAAAAACTAATAAATCTTTGGCAGTGAAAGCGATTTACAGGAGGAAATTGAAACTTTGAGAGAGAGAGAGAGAAGAAGAAGACGGAGAAGAAAAAGATAGAGTAAATTAATTTTTCTATTTGTCTTCTGTGAAAGATTTTTAAAGGAATTACTGTTAGTTTCCCTGTCAATGAAAACTTCTGCGATAGTAAATTTGTGCCCATATACGGTTTAACTATACGGCGTTTCTTCACCATGAAGAAGGTCTCTGGGACCCAAATGGACTGCTAATCGCAAGCCATGGGGAAAAGGTGATTTTCCACGGAACAAAACGACATCACTTTGAAAGCGTAGGTAATAGTTATTTAAAGATATGTTGATTAAATATTTAACATAATAATAGTCCTCTACGTAAACATCCAAGAAGCTTTCAAGAAGGAAAGAGGATTTTTCAGGGAACTTCGCCATAATTAAATTCTTTATAATAATATGTATAGGATCAATAGCGTGGTCTTTCCTCTTGATCATATATTATTTTGTGTCAACATCTATTACCAGACTTTACCGATTTATAAGTGACAAATGACATCTATGATCACAAACCATATTCCCCTTTCTCCAGTAAAGGAAATTACCAAGAAGATGATTCAATCAGAGCTGCTTCCTCACTCATGGCAGCCCTTCAACTTTACATGCTCACCCCTTGATCACAACACATCATGTGATCTAGAAATGGATTTTGCTGATTTTTCATGTTCCTTCACCTCTCCTGAAGAGTCCTCTGTGATATCTTCAAACTCACATGTCCCAACCACGTTCCCTGGTGAGTTTCTTGATCTAGACAATGTGGGTGATGAAATTCAAATCTGTTCACCCGTGGAAGGGTTGGAGACTATTTCAAGTGAGGAAATGGAGGAGATCTGTGAGCGGATAAATAGAAATGAAACAGAAAGAAATTCTGCCTCTTCTCTGACAATTGAAGGAAATGAATGGAGTCCCGGCCTTTCCGTAGAATCTAGCCAGAATTCCACGGCACTTCCAGCCACGGACATGTCGGTTGTATTGCCAGGGGAGGAGATGGCAGTAGATGATCAATTGATTCTCCGTCATCCACTAAAGGCTTATGGGGAGGCTATGGAGAATGGAGAGAAGGGGCTAGCTGAGGTGATTGTCAAATCAATAAATGAGAAAAGCAATCCCATGGGCAACACCTTGGAGCGTGTGGCATACAACCTATTTTAGTCCAGAGATCAAGATGAATACTTAAGAGTCAAGAAAGAACCTTTTACCAGCATCCAAGGTGCTATATCGAAGCCTCCCTAACTCCCGATTCGCCCATTTCACAGCAATCTCGGCTATCCTAGAATCTATGCCAGATGATGCAGCTACAACACATGCAGTTGATTTTTTGATGTGGAAGAGCGGATTCAGTGGCCTCCATTGATTGAGGCCTTGGGCGGGACATAGAAGCAACTGAGGCTCACATCAGTGAGATCAGAAGTAGGATTCAACTCTTCTTATTGGGACTATAATGATACAAAGAAAAGGCTTCTGGCTCACGCCAGACAATATGGTGTGAATTGCAAGTTGAAGAAAAGAGCCTTGATGACCTTTCTAATGAACCGGTGAGGCTGGAGAAAAGAGGGCAAGGCCGAGACTGGCTGGTGTTCAACTGCATGGTTGGACTTCCACACATGGTAAGGAGAAGTCCAAGAGAAGAGTCACTGAATTTCTGAAGGTAGCCAAGGAACTTTTGAAGAATCTTGAAGGAATTGTGATTCTTGGGGACGGAGAAGCTGAGGAGAGTTCGCACACTTGTTCTAACTATGCTTCATACTTTGACCATCTTCTGATACACTATCAAGCTGTGTTTGAATCCTTGGAGAGGAATTTCCCTGATTATCTTTCAGAAGCAAGAACAGCTATGGAAAGTCTTTTTCTATCACCCTTGATGTGCCCAGTTCCATGGTTACAGGACTGGGAAGAGACGAGAAAAGGTTACGATCTTCAAGCAGAAGTACAGTTGATGGGCATGAGGCAAAGCCAAGAAAGCTTGGCCGCAGCTAAGCAGATGGTGTATGAAAGGAAGATTTCATACAAGGTCAAACTTGAAACGCAGAGAGAGTATGAGATGGTCTTGCAATGGAAGGAGACACCGCTAGTCAGAGTTTCCACTTGGATGTGGAGACATCGAAACCGCCAGTGGCAGGATGCCATGCAAAAGGCTTACAATACTGTAGAAAATGTTTCATGTTGTAGATTCTAATGGTGTGTGATATGTAATGCATGAGACAATATGGGGCATGTACAGGGAATATTAATAATTTGTAATTTAGCTTTCTCCACTAAGGATCGCTATCTTGAAGAAGATGACGTTTGAAAAATGTGCCGCATACATTTGCAGTAAAGCTAAGAGAAAAATGGAGGAATGAGAGCCAGAGCATACACCACAACAGTATAACCAGAGTAATGGTAAAATATTTACTTTGAAAGGCAGAAACCCATGTTGCAAGGATTGATCTCCAGCAGCCAGGAAAAAAACTAGGACGCAAACACGCTCCAGTTATAACCTGTTTCAATATTCTAGGCCTGCGAGCCCTAACATAGGCTGGCACGTAGTTCAAAATTGACGTGATATGATCCACCACTCATGTTAAGACAAATAACGTAGGCCAGGCACAATGAACCCCACACTACTACGTGATTCAAAATTTTCCCGAAAGGATAATGAGCAATAAAATTTTTTTTTCAAAAGAACAAGAAAGTGCAGAGGAGAGATCCCCTAGCAAAGGGTCGAGCAGGCTTCATTAATATCGTAGTTCAGTGAAATTTATATGTTCATCTTAAAGAGTATTCACTTTTGTCGACGGAGGCCAAGACATAGTGTCCATCATAAAGTGTGGGCTAATTTCATGAACAACCAGTCCAACCTACCTATTTAAAGTATATGGAAATTTGAGGAATGTCAATGTCGTTGTCTTCATCATCCTCACAGGCAACTATAACATCAAAATGAGTCCTGTTTGGAGGTGGCTCAACTTTGGCCACATCTTTCGCCAAATCCACCAACTTTTTGTCCATACGTTCTTTGTGCCTTGGAAACATGCTATTGTAGAGCAAGCAGCTTCCAAATGATATGCTGTAAGCATTCAAGCCTTTGTCTTTGAGCCATTGAATCAGCTCTCTGAGAGTTGGATTGCCTTTCAGAGTCCATCTGTCCCAGACAGTCCAGCTCAAGTCCTGATGTTTAATGAGTTTGGCTGGAACAGGCTCTGCCATTGAGAACAAAGGAAGCGCAAGGTTTGCAAATGTGTTTCGATAGTCTTCCAATTTGTGGTGTCCATCAAGAACCTTGTAAAGCTCAAGGCAAATAAGACCAGTGGCCATAGCTGTGGATGTTGCAATGGCAGGGATTATTCTACCAGCAATAAACTTGGCTTTGAGCTTATCAACTTCAGGAATGCCATAGTTTCTGGCCCTCATATTGGCAAGACCAGCAATAAGGTCCATATGGTAGTTGGTATCATCATCCTGCAAATAAAAAGAGATCAGGGGAAGCCAATAGAACAGATACATTGACATTTTTTTCTAACACAACATTTAACCGAATCAAATAACCCATCAAATGGGCCATTTGGACTGTCACAGGAATGGCAGTTAAAAAGTATGTTCAGAACTCAGATTCTTTACAATTTCATGTTCAAACTGATCTAAACGGGTCACTTAACCCAAACTCAAGAAC
The DNA here is from genome assembly GCA_019155195.1 of Avicennia marina. Taxonomy (NCBI): domain Eukaryota; kingdom Viridiplantae; phylum Streptophyta; class Magnoliopsida; order Lamiales; family Acanthaceae; genus Avicennia; species Avicennia marina. Next base: position 16,011,410 of record CM032757.1, read on the forward strand.
AAGTCAAGTATATTCTGGCCAGAACACAGCACCTAAGCCCACCACCCCCCAATGAGACAGCAGAAAACAGGGGGAAATTTTCTTCATCACATAAAATAATAAGCAATTTGACATCAACAAACTGAATTCCCAAATAGTTACTACTAATCTGACTTCACCAATATTGAATAGAATGTTGAGCATTGGGTCAGTTGTAATCATAGATCAGAAAAAAATGATAGACATTCACCTCAACATATAAAAGACAGACAAGACAAACCTTTTCAAACTGAATGGGACTCATCTTGTAACCAGGGGGCAACTTTTTCCGGCAGGTCTCTAACTTCATTATCAACTCATTGATGACAGCAGCATCATCAACTGATGAGGTTGAGAGACTGGTAGCTTTCTCATCTGTCACAATTTTCACACCTTTCCTTGGCTGGAAGTCTGGGACAATCACTTTGTCAACAGCATCAGCCAACATCTCTGAGGACTTCACCCAGTGCGGAATGGGAATGCCAAAAGTTTCTGCTCGTAATATAGCTCCTGCCAAAACAAATTGAAGATAGCTTGCATCTTTACCGGAGAACTGGAGTGGACGGGGAAAACGCTTTGGTGCAGACCAAAACAGAGCCCCACTACTAGTAACAGCATCCTCAGGGAATGCATATGTTAATTGTTTAATCCGGTTGGAAAAATAGTCCTCAAACCTGATTTCGCCAGGGGTATAGATTAGGAACTTTTTGAAGATATCTTGTTCAATATTAATATAATATAATGTAAGAAGATTATACCTCAAGCGAGCCCAAGTAATACATTCTGGGAATGTTTCACATCTGTCCTTGTCAAGACATTCAAGAACCCGCTCCAAAGTGTCTCGGGCTTGTGCATCACCAGCATTTTTCATAGCAGAAATATATTCATTTGGATTACTTAGATATGCATTAACCTCAGTTGGTGTCTTCTCAAGCAAGCCTTCAAACTCTGACCTGGCCCATGTTAAGCAATGGTCAATGTTGTGGGGGAATGAATGCACCGTGCACATAGGTGCCTGTTTTTCAGGTGGATCCCTCGATGCACCATAATTTTCAGTGAGGTGAGGGATTACCATCTGAGTATTGCACTTGGCACCCAAGGTTCCTGACTCTAGAAGCGCTTTTTGAAAGTACAAACACCTTTGATCAATGTAAAGCCTGGCATTTACATTATCTAGAGCATTGATGACGACACTCAGATTCTCCCAAAATTTTTCATCAAACACATCTTCAGTTTCAGGGCTTGCACGGTTTTGCAAAGCTTCAACATGAAGATGAGGGTTGATCAAAGATGCAGCTGAGGCAGCAACTGTGGACTTTGCCTGACCTATGTTCCAATCACGGAATAGAAACTGCCTACTAAGGTTGCTCTTTTCAATGACATCATCATCTGTAATTGTCAGCTTTCCTTCATCACCACAACAAACTCCCATCAGAGCTAAATTTTTCAGAAATTCACACCCCAGTGCGCCTGACCCCACAATGAAAACTTTTGCATCCTCTAGTTTCTTCTGCAGCTTTGATCCAAATACAGAGATTTGAGCATCATAACGAGAATTCAATGGCCTTAAGTCATTGGGATCCAAAGGTTCACACGGAAGAGATTCAACAGAGTCAAAATAAAAAAACTGTCCAAAAATAATAGTGTATCAGTATTCAGCAAATGAAAAGTTAACTCAAGAGATGCACAATCAGAACACTATATTGCATAAAATTTAATAATAATGCACAAGACGGAGCATCATTTTATCTCTCCATCAGTGCAAATGTCAACCTCATTTCAAATAAACAGAACTTTCAATTTGCAGCATATCCTGGATGGCACTCTTCCAAGTAACTAACCTGAAAAAGTGGGTGGAACTTCCCCGAGCAAGCCTTCACAACTTCTTGTCCAACAATACCGCCAAACATGGCAGCCATCGGGTTCAACACAGCCCTAGCACCAAAAGCAAAGTTCCTAAGAAGCTTTTGGTCAATTTTTTCCAGTCTACTATCAGACAGTCTACTGTTAATTTCAGAAACAAGGGCTATTAACTTTTGGGCATCCTCTTCTGATCCAGCAAGTGGGAGACGCCCCACCTCCACAACAAACTTATCCAATGCTTGAAATGTCAAGTGAAGGAGGAGTGGATGGTCAAATTTGGAAAAGTCACTCAAGAGAAAATCCCCTGGGTCCTTAAGTGCCTGTTGCAATGGCTTGAAGTTCAAAACTTTAGGCTCCTTTACTTGTGTAACGATGCCATCTCTCTCGTACACAGCGTAATTTGAGGTGTCCTCTTCAATGGTGAATGAATAAGGCCTGGCATTCTTTATTTTTCTTGGTTTTCCATCATTCAGTTCAGTCATCCCTTTCAATTCAGAGAACACAACTAGATCCCCATCCTGAAACTCCAGCCTCTCATCATCAACACAAGCCACAAGGGCAGGATTATCATTGCTAATAGAGGCGATAATGCCAGTGCGGGGATCCTCACCATCAACATCAAAAACAGTAAACTCAGGACCAAAGTCACAAAATACACTACCAAAAAGACCCCGAACTTCAGATTTGATGAAAGCAATTGGGGGTTGATGCTGGTGGCAGTAATTATCAAATTCAATAGCTTTGTCGAGGCTGACGTCAGTAAATACAACAGCCTGGAAAACACAAATGAACAGGCATATTCAATCACATAATTAGAAGAACCAAATTAGCAACATAAATAGAAATTTAACATACGTTCACATAAAACAGATAACATTAGCATATATCACAACAGAAAAAGACAGTAAAAGGCTGCATGGTGTGTCAATCTATCAAAAGAATAGTGATTTTAGGCTTTAGCAACATTGTGCAAATGTTCATTGCATCCAATGTCTTAATATATTGTGTATAAAAACAAACACTTTGCCTGACACGCTGTGGAAAGGTAGACAATTACAAGAGCATGACTACAAAACTGGAAACCAACAAAATTAAAATCAATATTCAAGAAAATTGCAGAAGCATCAACAATGATCAGAGGCTGTTGGCCCCAAAAGAGCAGCACTACAAAACAAATCCTAATTACACACCAATGGATTAATTCAAACATGATAAGGAAACAAGCATGTTTTTTACAAACAATGATAGATGAGCAGTGAAGAAATGGAATGTGTTTATTTGAAATAAGGAGTCAACAACACAACAGGAATTATGTCTTTGCAAAAAAATCAACTGCGTTCAATGTACCTGAAAATCAGATAGCTGCTCTTTAGTCAGCTCACTAGCTAATGTAGAAATGATCACTGAATTGTTGAGTTCCTGCAATTTTGGCACAGAAGCAAGAGCCCTATTCTTCCCCAAATCTTCTTCAGAAAAAACAAAACTGCTAGATAAATCCCATAACTCCACAGTACCCTCGTCGTGCAGGGTAACAGATTTAACACCAGCAAGAATAAGGTTTTTTGCTGTGAACGAACATAGGCAAGACATGTTACACGATTGCTTCCAATATAAAGATACTAGTACTCAAAATCGCACGCATATTTCACGTGCACTAAATTGCAATCATTCAGAAAAACTTGTAAAGCAAACAAGTTCACAAAACCATAATAAAGTATATCCATGACTTCATGAAACCATTATTACATAGTCAATCTCACATGTAGAACAAATTCAAATTGTCAAACAGTCCTGCAAATTATTCCTCACGAGACCAACCATCTCACTACACACCAGTCCCCATGTTTCTTTGTAACTTACCCTCTAGGGCTTGCAGAAGGCCTTAACATCTCCATGAAAGAGGTTAAACAGCGACTAGTAGGGATTAAATGGCATCTTGATCTCTTCAGTCTTTAGAAGGCGAACCACTCAAGCAATATGAACTTAATTTGGGGAGCAAACATTAGAAAATTCCTAATGCTCTAATTAAGTTTGTTCAAAATTAAGTGAATGAATGGGTAGAAATAATTAAGAAATATAGGATTTGCTACACAAACGGCACATACATACAAGAAAACAATCAAAATTTTGTATATGTATGCAAATAAATAAACATAGCACGCATGAAATCGGGACATGGACAGAATGAAATGCCACATCTAGAGATTCCTCATAAACTTATATCTAAATATGAAAACACACATATTAAATAGCAGAAAATAAAATTATTATCTACGATAACACAAAGTTTGTATAAATACGCATTTAACAATATAATTGAAAAGGCATAAATGTATGCAGCCTTGCACATATTTAGGAGTACAAGCATGAGTCACGATTTACCTGACTATGAAAATCCATGACACGTCACAAACATCCAACCACTTGTAGGACGCACAGATAAGTAGATACAAATAAGAAACTCCAATCAAAGCCTCGAAAATAGAAATATATGTGCAAATGTTAGCACAATTCATCCTAAGCACACATCCATTGCGAAATATAGCATTTAAAAAGGTTTCAGACAGCATACACATGTATCGAATAAATCGATACAAACATCGATCTATTTAGATAGAAAAAAGATAGATCTACTTATATGTACAGGCTACCATATCCAGGCGCGAGATCAAGCCTCACGGAGATAGAGATGTATACACACATATCGGAGTTACCTATTTCAGCACCGAGGCCTTGCAAGCCGGAAATGAGAATATTAGAGGCGAACAGTCGGCGCATTGTCTCGCGTCCGTAAACAGCGAGCTGGCGGCTGTGTAGATCTTCGTCGATCTCCGACGGCTGACGGCCACCGATCGGCGCCTTGCCGTTGCCGACATCATTATTTTCATTAAGACTCCGTCCTCCTGCCATGTTAGCCGTAGATGATGCGGCAGCCGCTGCGAAATTGGTGCAGTTCCTTTTGGTCAACTCGGAATCAACAACTCCTAGCTCCGCTTCAGCTGTGGTTCTCTTCACAGGAAGCATAAAGTCCAGTGAACTGTTTGAATTCACCATAATTTCGACTCAACCATTAAAACAATCAAGCTCAAAAATAGAGGTACGAAATACGGGGGGAATGGGGAAGGGGAAACGTATTCAGAGACGAAATGAAAGAGCAGAGAGAGAGAGAATAAAAAGAGAGAGCGTACCCGAAAAGGAAAATGTTTTGTGTGAAGTGATGGTTAGGGTTTGCGAGCGGTTGCGATGGGAAATGGGCGTGGGTGAAATACTTGAGAAGCGGAGGTGAGAAATGGCATGGATGTGGGGATTTCGGGAGGACGGATTTAAAGGAAGGGACAGCGAAGAGCCTGTTGAAAAATTTGAAAATGGCTGAAAACGCCAGCAGCAGGATTCGTACCTGCGCAGGCAGAACCCAACAGATTTCAAGTCTGTGTCCTTAACCACTCGGACAAATCGACAACCGCTTGGCGCAAGAAACAGAGTTTTACATTTTTATATATAAAATTATAATTGTTGACAATTCTATCCAATTTTAATATGGGGTAGATTTATTTGACTTTCTAGCGTGTTTCTTTATTTTAAGATAATTTCATTCAAAAGGTAACCATTTTGGCTCCCTTCGACGTTTGTTTCATTGTTTTCAAGTCGGTTCTTGAATGGGTTTAATGTAATCACGTTCTAGGCATCATCCATTCGTCAAATTGCAATAGGATGATGTTTGGCAAGATTTTCTAATATAGAAAATGAACTTGTTCCCTAAATTCGTGGAGTATCGTGGTTGGTTAATTCTTTGATTGCAGGACATGGGCTTTTCATCGATGGTCAATGCATTTGGATGTTGGCTCTAATGTTTGTAGGATTGTCCTTTAACTCTTAATAGATATTGTGGGAAGAGATAACAAGGCAATTGAAAAGTGAATGTTATTTTCACTTACATAGATTAAAATATGTAGGATAATTTAATGAAATGTTCACTAAATTGAATAATTTAGTAAGATTATTCTTATTTTTTCGAAATATCCTTACTTCATTTTTTTTTAAAAATTATATATTTTTATTTATTACTTACAGTCCTCTACACATATGATGCATAATAATATCTACTATAAAATTTTATTTGATATTCATCAAACCAAATTAAGTTATTATAAGTTATAGTTAATTCTTTTTCACGCTTGTTAGTATAACAAAATTATATTTAATTTTAAATAAATAAAAAACATTAGTGATAATTATAGTGAAGAATGTAATACCAAAACTAAAAATTTTCATTAAATGTAAACAAGTAAATTTAATAAAAAAAAAACTTAAATAAATTTAAATAATAATTAACTGAATAGATTTTATTTGATTGTCAACTCCCTTAAGTTATGTTTGAAAGCCAACTTTCAACTCCAAAATATTCTCTTAAATTTTATATCACCAAACATAATATTTAACGAAATTTTATTTAAATTTAAATTTAAATTTTCTCTCTCATATATATAATTAATTAATTAATTTTCTATCATTACATTTATTTACAATCTAATAATACCTATATATATCACACATATATTTATAGTTATTTTTACTTATATATCACACATATATTCACATTTATTTTTACTTATACTTTAAAATATAACCATGACCTCTATATACTTTTACATTATCTAATTATTATTATATATTTTATTCATATACTCAAATAAATTGTACTATTAATCTCATTAACATATTTTTTTCAAATATTTTACTCATCTCAACACAATTTTTATCAAACATTATATCCAATAAAAAACTCCTCTTCCAAACATAGCCTTATTGATTGCATGCTAAAGAAATCCAATGTGTTTGGTTCGGGTTGTATAAATAATTTATTTAACAATTAAGGAGAAAAAATATCTTTGAATAAAATATTAAATGAGCCTACTAATTGAGACTATTTCATCATACATAATAAGTTGGATAATTTATCTAAAATTTTGACAAAATAAATTTGGGCATATATTTTATTACGAGCCCTTATCATTATAACTAAACGTTACATAAGACTTAATAAAATAATTTATCAAACCCAATCTCATCAACTAAACAAGCCATCAACGAATCTAGATTATGATTTTTATTTTGTATCATATGAAACTCTTGGGCGAATATGATTTATTTTGATTTCTTTGTGCTAAAGAGGACGACAATACACATTTAACTTTGTTTTTTCTTATCTGTCTCTCATTGTGTCTGGTGTTTGTACACCTACATAAATAGGGTTTCAATGATGAACTTTTTCTATCCCTCTATTACGCACCTGGAGGCCATGGCTAAAATGGGACTCTTGTAATAATATAGAGTAGTGAGGTAGTGGTTGGCCGCATCAGCTCAACAACTGCACTTACAACTATAGATTTTGAATATACAACACACGATTTGTATAATGTCAAACTCATACTCGTCTGTCCTATGTTACAGGAATACAATGTAATGTCCATGGAGTAAGAATAATTTTAATGGGGATGTGATGCGATAACGTGGTCATGTCGAAAGATTGTCCCATGATAATCTCAAAAGAATGAATTCCAAAAATAATAAGAATGTGATTTTTTTAAGAGAAAAATCAACTAGAAACTAGAAATAAATTCTATTGAAAAGATAATGAGCCAAAAAATTTTTTAAAAAATATTGTACTTTATCTGTGTATGCGTTAGAATAAAATTTTAATTTAAAATTACCAATATTATACTCAAAATAGGCTGTTTGAATATGTTTTTAAAATCAATTATATGTTGCTTGTTCCATCGTCATTTGACATTGAGTCATGTAGTTAAAAACTTCACCAATTTTCTAATTGAAAACATCCATGCGCTAAATAGTTCTTTGGCCAATGTGTTTCACGTCAAAATGACACACTAAACAAAAAAATAAAACTGGCCAATCACATAACCAAAAAAGGGACCAAAATTGTGTCTGTATGCATGGAAGAGACGGGAGAAATAGAACCTATGTTTGTTTTAGATGCGTATTTTTAAGTATATTTTTTGAAAATTATGTAAAAATAAAAGAAATAAAAAAAATATAATAATTATAATGTCTATTTTTCAGAGGAAAAATGAAAACAAAGTGTGGGATGTATTCAAGTTTATGGTTAGATTAAATTTGAGTGCTGTCTTAAGTAATTAGTACGGAAAATGACGATATTTATAAAGTTAAGTAGGAAAATCATGGCGAACGTGGTCTTGAAATATAAAAATATGGTCCATAATAGAGTATGTACAAATTGGCAACGCATTCATGGCGAACGTGGTCTTGAAAATCACTTTTAGATAAAACTTTTAAATGAAATAATCTTCTTCCATGTCATTTTCTCATGTTTCATCGGTTTGAAACGCAAACCAAATTAGTGCTATACAACATGGAACATTGACCCCCAAACTAAAACTTGGTTTGGAAGCCCTCTTCTTCTTTACATCCATGAAAATTAGAAAGGTGTGCTTGCTACTCATTATGTTCATTTTTTTTCATGTTTTCTGTACTTCTTCATCCGAGGGCTTACATATTTTTGGAAAAAACGTTACTGTTTTGCAGCACTCTCTGAAGGTTAAATTATGTTGCAATGGTCATCATTGCAATTAATTTTGGGGTATTTTTTGTTTAGCATCCCTACTCTTTTTCGTTTGTGCCAGTGCCTAGTGGGCTTGAACTTGTAGGCCCATGTCCTGCCATGATTGTAAGTTTTTGGGCTCTGTTCTGTACTTAAGCCCTAAGAAACTTTAGGATGGAAGTCCAAACGTACCCCTCAGAAACCTTCTGCCATATAAGTCGGCGCTAGGGTTTGCCTTTATTCCACTTGAATACGCGAGCCACAGAGGGAGCAGCCGCGGTTCTCAAATCCACCAGCAAAATGGTCAGTTAATTTCTAAGCCATACTTGTTTGTTGATTTGAGAAGAATCTGAATGATGTGAATGATTAGTCCTTTTTAGGACTAAATTAAAGAATATTTTCTTTGGTCGTGTTCGGCTATTCAGAAGGGATCGGCATTGCCTTTAGTTGGTTTTCTTGCTTGCTGCTCGTGCTTTCTTCGTTGCATTTGAGATTGCTTTTGTGGATCGTTTATATGTGTTTGCATTTACGTCTTTATTGCAGCCTTTTAATGATTCACGCGATAGAATAACTTGTCTAGATATTGATTAATTATAGTTGCTCGAGTTCCGGATGCTTCATTTCTTCTGAATCATTGGAATAAACATGAATGAATGACGAGTCTGGTCATTTTTGCGTGTGTGTTTTGCAAACTCTGATAACAGAGTGAATGCTTCTGTTAAAGGTGGATTAGGGACCTTCAGACAATTTAATTTCATTTCCGAATTAAACGGCAACTCTGCCATCACCTTTGTTTATCTTGACTTCAGACCTTGAGAACCTTTCCTTTTACATCCTTCTCAGCATTCACGATTACATATATAAACTACAAGATTGTGTTGTATGGTGGTTCAGTGAATTGGTTTAAAATTAATTGAAGAATACTTTCAAATACTACAAAGAATGAAGGTGTGAGGTGGTTTCCTTTTGATTTTCCGCTGGAAAGCTAATTTTCCTTTAAGGGTTGCACTCCGGGGCTACTATTAGCAGATTTGCGGCACTGTGTTTAGTTTCGACAGTGCTTTGAATTAATTTGAGCCTGGTGCTTGTACAGCTGTCATATTTTGTGTGCGCTTCTGGTAAAAAAAATGTAATAATTGTGTAATTCTAGTAGGGTTTATGAGTATGTGAAATGTGGATGAGCTGTAGAATAATTCGGTACCCTCTTTTAATAAACATAATAATCTCTTTCAAATCGTGTTCTCAAAGAGAAATCTTGTTGCAGTAAGATGCAGACAAATGTATAGTTTTTCATTTTTTTTTGTTGCAACAGATTATTGAGTTTTGTAATTAAAAATTGTTCTTGAAGGTGCATAGCATTGCGATATATATTATTTATCCCAAATTAATTTGTGAATGTTTGCTTCTTTTTTAAATTAAAAACAGGCTAGAGGATTGAAGAAACACTTGAAGAGGCTCAATGCACCAAAGCATTGGATGTTGGACAAGCTTGGTGGTGCTTTTGTAAGTAAATTGTTATGATTTGTGGGTGGCCTGTCTCTGGTGTTTGTGTCAGCAGGCAACCTGATGGTGTCTGCTATCTACAGGTGTCATGCAATATTTATTTAATGTTATATAATGTTTGTGCAGGCACCCAAACCATCATCTGGACCCCACAAGTCCAGGGAGTCCTTGCCCTTGATTCTTATTCTGCGAAATAGGCTGAAATATGCTCTAACTTACCGTGAAGTGATCGCCATTTTAATGCAACGTCATGTCCTTGTCGATGGGAAGGTCAGGACAGATAAGACATATCCTGCTGGTTTTATGGGTATGCACTTTCCTCTGCATGCATTTTTAGGAGTTATTCCATGATTAAAACAATGTTGCACTGATGGGAGTTTTCTTTCCTAATCTAGGTTGAAATGCCTTACCTATTTCTTGCTATTTCTGTTCACTTGTTCTGGCACAAAATATTTTCTTATACTACTGAAAGGGATAAATGTTGGCTGATCTGGTACATTTGGGCAGTTTTTTGCTCTTTAGTTGTTTTTGCCACACTGAAATGCTGTTTCCATTCCCTTTTTTTTCCCAGATGTTGTTTCTATTCCAAAGACCTATGAGAATTTCCGTCTTCTGTATGACACCAAGGGTCGATTCAGGCTGCACTCTATCAGGGATGAGGAGTCCAAGGTCAGTTTTGTTTTTTCCCTCCTGATTGTAGCTATTTTTTCCCCCTCATGTGAATTATCGGATGCCATGGAATTTATTGACATTAGGTACTGAGTGGATGCTGCTTAATGGTGGAAGGGAACTTGAATCGAACTCTTTTACATTAACTCATGTTGATTGAAAATGGCATCCCGATGTCTAGGACTAGAAGTCTATTGCAATGTTTATAATATTTCTATTTAAACCAAAGTCCCAGTCAGGCACTGCTCGGTTATGCTGCTGTGGGTTATGACATAAAGATCCTTTCTCATTTTTTTCCTCTGCAGTTTAAGCTGTGCAAAGTCCGGTCAGTTCAATTTGGGAAGAAAGGAATTCCTTACCTTAATACATATGATGGCAGAACCATTCGCTATCCTGACCCACTGATTAAGGCAAATGACACCATCAAACTTGACTTAGAGAGCAACAAGATTGTTGATTTCATCAAGTTTGATGTTGGAAACGTTGTTATGGTGACGGGTGGTAGGAACAGGGGACGGGTTGGTGTTATCAAGAACCGTGAGAAGCACAAGGGAAGCTTTGAAACTGTCCACATTCAGGATGCTACGGGGCACGAATTTGCTACTCGATTGGGCAATGTTTTCACAATTGGAAAGGGTACAAAGCCCTGGGTGTCTCTTCCAAAGAGCAAAGGTGTTAAGTTGTCTATCATTGAGGAGGCCAGGAAGAGGCTTGCTGCCCAAGCTGCCACAGCTTAAAAATGTATTCCTTCTGAATATTTACTCGTTACAGCTGGATACGCATTTCCAGTTTTGTTTAGGTTGCCTGAACCTCTTGTTTCTGGGTCATTTTCCTAGCATGTGTTACGCGTACAATGCTTTGTTGCAGGATTTTTGTCGTGCCAATTTGAATTTTTGACATTTAGTCTTCGGCGAAACTCAATTCTATATCTTGGATGGTTTAAAATTTGTTGCTCGGTGCAAATTTTCAAGTTTCGTGTCCTTCGAGAATTAGAGTTAAGCATGATAACGTATAGGTTGTGCCATGGACCGTGAGTGGTCGGTCACTAATGCTAAGCTTTGTGTTCACAAGTCAGCTACTCTACCATGCCAATAAATGTCATACGAGCGTGTTGTTATTGCTTAAAAGCTCAATCTGAAGAGAAATGAACTGAACGAGATCCGTTGGACTATGAGCAGAATTATCCAATGGATATTAACTCATTGTTTTCTTCAACGAATGCATCTTCGTCGTCCAAACGGCGTTGTGTCAAATATTGTGCGGATTGTCCCCATCAAGCATGCAGTAATTGGTTTCCACAAGTTGTTTGTCCTCACCAACAGTTCAAAATTGTTCCAATTATGCCTTGATCCGACTTTGTATTGGCTGACAAATCATGGAAACACCCCCCGACCTCGCCCCCTCTAACTCACCCAATCTCTCCTATTAATTTATATCACCCTATATTTAGAGGACGCGCGAAAGTGTTTTAAGAATCGTAAATCACAACTAAGTTTCCAAATCTTACAAACTAGTGGGTTGCCAGTGTCGGCGGCCTTCTATTTAGTATCACCCACGAACCCGTGTTTTAATAGAATGAAAATACAATGAAAAAGGGTTCATGGTGGTGGGGAGAAATTATCCGCACCAATTTACTTCTTATCTCAATAAAGGATACACGCATTAAGTGATGAAACTCAGTTACGTCGCATCCAATCTGTAGAATTACTGAAGAACACAAATACTGTTTACTTTCTAGCTGAGCGTGAGGTGTTGCACGCATGAAAACTAGGCGAGATACTTTGATATAATTTCTTGATCGATCCAAGCACAAGACAAGCCACGACTTTGCAGCACCTGCAGCATTATTTTCAAGCGAACGTCTATAGGTAAAATCAAATCTAATACTGAGTGAAGGCGATGATTCATGCATTCATATACTACAACCACTTATTCCAACCAGTGAGTGGCATCGAAAGAGCTGATCCACCCCAGTATGAAACCACTTACGCTCCTTCTTCTTCGTGAAGGAGCATCCGATCAAAGTGCCAAACTCCTGCATGTGAACAGACGAATAAATGGTCAGTTCTATAGAGTAATATTTTCAAGCCAATTCTTGTCTGTCCATTATGAACTAGGGAACAGCTGAACATACCGTGTCCTTTCCCAACCCTCCTCAGTTGAGCGACATACTCTGCTATCTTCTTAATGATCTCCACCTGGGAAAATGGGGGGGGGGGGGGGGGGGGGGGGAATTCAGGGAAAAGAAACTAATAGATTGAGAAATTCAATGGAAGATGCATAGTTCGTATTTCTATGTATCTTATTGCTAACTCTTATGGTGTTGAATCTGATGGTCACATTTTACCATTTGGAAAATATCTTTTGAGTTTACCTGCTTCTCTAAGAATTCGGTCTCTATAAAATTTGCCATCTCTGGATCATTGTTTGCAACAGCAACCTGTTCCATCAATGAACGAGGTAGTGACCATTAGAGTTCCAACCCAAACTCAATATAAAACTCACTGAAATATTAGTAAAATGACTGTTCAGTGGGCTCTTGGAAAGTTTCTCAAGGAAATTAAATCAGAAAAATAAACAGCACAGAAATGATTAGAGAAGCCTCACACTGTGAAGGTTTAAAAGCTTTTCATTGGTCAACTTCTCCAGAGCCAACGCTAGTTCCATTGCTGAATCAACAGATTTGAAATGGCCAGAGCTGTCGAATATGGGATAACTATAAACACGAGCTAAAGAAATCATACAACCAAGGAATGGACAGCAAACCTACCATGCGAAGCATCACCCTTGTCAACATGATCAAACTCTGCTGGCGGCATCCCTATGCTGTATAGCATCACTTTCCCTCCTCGCTTATTCTATAATTTGGTCAAAAATTAGCCAAAAAAAGAGCGTATTATGTTTTTCCTACTAGGAAGAAAGGAAAGATGATTATAACTGAGAATGTCTGTGTCTTAACCTTCAAAGGTCAAGTTAAGAATTACCTGATATTCAACTAGCTTCTCTGCATGCTCTCTTTCTTCCTCGCTGTACTCCTTAAAAAATCTGGCCACAAGTCATCACGCACAGGTTTAAGAAGCAAGATAAAAAATGCAAGAAAAGACCAAAGATAAGGAAACATAAGAGTACGGTCAACTGACTTGGCATGGCCCTTTAGAGCAACATTATCCCTGTCAAAGTAAGCAAATAGGGAGTGGAACGCATAGGATACACAATACTCCACGCTGACAACAGAAGGAGAGGATCAATATGTTAGTATTGTTAGAGTGTAATGAGTGCAGGAAACAACGGTACTGTCATATTGTCTTAAAATTAAGATGCATAGGTAATTTTCTTTAAGTTGGGAAACAATCTTCCTTGGTGTTCTCTTCACTAAAATACAATAATTAAAAATAGTGATTGAGGCACTTGGTGGATAATAAAATAAAAACACAGTATGACAAGTGGAAACTCTTGAAACCTAGAAAACTTCGACTCAAATCTGGTTTAGCCAACTCAGCCACCGCACGGCCAGTCTAATTACACTTTGTAGTTGATAGTTCACTTGTACGGCAAGTGTGTAGCCCACTCTCCAAATAATTGGATATGATTTGGCCTATCTTGAGACATATAAGGCTACAAATTAGCATAACATATCCACCTATAAACTACTTCTTGAGTTATAATACGTATTGAATATGTTAACTTTAAATGATTAAATTGGATAGATTATTTTATCAACTTTAATTACATGTCCTTTTGTGATGATAAAAATCTTAATAAACGTTAAGCTCAATAATAGAATAACTAAAATATTGGATACATAATTTTATATAACAAAATATGTTAAAATAATTCCCGACGGGCCTTCATCCCATCTAATATCTTTATTTTCATCAACCTTGAATTGGTTTACGATTTACGTGAATTAGATTTCATGCAAACAAATACACACACATTGTGTGAGAGAGACAGAAATAGGATAAAAATGGTCAAGAAAGCTCACTTGATCTGCTCATTGATGGCAGCCTCACACTCTTCTGCGTACCTCTGCCGAGCAAGTGAAACACCAGAGGCTATTGGGATCGAAAGTTCATCCTTCTTAACCTCCTCAAATGGCTGAAACACAACTCCAGTGATTGGCACATTCACACTCTCATCCGACGCACCAGCCACAAAACCATTAGAACGCTTTTTCACAAAAACATGACCAGGAAAAGAAGAACGAGGACAAGAAGCAGACAATGAATTCGTGTCGAGAAAAGATGTATTTGACAAAGGTCCAAAACTGACCGCACCCTGAAGAGAATTCAGAGATACTGCTGAAACTGCCTCAAGAAACATTTTCCTTTCCTGCCAAGAATTAAAAGGGCTTCAAGCAGATACCAGAAAGAACCCAACTTTGGGATCAGCTAGGAAGAACTGAATTGAATTGTGGGTGGATGTCTTGAATGTTCATTGCTGGATTATATAGATGTAAGCAATGCGCTTACGGCATACATTAGGCCACCGAAAACGTGACACGTAGTGAGTGAGAAACAGTCCATATGGACGGGAGCGTGTGCCAGCCTCGTGGCCTAATCCAGAATCTTGGGGTATCAAAAGAAACATCCCAATTCCATCATCATCAACATTCACAAGGTATCTTGGCTTCTTCAGATCTGTTCACATTTCGTGGGTCTCTGAGTTTTGTCTGCTTGTCAAAATGATTGTACTAGCTTGCTGGAAATGCAAGCACTATATATGAATCATGTCAAGTAGAATTATGCACCATTCACCCAACAAAAAGGGATAGAAATATAAATATGCAACGAAAACATGCGACACACTGTCAATGTCATGAGCCTCAAGGCCACTTATGTAGATAGACATTAGGTAGACAAGTGTACGAGTCTATGAACCAAACTTTGACTTCCAAATTCTTAATATTGGGTGATTTTGATACTTCCTAGACTTTATATCATGAGCATCATTTTGTCAACTGTGAGAACAGTTTGTTGGAGAACAAGAATTTACATAAAATAAAAGTATTCAAGAATATTACACAGAGAGCATTATAGAGGGTCGTAGGAAAAATTATTCTATATAATATATTTTTATTTCAAATGACTTCAAATAATACAATAACAATCTATAAATATTTATAGGTCTTATAGAACATCTATCTAACATACTACATATACCAACATTAAATTCTATAGTTTATTTTTTTTTCGTATACATAAATATAACTAAGAAGCTAATACATGAGCCATATTTATATAGTTCATGTGCTTTAATAATCTATGTATCTATTCATAATTTATATTCTTTTTCAAATATTCATGAATCAAGTTTGATATTCCAACATTCACCCCCTTAAACTTGATTCTCGTTATACCAAGTAGAATTCATAACTTGGTCTTCTTTTTTCGCTATGGGACATTATAATCTCTTGATTTCTTGTCCATACACTTTGTTATCTTGGTGTTAGAAATCAATTTTTCATTAGGTTCAAATTTTGGGTTGCAAAGACAATTTATGTTGATCTTTTGGAGAAATTCGTCTCAACCCCTCGCGGACTTCTTGTCACTTTGAAGACTCCTCCTATCTTCACTTTTTTCTCAATGAGTTTCTCCATTAAACCTAGAGACAACACTTTTTCAAGGGCTTCTCCTCTCACAAGCCGGAGGACTTCAACACTTGGAAGTCTCTCTCGCCAAGTTTCTCTATTCAACAAAACTTGAAAATCTCAACACATAAAATTATATAGCCAAACCCAATATATTATAAATTTTAAACTTAGAGTAACACCAAATACAAATTATCTTCCACTCTCTTTTGTTTTCATTTTTTTTCTATTTTTTCTTTTTCTTTTTCCTCCTCATGGCCTTAAGGTCATTTGAGGCTCTGATACCATTGTTGAAAAATAAGAATTCACATGATACGAAAGTATTCAAGAGTATTAGACAACTCATAAATAATAAAAAGTATTATACAGAATAGAAAAGGAGGTCATTTTATATAATATACTTTTATTCCCAATGATTTCAAATAATACAATAATAATCTATGAATATTTATAAGACACACTGAACATGCATCTAACGTGCTACGTGTAACAACATTAAATTTTATACTTTTCTTTTTTCTTATACATCAATGTAAACGCTAATACATGAACCGTATTTATGTCGTTCATGTACTTTAATAATCCGCATATCTACACATAATTTAAATTATTCTTTGAATATTTATGAATCAAGTTTAATAAAATAGTTACCACTCCAAGTGAAACTTTCAGTAAATATGACAAATGAACAACTTATATTTCTACTTCTGTTGTTGTATTTTAATTAGTGAAGATAAAAATGTTTTTTGAGTATGTAATTTTTGCGAAGGTTTGGCCAGAAGAAAGCAACCGCTAGCCACACTCCTTATTGGCTATGTTTGGTTACTTGTTTTGCACTATTCATCTCCCACTCAAAATTTTATAAACAAAACATTTTACCTTTTAAATTTCATTAAATTCAAATTTAAAAATTTTAATCTCTTACCTTTTAAAACTAACTAATAATTTTTAAAATATTTTACTTATTCCAATCAAATCAGTATATATTTTTATAATTTTTTTGATTCACATCTATTTTTCTATTGTCCTATAAATTAATATACTATTATTATGAGTGTGGCAGATTCAACTACAAACTTTAATTGGATTTTGTTGGGTTAAAAGAGAAGTCCAATCAAATTAAGAGCATCATGTACAATATTTGTTGGGCTTGGAGCGAAACCCAACGAAATTGGGGGAACCGTTCATGGGCTTGTATGTGTGTATGTATATAAGTAGACTTAACACCATGTATTAATTCAAAACTTTAATATTATAAGTTATGAATCAAGTATCCATTTATATACAAGTCAATTTTTTCTTTTTTTATCAATTTGAAATATCATTTTCTCTAACTCATATTTGTTTCTCAACAACTATCACATCATTTAATTATTATTACATATTAAATATATATATATATATAATTTTTTTAATTACTTAAATTTTATAAATTAAATATAATTTTTATCTACACCTCTTCACTTTTAAACTTTTTTCCCATCCTAACTAAGAAACAAAAATAGCCCGGGAGCGCAATTTGTTATGACTTCAATAAGCGACCATTCATTGATTCTGTCAGACTTTAGGTCAGTAGACAGACGGTATGCTTTAGATTTTGTGTAGCTTTCAATACATTCCCAAATGCATCGCTAGAATCAGTGGTTCATGCATTTTCTATTCGTTTTTTATTTTGGAAACGCGTAGATTATAAAAGTTATCATTTTCTGGGTCTTTACTAATGGCCATTCTTCTTGAGTTGACTTTTCAATGAATGGTCAAGAAACCTCACAATACTGAAAAAACCTTTTGTCCTTATCTGTGATTGTCACAAACTATTTCCTCATAGTCAATATGTTGGTATGTTAGTAAAATGGTGCCGATATTTCCTTTTGGAAATAACTTTAAGGGTTTAAACAAAGAAAATAATTTTATTTCTGCAGCCTCCTATCCCTCAAGGAATTGCCCCCCAGATGGCCTGAGGTACAAAGTGTTTATTTATGAACTTCTCCACCATTTGCATATGCAATATTATTTAACTAATCTGGTAATTTTGTCCTGCACTGTGTGAGAGGAGAGCTCCCTTGCCAGAAAAACACATAGCCCTGTGGTATTATCGTGAAGCCAACGCAGCGTTGGTCTGTTTAGTTAAGGTCATTCCTTTTGCAATTCCATGCTGTTCCTTCTGTTTTTCAATTATACAATCATAGACAAGCACTTACTTTCTGGTCGCTACCGTGGAGTGCGGATGAGAGTCTTGATTCTTTACTGATAATTGACGAGGAATCGTGTGCTTATCTCCAATATTTTCCATTTCCTTAGATGCCATGCCCTTTCCTTTATTCAAAAAAAAAAAAAAAAACCTTTTTTGATGCTGTGAAAGAATGATGAATTCTTTCTTGCTGGTGGTGCTTGATTCTCTCTAGTAGATTAATTTATTCCTTCCAGTATCATGAGTCTGCCCTTAATGTTTCTCAGCTCTTGAATTAATTTTCTGGTCTTAAAATATCGATAAGGTGTAAATATTTTCCAGGAGAAACTGGTGCAGTAGTTGTAATTAAGGTGTAGTTGGTAAACTAGAAAAATTCATTTTTAGTTGGGTTTGACAATGAAAAATTCATTTTTAGTTGGATTTGACAGCGAGTTTGAGTATAAGTGGCATGACCTTTATATTGATCTAAAATTTTAAAACAGTGAAATCACTGTTTTATATATTGCCAACTTTGACTATATTTATTTATTAGTGTGTATTTTTAAATATTTTTTATCTCAAAAAATTATATAAAAATAAAAAAGAAGAAAAAATAAAGATTAAAAAAAATATAATAATTGACGTCAATTTTTATCTGCACTCACACTTGATTTTCAAGGCCAGCATCTACCATTGGTTTACGCGTGCAACTCTTCTCTTTAGTCGACTTGACCCCAGTGAAATTTGGGTCCGGGCTGCTCTTTTGCTTCCTTTTGTTAATATTGGAAGCTGTTAAGGAATTTTTTTGAAGAAGAATGGGGGATTGCCTTAACCTGATTATTGAGACGTGCAAACTTCGACAAAGGAACGAAGCAAGTTGTGTACTGGACCTGCTATCATGTCAAGGCTGTGTGCATTTAAGTCTGTAAGGTTAGGCCTTCTGTTGTGATGACTCAAAGCAAGGACAATGGCTGGCGTGACATACTCTCAAAGCAGTCATTTGACCTCAGCATAAAGTGCACCATATTTTGGTGGGAAACTGCATGTCATTGAAACTAAATCTCTGCCCGTACCACTTTGGATGTCCTTTAGGAGGAATGGACTAATGAACTTCCACAGAAGAAAGAAAGAAGTGTATGTGCTGATGGTTTAGACCTTGCTCCCCAGTTATTCTGTCTCGCAGAATTATCCTTGTTAACTTGCTTCACCGTGTGTGTGGTAGAAGAAGTTGCTTGAAGCTTAGAAGGCATCTTCACGAGTATACGTTAAGCGGAGTATGACAAATAAAAGGCTGGATAAGACCATGTTTGGAATATTAAACTTGATTCGTGAATGTTTGAAGGAGAATTTGAATAAGGAGTAGGTGCATAGATTATTAAAGTGCATCAATATGATTCACCTTTTAGTTTCATGGTAACATTCATGTAAAACAAAAGGAGAGATGTAGAATTTAATATTGGTATATGTAGCATGTCAGTCGTGTGTTCTATGAGCCCTTAAATACCTATAAATTGTCGTTATATTATTTGAAATTATTTGGAATAAAAAGTCTATCATATTGAATAACTTTATCTTCTAATCTCTATTGTAATACTCTTGAATAGTACTCTTCTATCGTGTGAATTTTTGTTTTCCAACAGACCGTCCTTTTGAATGCTGCAGCTGGTTGTTTAAATACTCTGCAGCGTTTCCAGGAATTACGCAATTAGGAATCAAACATCAAACATAAGAGTGGCATGGACGCGATCAATCTGGCTTGTAGTCTGTCTAACTTAGTGGACAGCCCCCCATCTTGTATGGAGGTAGAATTCTACATGGCCGTTAACTTTTGAAGAAGGTAAGTGCCTCAAGCTGCCTGTGGATGCCACACGTTCATGGTCTTGACGAGGCTTGTCCTGACTTCCTTCTTTTAAGCTGAATGGTAGAGAGTAAAGTAGAAAGGTTGATTCTGAGCTTTGATACTGAAATCAGTTCTGCGAAGGAAAAGGCGTGTGGATAAATAAGAACACTGCTCCACTAGCCACTGTCGTTTGTCAGTACTTGGCCCAACTTTTCTACTGTCGCCATCTCTGGATTCCACGGCTGTCCACTGAAATCAATTATTGTCAAAGCATAATTGCTTTTACAGTCTTATTGGGCAAGTGCCGCATGAAAGTTCTTGCAATTAGCTATTCCTACCAATTCAGGCAATTTCAATATACTCAATTATGGTGTCGCACAGATTAGTTTAAAGCCCCGCGCAAGGAGAAATCTTCGTCGGCTATTAGAATATCTTATCTAGTTCCTATTTACTTTGTAAGCGGTAATTGTTTCCTCTCTTTTATGATTCACTTTATATGATATTTGTCCTCAAAAGCTGGGAAGTGGGGAATATGGACGAAAAGATGCACACTGCCATCATCCTTTTTGTTCAACGTTTTTCCACTCGGAAGGTGATCCCCGATTTACAAATCGAACCCGTCCGTGGAGGCATCTGATCAGAAAACCCATCTAAAATCAATTCGAAAGCGATGGCCAGGGGCCAAATTATTCGTTCTCCCCCTTTAAACCCTTGCCTCCTTATGCGTCGAGAAAACACTCCAGTCACCGCTACCCACCATGGACGCTACCGCCCCAGCCAGTTCGGCAGATGCCAGACGGGGTTTCCGTCAAACTCCAGACTCTAACCCAAACGAAGTCTCAATCTCCCCACCAACGCATGACGGCCTCGTGTTCTGGCAGTTCATGGTTGCGGGCTCTGTCGCTGGCTCTGTCGAGCACATGGCTATGTTCCCGGTGGACACCCTCAAGACCCGCATGCAGGCCATTACTTCTTCATGCAAAACCCCGTCAATAACTCTCAGGCAGTCGCTGGGCTCCATTTTAAAACTGGAAGGCCTAAGGAGTCTGTATCGCGGCGTTGCGGCAATGGGATTAGGGGCGGGCCCCGCGCACGCGGTTTACTTCTCGGTGTACGAAACTTGTAAGAGGCTTTTGTCTTCTGCAAACGGGAACAACTCGATGGCTCACGCGGCTTCAGGTGTTTGTGCTACTGTGACCAGTGACGCTGTCATCACACCGATGGATGTGGTGAAGCAGAGGCTGCAGCTAAAGGGCAGTCCGTACTCCGGAGTGGGTGACTGCGTGAAGAGAGTATCGATGGAAGAGGGATTTGGGGCCCTTTATGCGAGTTACAGGACGACCGTGGTGATGAACGCACCCTATACCGCTGTTCACTTTGCCACTTACGAGGCTGCCAAAAGTCTGCTGATGGAGGTATCGCCTGAGACTGCTCGCGATGATGAGACTTTGGCGGTGCATGCGACTGCCGGCGCGGCGGCTGGGGCGTCGGCTGCGGTTCTAACAACTCCCCTTGACGTTGTCAAAACTCAGCTGCAGTGCCAGGTAAGGATATATTCTCTGTCGTGGCCTTGTGCCGATTGATCCTTTTTGCTTCCATTAAGGGGATAAATTATGAAGACATCTTCTTCAGGTCTGCTAGTGTCGTAGTTTCATCTTGTTTGGGTTTTCCAGCGTGTTCGTCCGTGTAGCGTTATTACGAGATGTAGTTAGAGTCTGTGTATTAACCGAGTGGCATACAGGGTGTTTGTGGCTGTGATCGATATTCAAGTAGTTCGATAAGGTGTGTTGTTGAAGCGATCGTGAAGAAGGATGGATATGTAGGGCTGATGAGGGGCTGGACTCCAAGAATGCTCTTCCATGCACCGGCTGCTGCGATTTGCTGGTCGACGTATGAAGCAGTGAAAAGCTTTTTCCAGCAACCCGATCGAGAAAATGGCTCTATTAAATGACAAAAATAGGCTTCCTTATCAGACGGTGGACACTGTACTGAGGTTGTTTGAGCAATTGAGGGAAAAGAGAAATCAATGTGTAACATATCATCCATGTTACTATGAAAGTATTACTGGAGTAATAAACCCTAAACGCTAGAGTACGGAAGAAGTAATGCCACTTGATATTGAATATTTGAATTATTAAATAAATAAAACTAAACGAGATTGAGCACACATTCAGCACCAGTGGTCTAGTGGTAGAATAGTACCCTGCCACGGTACAGACCCGGGTTCGATTCCCGGCTGGTGCATTTCAATTTTTCTCTTCTTTGCTTTGCTTCAACTTTAAATTAAGAAGAGGTACCCATAATTTTCATGGAGACAGAAAGTAGCTTCAACTGCTCGGTTTTCCTCCTCCCAGAGGAAACATATTCTCCACCAGTTTTCTGGGACAAGTTTTTGCTGGATTTATACCAATGTTTATAGATGGTGAGATGATTCCGAAGTTGGCTAAAGGAAACATGCATCGAACTTTCCACCCAGCAGTCACAGACTATTTACCACGTTGATAAGAAGTCACAGTTACAACTTGATAAAATGAACACTGAAGAACCAACAACCTCAGAACTTTTCCCACACTTGTCTCATTTCAAAGAACCACACTGACAAGAAGTCATAGTTACAACTTGATAAAATAAACGCTGAGGAACCAAACAGCCTCAGAACTTGTCTACATTTATCCCATTTCTAAGAACCTCATAAGCTTCTCTGCTTCTGGATTTCTTCATTCCAGCAGTGAAATTGAGCTTAGAGATTTCTGATGTAATGCAAGTCACCTTGACCCAAACGATCACCTTAGTTTTGATTCCTTCTATGTCAGCCAGCTTACCTTTCTCCAGGTAACCAGTTACAATGGTTGAAAAACGCAATACGGAAGAATCCTTGTAACCCACTTCACAGACTGATGGAATGTAAACAGTGAGCTTCCCTGTCTCCTCATTGAACTCATAATTGGTTGCATCACGTGGGAAAATGCCTACTGCCAGGTCATACTCCTTCAGGAGATCGGGTAATGGTTTTTGCATTTTCCCTGAAAAGGACAGGTTTTGAATTTATAAGTGATGCAGTAAAGGCCATTCACCAGTGATATAATCAGGCATTACATTGCGACAAATAAACAGAAATTTTTCAGAGATAATTCATTTATTATGTAAACTCTTCAGAGAAATACGACAGCAGCCATCCTGTACTCAAATTGCTGTAGCATGCAATGAGAAGAGACCTAGAGTGTGCGGACACATCAAATTACAACCAAAAAAATGGTAAAAAAACGAATAAATCTTAACTACAATGTGTCTGTTTTTCCCACTGCAACCCTGCTTCCCCTGCCCTTGGTTTGTATAACAGAATATGAAGCAAAAGCTTTAGATGGCAGCTAAGATGCAAGGTAAAAAAAAAAAAAAAAGAATATGACACATGTTGCAATATCATAGATCAAACTGAGAAGGAGAAAAAAGGAAAACAAACTTGCCTTTTATCTTGTTAACCAGCCATTTTGCTCCTCCTTCAATGCTATTTGACAATGACTAAAAAAAAAGAACGAAACAAAAGCAAATTAGCGTAAATCTTTTATCTAATTAAAAAGCCATTTTGCTCCTCCTTGAATGCTATTTCACAGTGACTTCAAAATTATAAAAATGAAACAAGAGAAGATTAGCATAAAAGCAAAAGCTATGCATACCACACTCATTATGGTAACTGGAATCAAAAAGTTCCATTACGGAATGAAATCCAATAGAAGTACATGGACATCAAACAATAACTTAAAGATGTAGTGTGAGGTATGAAGCCTTAAATGTCTCCACATCAAAGAAAAGAAAGGACCAACCATGCACGCCAATTAAAGCTTAGAATTCCTCAAACAAAAGCAAGTGATGCCAATACAAGGGTCTACACCACAATAACTTCCAAAAATACTACCCTTTCAAACCGACTATTTAAATTAGGAAAAGCTGCAAGAAAAGAAAAATAATTAAGAATAAGCCAAAGAACAAATTATACAAATTCAGCATATCTTCAAGAGAAGTTTGAAAAAAGATCTTCATAGCTAAAGTATTTGTCTATGACCCCTTCCATATTTTGGAAAAATCACAATCTGAACAAGGCTCACATGAATTGAAAAGACCCAAAATACATGGAAGAAAAATTCTTTCAAGAAACCTATGCACAATTAATTTCCTACAGATTATAACAACAAGAATAGCAAACTTTCAGCAAATCAAAGTTTTTTGAGGGTGAAATTGCCGGGCTAATATTCTTTCTTGTTTCTGTGTAACTTAAAAATATAGCCAGTGTGAAAATCAAGAAATCTAATTCTAAACGCATAGCATCACAAGTAAGCGTGAAAAATGGAAAACAAACCAGACATTCCTGGAGATCTTATGCCACTCTTTATTTCATTTGGTAACACAGTAAAAGTTTTTACACAACGTGAGAGTAATCATTCAATAGATTACTTCAGCACAAGCACAATTCAAGCGAAGAGCGAATTCCAAGATGAATCGGTAGACCTTAATTTCCAATTCTAAGTTACTGAGGAAATATGATATTTGGGAAACCCGACAACCATGCGAGAAAAAATTGTTACAATCAAGGCACCAAACTTAAACCATCAAAATACTATCACCCCGAAAATCCAACTAAACCAAACAAAATAACTTTCCAGATCGTAATTACAACACTAAAATTGAAAATAATAAATGCACATTGATTTGAAGATTCCTAGATCTGATATCTTCCAGATCACATGACAGCCCGTAAAATCAATGTCAGTTTCACAAGAACTTGGATAAGTGCAAATGGGAATTAATACTGAAATTAAATCTCGTCTTAAATTCCCAAATCAAACAACACCAAGCGCAACCAAAATTCAACGGAGAAGACAATCTGAACTCCGGGTAAAAGTTCAAAATAAGAAGTCACTAAGTCATAATTCAAAAGACCGATATTAGAAATCCTAGGTTTCTGAGTCTTACGCCGATATCATCGCCGACAGAGTTAATTTCCTTGTTGGCTTTTTGACCAATCCAATATGAACCCACCTTGTTCAAAATTTGATCCATTTACAGAAACCAAAATTTGACAAACTTACGAATCAAATCCTCGAATCCTCAGATCTGAAATAATTCACCTCTCCCTCGCACTCTTTGGACCGAGCCTATCTCAAAGCCAGATTGAGAGAGGTAGAGAGAGGTCTCCGCGAGCGCTACGTTGGGGTACTTTTGCAGCCTTTTGCTTTGTTTGGGAGTGCAATCAATAAATAAATATATAAAATTAGCATTTTATTTAACATATGAGAAATATTATGAAAAATTAAAAAAGAAAACGTGAAAATGTTATTTAACAATGGCTCATCAGCTTTATTATTATTTATTTTTTATTATTTTTCTTAAATAGTAAAGTATTAATTTTTTGGATTTTTTTTTCTCAACAAAATCAATGGACACAACACTTGCAATTTTCATTTTTTTGGCTGTTTTTTTCTCTATTTTTCCTTAACCAAACATACCGCAACTCCATCATTCATCATGCGAAAGCTAATGTTGCCTATATAAATTTGCCCAGCCATATTTTGGTATTAATCCTTTATACAGTTGCTAACAATTGTGCATGCATGCGTATAAAAATAAAATAAAAAATAATTTATTGATAAATAAAAATTTTATGATAGTTCAAGATACAATATACGAATACAGAGAATTTATTTTATCTAAATTCTAGTGTCAATACAAAAAGTTGACATCATAATTTTTTTTAAATAAAAAATACAAATTTATACTATAAATACTATTTTATAATTTTATTCTATAATATATGTGAATGTAAAAAGAAAAAAAATAACTTTGGTGTCGTGACAATTAAAAATGAAGTGGAAAAGGATTAAAAATTACTCTGTGTTCAAATTTAAAAATAAATATAATGAGCTAATTGGTATCTATTAAGTGATTGAGGGACATATTTGATAAAATATTAAAAAACAAAAACATATCTATTAAGTGATTGAGGGACATATTTGATAAAATATTAAAAAACAAAAACATATTTATTGTAAAAGATGAAAGCTTGATATATAATATTGATAGTGGTTAATTAATTGAGGACCATGTTTGAGAAAATAATTTTAAAAAATCCAAAAAATTGTTATTATAAGAAATGGAATCTTAATATATAATGTAGATTATTGCCTTCAGTGGAATCAAATCTGTAGGTCGATATAAGAGGGCTAAGTCATAACTATCGGTAAGAATTTTATGATTGTTTGAGTTATTAATGTTCACATCTTTGTGTTTAATCTCTAACATTTTGAATTGTTCCCTGATGTCTCTAACGTCACACCTTAATTTTACCAGTACAAAGTTCACTCCCTCCCCGTTTCTCCCCTTTTTTTTTTTTCCCCTTTTCCCGTTTGATTTCACATTAATTCTTTAAACAGTTAAATGCCATGAATAATTTTAATCGTTACATGTGTCATTATATTAAAAAATAATTAATCAAAATTATAACACATAATAAAAAATAAGGCATATTGTAAGATAAAAGACCCAACCCAATGCGTTTCTGCTAAATATGTTGTCCAAATGCCTTATCTCAACTTTGGGCTTGAGAGAATCACCAGAAACCAAGGTTGTTAAAATTGTTATTGAATTAAAAAATTAATTAAGTTACTTAGTCATTGGTTCACTTGATTGAACCTTTTTTAAAAATAAGTTATTTTAATTATATAATATTACATATACACATACCTGTTGCTTTCAAATTAATTTATAAAACTAATGCAATTCAATTTAATAGTATGCTAAATGATGATTCAACTAGAATAAAAAATTATTACACAGATTAAGAGGTTTTGTTAAATTCAAAATAGTTAAAAGTAAAAAATTGAAAAAAATGTTTTTAACAAAATAAAAATGCCTTGATTAAGATAAACAATTATAATTTTAAGATAGAATATTTAAATTTTTAAAAAATTGATTAGAAAAATAAATGGATATAAATTACTAAAAAACAAATTTCAAAATAAAAAACTATATATTCTAATTAATATTTAGGAGCTATAAATCTTAAATTTTTTAAAAAAAAAACTGAAAAAGTTCTTTTGTGTTTTTTTTTTTTGGAAATTTTGTTTATCTAATTTTGGGTTTTGGTTGGCTTTTTGTCAGTTTTTATATGTTTTGACTGATTTGCATCAATTTTTTACTAATATTCTAAAAACTTTCAATTTCTATTCCTTCACTAGAGCAAAGCACTAACCAATTTTTGGTTGAATTGGCTGGCATAGTTGTTTTTCAAAACGATTCCAAAAACCATTGTTCGTCGCATTCTCTATTAAGAAATTTGTAATTTTAATGAATGCCTTAAAGAAAATAATTACGTCTCATATTTGAATTCATTTTGGTCCCAATGGATTGAAATATTTGAATTTGAAGAGAAAAGAATTTTAAATAATTTTAAAATGGAAGGAATTTCAAATTCAATATAACTACTAAATTATATTAGAAAATCCGTAACATATTGTTAATAAAATTTGCATACTCTATACGTGTGTGAATTTATTTATAAATTGTATATTTATTGTGTTTTAATTAATAAAAAATTATATTAAAAGGTATAAAGAATATTTAAAATAATAAAATAAAGAAATACAAAGAGATTTTGAAAAAAGAACAAAAAGTTTGAGAGAAAACACGGATAAAAATAAAATAAGAAAGTGAGAAAATTATATGATTTTACACCATAAAAAATATTTAAAATAAAAAATAATGAAAGATCAAAAGAATTTGAGAAATGACGAAATTTGATAGAACGTGTAAATATATAATTTAAGTTGGATGAAAAGAGTATAGAAAATGATGGAAAATAAAGTATTTAACATAAAAGTAGTTATGTAAATTTACTTTATACAAGCAAGACTTCTTAGTAAAAGAATAATATAATATAAATTAAAAGTTTGGAACTATTTTGGTTACATTAAGTAGATTACACATGCACCCTTTTTTAACTTAATTCATATTACGAGTAAAAGTTGCACGCTATATATGTGTGTAAATTTATTTTTAAACTATAGAGTTATTTTATTTTATATAATAAAAAATTAAAATTAAAAGTATCAAAATATTTAAAATAGAAGAATAAAGAAAGTTGAAGAGAATTTAAAAGAGAAAATAATGAGAGCGAATGTAAATAAAAATAATAAGTTAAACAAAAAGTGAAAATAGAAAAATGAAGAAAACAAAAAGAATTTTGAATAAGGACAATTGTATAATTTAAATTTATGCTACCAAAGATCTTTACTAACTTAATAATATAGTGTAGAAACTGGTGCTACTTTGATCGTATTAAGCAATATTACATGTACACCTATTTTCAACTTAATTATGACAAAGTTATTTTTCAATTTTCAATTTTTGTAGTAATTACAATATTTTTTTTGAATTAGTATAAACTAAATATTTAAATAAACAAATATATTCTACAAATAAAATAAACTAAGTCATTATTTTAATTTTATATTATATAAATTAAGTAAAAGCATAAAATGTGCCAAAATTATTAGTAAGAATTTAAAGATTTAATATACATATCATCTAAATAAATGCAAGATGCATTTAAACTTTACTAATAATCTTTCAATTCAAACATAAGCTTACAAAAAGGCCAGGGTCAAGATCCATGTGCTGAGTGCAAAGAAGGGCCACACACGATGGTAAAGGTCCAAATAAAGCACGGGGACACTGTCCTAATCCGAGATGTTGAATGGAAACCCATTCAGTCGTCGTTAGCAAGGTCCACGAGATTAGCCTACCCATAAATAGGCTTTGACTCGCACCCAACCCGACATTCCTCTTCTTTCACCAACTTTCAACGTCTACGGGAGTGTAAATTTTTTTTTTCTTTTTTTTTTCGTCTGACACGTGAAATTTTTCGATAATTAATTTAATTCACTTCAATTGATGCGATAAAAGTACAAGAAATATTGGTTAAAGAAAACCTAACAAAGAAACGTACGATCGAGAGTAACTATTTCAAAAGCAAGCACAATATCACGATCTTGTTCCTAAAACAAGCCTAATCTGCAGGACTTACTCCCTTGACCTTTCCAACTGTTGGCTAAATTAGCCTTGTTCTAGTTATTCAGCCCAAAGAATGCTTTGAAGAACTTAGAAAGACAGCTAAAAGCACAATATGGTTGGTAAGAATGTTTTTATTACTAAAACTCTTGATTACAATTCTTAAACTTTATAATTGCAAATGAGGTATCTCTATTTATACTAGTCCACATCCTCAACGGACGGCGGAGATTAGTTTGATCCAACGATCAATGTTACTGCACTAGAACATTTTACAAACTTCTTACAATTAGAATAATTTAGTGCACAATTTGAAATATCTTAGCATACTCTACAGTAATCTACTGCCTACTGACACCGATTACAAAGTTCTAGACTACTCTACGGTGTACAAAATCTAAATTGTTTTATAATAACCTCCAAGCCAAATTTCGCACGCAAAGGTGATTTGGTTGGGTGCTTGGAGTTGGCGGTACGAGACAAATACTCCCCAATTTATATCCTTGACTTAAAAATTCTAAGTTAACAAGTTCATTTTTATTGAAAATGATAGTTTTTGGGAGTTCAAATTGTAGTCCAATAAAATTGAAATGAAAAACGACCCTTTTCTCCATCTTCTGCGGATGTCCATGGAAATAGAATTATTAAATTCCCAATTGCAATATAGTTTTGTATGTTGAAACTGCCATAAGAAGTCATGTCCTAATCGGAGCTTTCAAGTATGAATAGTCAAAGCATTTCAAAGAAAAGAATTTGATAAGCCAAACGGGCAATGGGGGTTGGGGGCTGAACCTCCATTGTTCACAAATTCAGAGATGACGTTAATGATTAGAAAAAAAAATAAAATAAAATTGAGAGATCGATGATATGCCATCTGACTTATTTAAGGCATTTGCCAAAAACCATCTTGAGCATAACTTTATCATAATCAAAAGGACCTCGTCAACATATCAAGAAGAGAAGTGATAAAATTGTAAAATAGAAGGTTTTGGCTGAAGTTTAAAGTTCTTTCAGAATGATGCGATACATTTCTGGAGGACTCATGTTTCACATGAATCACCAATTTTCTTATTGTTGATTACGTTAGCGAATAATAATATTGGCCAACTAAAACTATGTCGATTAATATTAATCTCAAATTTTTAGAACCAATTATTAAACCATGCATTTTAATCATCTTCTCTTATTTCTTCTTTTTCTACAAAAATATTAGTGTGATCATCGTACGTATCCTCATTGTTTAATGAAAATGCCCAGAACGAAACAAATACTCAATTACTGGAATAGCAAAATTAAGATTAAAGAAAAATTCAATTTTATAGTATCGCCGATATCACCAAACTGTCATATATAAATATGAAAATTAATAAGTTGCATTCTACGTACTATGGACAGGGGAAAAGTAAAGCACGTTTTCTGGATGAAGAATTAGAGTGCTTTATTTTTTGCGATTGTGAAACCATCTACCGTACATAAATTATAAACTTTGTTAGGTCAATTTTGCAAGTTCCATAGAACAACTCTGGGCTTTAAGACGAGAATCAGATCCTTCATAGCTTTCGACCCTTTTCACATAAGCTAGTTATCTAATGTTGTTTTTAATTTTGATTCAGAACGATTAAGTTAGTGGGAATTTATTCACAAGAAACTTGTACATAGTTAACTATGATGCATTCAGATTTTTTTTTATTATAGTCCAATTTAAATAAATATACATATCTATAATGAACATTAATTTTTGGCTGGGCATTCAAAATTATTGCATGGTAAACATGAGGACTGAAAGGGATGCATGACGAGAAGATTAAAAGATGTGCAAGTCGACAGGCACGACCAATCAGGTAAGAGGACATATTGGGAATTAAGAATTTTAGGAAATGAAGAAAGTTGTCCAACTTGTGAAAGAGAGGGGCAGACAACGAGGACACAAGTCGAATCTTATCCTGCGGCTCACGCTTCATCATCTCGAGCAAAGTTGATCGTCATCCATTGGATTTGTACCTATAGATCGTATCGTTGCATTTCTCTTGTTATTTTTGGCATTATTCCATAAATAAAAATATTGGGGCCACTTGAACACGGCGTGGTGGGAACATACTTTCTTTTGTGGAAACGACAACCTCATCCCACCCCACTTGCCTCCCAAGAAAACCCATCGAATGGCTAAAATATTTTTGCCTTTGATGTTGATGCCGACTTATTGCATTATTTAATAATAATTATCTATATTTACTTATTGTAAGTTGATTACAGCATCAATTTTTGTTGATAACCACGAGAGGTTCTGGTCTCTTCCAGATAGGGATGAGAAGACTGTAGTTTCAACATTAATTGGTGATTAAGTGTAGGCCTCCAATAATTTTCATTTATATGAAGAATGACACAGACGAGCGCCAGTTTGAAGGGTATTTTGGTAATTTCAAATACAGCAAGTAGATCCTATTTTTACAGCCCTCACATGAATCTTCATAACCTCTCCTCTCTCACCCTCTCCTTAGAAATCCCGAAGCTCTGAGCAGCCATTATATATACACCAATTTACTAAGAAAGCCATTCGAGTTCCTTCATATCTAACAAATATTCAACCTAAACCTTCCACGAAAATGCCTTGTAATCAACCACAATCCTCCCTTCTACTTCAACGAATCAGTGAAACACCAACCACCACCGCCTCCGCCGCATGTAAGCAGGCCTGCCCCCACCCCACCGCAGCCCAAGTCCCCGACCACGTTGCGAGGTACCACACCCACGCCGTGGGCTCCAATCACTGCTGCTCTGCCGTCACCCAACACATCTCCGCTCCGGTGTCCACGGTATGGTCGGTTGTCCGCCGCTTCGACAACCCGCAAGCCTACAAACACTTCGTCAAGAGCTGCCACGTCGTCCTCGGGAACGGCAACGTCGGAACCCTGCGAGAAGTCCGCGTCATCTCCGGCCTGCCCGCCGTCAGCAGCACCGAGCGTTTGGAGATCCTTGACGATGAGCGCCACGTCATCAGCTTTAGCGTCGTCGGCGGTGACCACCGCCTGGCCAACTACCGGTCCGTCACCACCCTACATGCTGAGCCGAACGGCGGCACGGTGGTCGTGGAGTCGTACGTTGTCGATGTGCCGCAAGGGAATACTAAAGAAGAAACTTGCGTTTTTGTCGACACCATTGTGAGATGTAATCTTCAGTCCTTAGCTCAGATTGCTGAGAATTTAGCCAGACGAAACCCTTCGCCACAGAACACATAAAAGAAATCCCAATTCGAGAAAAGTGTTACTCCTCCGTCTGATTAATCCGAGAATGAAAATCCTTATTTGCGATCGATATGACATATGCATTATGCATATCGGATGTTTGTTTTTGCTTGTTCGAGGAGCAAGTAATGTTTTATATGTTCTTGTTTTGGAGATTGTCACTTGTAATCGCTTATCCAACTAAATTTCCTCTTTTTCATTTTTTTTTTGTTAGCTTATTTCGAATTTGTATACAAATTTCGTTCACTATTCTTGTAAGTCGACTGTATACCTTGATAAAATTTCCAGCACTCTAGCCTATGCTTATGATTTTTTGTTATATGAATGGTGAGAAATTGCTATATGTATGGATGGATTTTCGTAATATTTGGGTTGTAGTTGCGCGTGAAATGGGCGGGTTTTGGATGTGGAAAAGTGCCAATTAAGGCAGCGGCTGAAGGTGGTGATGAAATGCTGGCTGCATATAATGCCATCTAATTAATTAAGCTTGAATGCGTTGTTGTATGTCGTAGATGATTAAAAGTAATTAGATTAACATTCCCAGTGTTAGCATATATTTCACAAGGCACAATCTGGGCAAAGTTTGGGGTTAGATACTTAGATTCCATTTGGGCTCAACTATGTGTGTTTAATTAGGTATTGGGGACTTGGGGGTTTTGCAACAACAGAGATATAACAAACAATAAAGCACACACCCACACACACATCGGAAGGAAAAGGTAAATGTTGAATATAGTATCATTAGTATATTGCACTCCATTCTTCTCGTGTCATGAAATCCTATTTTCCTGTAGTGTTAAGACAATGCAATACAAGAAAAATAAAAATAGCTAGAAATGGATAATTGCCCATCTAATCCTCTCACGATCACACAATGCATGGGGGCTTGCATCCATTTCACCATATGTTGCTTTTGAAAAATTCAAAGAAAAAAACTAAAGGGAAAGAATAGAAAAATAATGAGCATTGATGAAGAAGGGAATCAAACAGCTGACGCTACTGCAAGTTGGCATTCTGGTGAGACCAACTCGCTGTTCAAAGAAAAAGAAAAATAGTATACCTTATTGCAAGTTGCAACTTGTTTTCCTCCTTCTCTATCTATTTTTCAAATTTCATCATACAATGCGCGTGCAACTTGGCCCTTTTCTTTGGCCTGTTGTGCTGTGTTCGGTGGAAAGAAATAAAATTTAAGTGTGGAATTAATGGCAGAGAAAAAATAAATGGCTGTGGGTTAATTAGGAATGCAAGTTGGAGTGCAAGTGGGCAGAAGAAGCAGCTTTTAATAATCTCGAGCCTGGTTGTCTCCTCACGTTATCCCACTCCGCTTTTTCTCCTCCTTTTGCCTTTTCAACTTTTTTTTTTTTAAAAAAAATTATTTATACAGCAAACTTTAATTTAAGCTAAATTTGTGCAAGTTTCCGAAAATATTAAATAATCAAATAATCTTTTGGCAAAGATAAGACCACGCCGACCAAAGTTCTGAGGATTTGAATTGGCTTCCATGGATTTTATTTTTCTTCCCGAAATATATTTCGCTAGATAGTTTAATTAGCAAATCTTTTTGTTCTACTCTGACGTTTTATTTTTCATTACAGTAGTTCACATGCCTTCCTACGTTTGTACGCAAATTTTAAGTTAGGCACGAAAATTTAAAATAGTGTACAAGTAAAAAAGAAAAGATAAATAAAAATTGTTATTTCGATATTTGATGTGTTTGAAAGAATTAAAGAATGCAAATTTGTATCCAAACATATTTATTTTTCCTTACATTTCACATGCAGAGGCATATGAGATCACAGTTATAAGACTCATATTGTTATTCGACATATTTAATGACAGGATTATGCGCATAAAAATATAAAAGTTAAGGCTGTGTTAGTTTTCATTTTTTTCATTAAAAAACACACATAATAATTATTATTTTTTTAAGTTTTACTTCTACCTCTCTCTCATTTTACACACTTTTTTAAAATAATAAATTTAAACATATGCATGTAGCCAAAATTACTGGATGAAATTGCAAATTGGGACAGCAGCAACTCATGATATTCACGGAGTCGAGTCTCCTCCCATATACAAAGTAATTAGGTATCAGCAACAAACTGGAACAGGATGTGATCCGAGGGAGTAGTGTAGCGGGAGTTCCTATCAATTTGCAGAAGCGACGTACAGGGCCGAAAAAAGGATGGGTCTACCGTTTTCCTCCTCCACAAAAAGGAAAGGCCTTTTGTTTTTTGTCGGTTTGCATGGCCAAGACCACACGTGACCAAGTGGCAAGCTGTGGGCTATCGGGGCTCACATAGGGTTGCAATCGTCTCTCTCCCCTGGCAGGATGGGTGAGATTTATTTTTGTTGAGGAGGCGATAAAAAAGTTTGGGGTACGTTTATTTCTTAGAAAAATTTTAGAAAATTGAGTTGGCAAAGATATTAAGGTATGAAGGAGAGGGAAAATTCAAATTATATATATACATATATATTTAATGTATAATAATGATTAAATAATGTGATAATGTATAGATTTATAGGGTATTAATTAATATGAACATGAGTAGAAAAATTATAAAGATATGTATTAATTTAGTCGTGAAGAGTCATACTGATTTAGAAAATAATTAATTAGTTATAAAATGTAAAAGAAGTTACAAATTTGAATGTGAATTTGAAAATTTGTAAGTTAGTTTGTACATTTTTAGAGCGTGGGTGGATACTAAAAATAAGAAACCAAACCTAGCCTTAGTGTGATGAGATAAATTTGGTGAAAAAATAATATAATAATGATGATTTTGTTATAGAAAAGTGTTTTGATAAGACAATTATTATATGTGTTGGAAAAAATAATGTGATATGATGGTCAAATGAGTAAAATATTATTAATATAAAGTTTTTTAAGAATAACATAGGAGCAAACAGTGCAACACTCATTTTTTGGAAAATAGTATGCCAAACAATCACAGACACAGTCTCTTCTGTACTCTCCCATCTCGATTCACAATTTTTTGGAAAATTGGCAAGTAATTTCAGGGGCTGTGCCGGCTGCATGTCTCATCCGTGTGGGCTCAACAACTAGCTAGATTAGAATCCGAATTCGGAAACGTGTATACTACATTCATTGTTCTATTCTTTAGGTATATATATATATATATTTTTTTTTTTTTTTTTTTTTTTTTTTGTAGCCTGTTTAGAGGAACAAACTAATTAATGGCTAAATATTGGATTTGAGAATAGATACTGAGCCATTATTCCGCCACCCACCCATGCCGTCAACTGAGCCTGAGGAGCCTGGGCCTCTATGGGTTCGGGCCTAATGAATTGTCATTTAATTCTTGCTTGGCTTTATTACTCCTAAACGTTTCAGTAGTTATTAGAACAATAATAAATAAATCCTAGCCTCAGGGAGAGGAGCTTACTTTTACTCTCTTTTCTCTTAATATTGTGAAAATATTAAATTAATATTACAAAATAATTTTTAAATATGTCAAATGATGAATTACAGATGTGATGCTTAAAATTTATCAATTCAAAAAGAACAACAGATTATTACACAATTTCAAAAAGAAACTTTATTAAATTCAAAGCAAAAATAAAGTATAAACACTGAAAAATTAGTTTTGTAAACTAAAACACCTCAATTATAATGAATTATTTTAATCTTAAGACACGATATTTAAATTTTTAATAACTCAATCAGACTATAGAAAAAAGTAATCAAATAAATTAAAGACAAAAAAAAAAGTAAATAGTGAAATAAATATAATCTAATCAGAAGTAAACTGATTTTGATCCATTCACACCAATATTTTCACCAGTATTTGAATTTAAGCTATGACTCTCATCATTCCCTTAGGTTATAGTTTGGATTGTCTTATATAGTCTTTTAACCAAAACAAGATAAATCTTCATTACAGTAGAAATAGTCAAAATTTGGGAATACCAGCCAGTTTAGTCGCTGTCAAGAACTTAAACGTACATTCCGAAACCCGTCATTTTCGTCACCTCCCCCAGTTTCTGCGACATAACCTGGCTAAGCATTTACATGAATTTAAGCAACCAATGCTTCATGGAAAAGAAAACTAGAAGTTCTTATCATGACAGCCATTGTGGTGAGATAAGGAAGGGTCAGATACAAGCTTAGAATCTTATATTTGGAAAAATTAAAGTTGCAGATCAGACGATGTATTTAATCCAAATTCGTGTCTATATAAATCGATCAGTGGGGATACATATGAGAATTATCTTGACTTCAACGGTTCAGGATGTCAACTGATAGTTCAACTGCCCCACCTAATATCCCACCCAAAACATCCAAGTTGCTATAATTTATGTAGAAAATATATTTCGTGCAGCAATGGTGTCCTCAAAGTTTGCAGATATTTCCATGCTTCGGAAGCAAGATTTGAAGAATACATATGCAATATAAACCACTTTGTAATACATATGTCAATATACATTATTTATACAAGTTGTGTGATCGAAGAGAAATATAGATAATGTGAACCTTCCATTTCATTTGCATATTATCCGTTGCACGCAAGCGTGAAAGAAAATGCTACGTATTGCGCAAGAGAAATGCGTATTGCCATCTCCATTTATTGTCACCTTTTCCAACAAAAAGTTATGGCCATGTTTGTTTCTCTAATAACAACTATTCAATCTTACCGAGTAAAATTTATTCAAATTTTTCTCTTTTTTTACTTATTTATTTACAATTAAATCAATATCTATTCTTATAATTTTTCCACTCACATTCTTTTTTTATTACCTTATAAGTCTATATACTAACTATTTCATCATTTAATTATTATTACATATTAAATTTATAAAAATAATTTTTCCTATCCATCAAAATCTTACAAAACAAACATAATTTTCACCTCCACTCAAATCCCCCAAAATTTCCTCCTCATCCCATCCTAATTAGAAAACAAACATAGCCTATACTTTCGTAATAAAAAAACAGAAGCAGTTGTGAACCAATAAGAAAAGGAATCCCCCACTTAGAACGGCTGGTTCCACTAAACCACCAGATATTCGCTTTTGCGAATCCGCAAATCCATTCTAACAAATCCCGAAAGCTCATTTTCACCTAATGCTGGTGTCCAGCTTGCACATCAAGACCGATAAAACCTAGACAGGAACAGATGCTCCAATCAGTAAAAAGAACTGAACAGTTATTAATGGCCAAGAAAAACGTACCGATACCAGACTTTTCTGGGACGACGATAGATGTCAGGTGCAGCTTTCAGTCCCTTGTAGCGCTCCTCGTCGCTGCGTTGGTCGTTGGAGCCATTTATCTGACGGCGGAGAGCGGGTACGTAGTGCAAGAAGACTATCAGAAGCTGCGGACGAATGACGGGGGTTCGAAGACGACTTCCGGTTGTGATTTGTTTTCCGGGAAATGGGTTTACGACAACAAGTCTTATCCTTTGTACAAAGACGAAGAGTGCACGTTCATGTCGGATCAACTGGCTTGTTCCAAGTTTGGAAGAGAGGACATGGCTTATCAGCACTGGAGGTGGCAGCCTCACCACTGTGACCTCCCAAGGTTCTCTCTCCTCTTATGCGTGCGCTAGTTTGATCTTCTTTGACTAATTGACACAAATTCTCAGTCTAAATTTTCAACATACAATTATTTTCATGGTCCAATGGAGAAGTAAATAATGACCGATATTTAATGACAATTTTGTTACTTTATATGATTTTTGAGCAAGGTGGAATGTTTTTCTATCTTAATAAAGGTTCAATGCCGCAGCATTGTTAGAGAGATTAAGGAACAAAAGGCTTGTGTTCGTTGGGGATTCTTTGAATAGAGGGCAATGGGTGTCTATGGTGTGCCTCCTTGACAAGGCCATCCCACCACACCTCAAACACATGCACAACAATGGCAGCTCATTGATCACCTTCAAGGCAAAAGTAAGTCCACAGTTCTCATTATCAATGATGCCCAATTATTATATGTCGTAGGTACAGATGATTATTTAACACATATGAAATTGTTAAACTGCAGGAATACAATGCAAGAGTAGAATTTTACTGGGCTCCCTTGCTGGTGGAATCCAATTCAGACAATCCAATCCTGCATCGCTTACCCGATCGAATAGTGAGAGCTCAAGCTATTGAAAAACATGCACGCCATTGGACAGATGCAGACATACTCGTCTTCAATACTTATCTTTGGTGGAGAAGGCCTCAGATGGAACTCTTGTGAGCGCTAATTGCATCCATCAGAAAAAAGCACACGATGCTAATTAGATACTAATAATTGCACGTGTATTGTGAACCTTCAGACATAGGTCTAACGTTGTAAGGATATTGATTACTGGCCATGCAGGTGGGGTTCGTTCAAAAGTTCCGATGGAATACACAAGAAAGTAGACATGCTGCGTGGCTACGAAATGGCTCTAAAGACATGGTCCGACTGGCTGGAAATCCACGTCAACCGTAGCAAGACTCAAGTGTTTTTCATGAGCATGTCTCCCACTCACGAGAGGTATGCATTCATCCATCAACACGAGACAGTTAACATGATGTCGTAATAACAAGATCTGGAGTAACACGCAAACGTTTCCAGGGCTGAAGAATGGGGGAAATCCGAGGGAGGGAACTGCTACAACGAAACGGAGATGATACTGAAAGAGGGCTACAGCGGAAAAGGAACAGACCCAAAAATGATGCGAATAGTGGAAACCACCATCGACGAACTTCAGAAGAGAGGATTAAATGTGCAAATGATCAACATAACCCAGCTGTCGGAGTACAGAAAAGAAGGGCACCCCTCAATATACAGAAAACAATGGGAACCTTTGACTGAGGAACAGATTTTGGATCCCCTCAGCTATGCAGATTGCATACACTGGTGTCTGCCTGGAGTCCCTGATGTTTGGAACGAGCTCTTGTATGCTTACATTTTTAATTATGCATTGAACTGATTTGATTGTCGGGAAAGATCTTACGAAGGTAAACTCTTCCTTTTGTAGTTATTGCATCTGATTCAACTAATCACATGTCATCAAGTGTAATATATGTAACGTGAGTTTCGGTTTTTTTATATCTTGCAAGAGGACATAACTTGATCCTTAAATTATTATTGTAGTATAAATAATATTGAGAAATATAGTCCATAAGCCAAAGTCCGGGCTAATGAAACATGGTTCTAAGTTCTCATTCAATAGATATAGTTAATAATTCTAGAAAATTATTTTTTTAACAACATATGGTTGGTTGTCTGCTGTAGAACAAGATCCCTCAAGTGAATCGCTTGAATCAAACGAAACTATGGTAGGCTCCATGTATAAGTGAAAAAATACGGGGCAAATGCGGTGTTAATGGATTAAATTATCTGATGAGAATTTAATAAAATTCAAAATTATTTTTAAATTTAATTGAATTCCAATTCGAGTTTAATTTTTTTTTGAATTTGATCCCGCAATTTGAATCAAATTCGAATTGGAGGTTGAACCTTGTAAGATTAAATTAAATTAAGTTTGAATAGTTATTGACTTTGAATTACGCTTTACAAACTACAGATTATTAAAGGAAAATAAACCCTAAGTCATAACAGAAATTAGATGAACAAGCAAACAGTTCTTCTTACTAAAGAAGGTAAAAACAAGATACAAATATATCTGCATTATTCACTCGGCTCCCTGTCTTTTTGCACAACACAAACACTCACACACACACATCGCTTCAATAATCGTTAATCTGATATACAGAAAGAAGCACAATGCGCAGCTTACACTTGATCATTAAACATTAATTAAAAATATCATCATTGTGGTATATACAAAAAAGGCATATTCTACTCCTGTTCGATATATATCTGATACCGAAAGAAGATGTTGGATAGATATTAAAAAAGGCACATTCTTTGCCATTGAGAATTAATGGTTCTTTTTACTTGCTGTAAGGTAATTATTAATTCTTTGGATAAAAATGTCTCATGTTTGCTTTGCATCTGATTCATCCATCCAAAGAAGAAAAAAACAAAAAAAGGAAGGAAATGAATGTAATTGGAAAGATAAGCTTTTATTACTCAAAGATATACATATAGCAACGAGTTCGTGTCGTTAATTTCTCAAAGCATTCATCATCCTCTGGCCTTCAGTGTTGCTGTGAAGTTGACGGCGGAGGCGCATCACTGTCCGAGTCACTAGCGTCGCAGTATCCGCGTAGAATATCGCCCTCTTCGGGGGTGTAGCCGATGGAGCCTAGCAAGGCGGGCCAGCACTCGTGTTCGATGATTCTTATGGCGCGGCAACACCCCGGCCCCAGATAGGTCTCCCCGTTGAGGAAGAAGAGCACAACTTCGGCGGTGCAAGACTGGAGTTGGAACAAAGAGCCCCAACATTTTGACGACCCTTCCTCATCGTCAAGCTTGAGGCGAGCAGCGATGGTGGATCTCGAGTCGAGCATCCGGGCCGTGGCGGTGTTGGATACTGCGAAACACAGCACAAGAGCTATTGGGAGCAGCCTGAAAGCGGGATCCATTTGTTTTCAGTGGGGGTGCGTGCCTCTGCTAAACTAACAGTAACTAGCTGTTTATATAGTGGAGTGAAGGAAAGTGAATGAATGCGCATGGGGAGGGAGAGAGACGTAGATTAATGTGGGGAAAGCTAAGAGATGGTGGAAGTAAATACGTTTTAACGGATGATTTAGAAGTGAGTGAGGAATATCAACAGACTGTGAGTGAGATCAAGTTTGGGACTCTTACATAATAACCTTATTTTCTATTTTCTATCTATTTCTATTGTGGAAGTGGGCAGAAGAAGAAGCAGCTTTTAATATTCTCGTGCCTTGTCGTCTACTTATGTTCAATGCCTTCACGTTATCCCACTCCTATTTTTCCTCCATTCTCCTTTTCAACCTTTTCCTTTTTCAAAAAAGATTATTTGTCCATTAAACATTTTTTGAAGCTAAATTTGTGCAAGTTTGCGATAATGTTAAAGTAATGCTCAGATAATCTTTTGGCAAAGATAAGACCACACCAACTAAGATCCGAGGATTTTAATTGGCTCCTGTTGATTTTATTTTTTCTTCTCGAAATATATTTGGCTGGGTAGTTTAATTAGCAAATCTTTTAATCTACTTTGATACTCCATTTTTCTTTGGACTCTGACACGCAGAGGCATATGGGATCACATGCATTAAACTCATTTGTTATTCGTGTATTTGAGGACATATACAAAAATATAAAATAACAAGAAGACATGCAAATTGAGACAGCCCCAACTCCGGATATTCACCAAGTGCAGTTCCGCCCCATACATGAGGTAATTAGGCAGTCCCAGAAACAGGAACAGGAACAGGATATGATCAGAAGTACTTGTGTAGTGTGTCGTGACTTGCTATCAATTTGCAGAAGCGACAAACGGTGCAAACAAAAGAGCAAAAAGAAAGGTCTTCCCATTTTCCTCTCCCGGGAGAGATCAAAACATGGGAAATCATTTTGATCAAGTCCCATCACCTCGCTGGCCTCTTCCTCTTATCTCCCCTCGTGGACATGAATTATCTGTGCCTCGTTAACAAGCAGGTTACCATCAAAGAATAACAAACTGCAGAGAAGGGTTCCAGCGCGCAATGCGACTATTTCTCAGGCAGATGGGTTTACGACAATATATCGTACCCCCTTCACACGGAGAGACACTGCCCTTTTCATTGAGGGGGCTTTTGCCTGTGAAAAATTATGGAAGAAAGGACTTGAAGTGTGGCTGCCTCATCATTGTGTTCTTCCAAGGTTGTGAAAACCATCTCCTCATCTTCAATTACATAATTTTTCTTTACTTAACAAATTAAACTTGAAAGCTAGGGTTTTGACCTATGCATATACATACTTGTGAACATAAATGTCGGTTCAATGCCACGTCATTGCTGGAGAAATTTAGAGGGAAGAAGCCTGTATTGTTGGGTATTCGTTGAATAGAAACCAGTGGAACTCAATGGCTTGCCTAATTGAGGCATCCCTTCCTCCGTCGGCAGAAAAGAAATACGGGGTGACAGGCAACTTGCAGTACTTCCATTACACTGTGAGACGTTATCTCCTTAGTTAAACTAAATCCTCCCATATTTATATATATATATATATATATATATATATATATTTCCTAGCTATAATATTTATATATGGTGGTGAAGGGATACAACGCAACGGTGGGGTTCTAGTGGTCACCGTTTCCGGTGGAGTCTAACTGCGATGATCCGTGGGATCACCCTCAGAGTGCATTCCATTTGGTTAATGTTCATTCCATAGAAAAGCACACCAGGCACTGCAATGATGCAGATATCCTGGTGTTTAATACTTACTGTTGGTGGTTGTATATATCCCCGATTGAGGGTCGTGTGAGTATGACTCTAGTATCCTCCTTATTTTTTTCTGTTTTTGATATTAACTGAGCTCGTTAACTACGTATTTTAATATATGTATGCCAGATGGGGCTCATTTGGGAGCTCTGGTGCAATCTACGCAACAGGGACGAAGACGAGTCGCTTTGAAATGGGACAAAGCACGTGGTCTCATTGGCTGGAAATGAACATTAATCGAATCAAAACCAAGTTGCACTTCATGAGTTTGTCACCTTATATCCGCAGGTAAGTATGTATAATATATAGATATATATATATATATATATATATATATAGTCAATCGAACTATTTCAATTGTTTCTTAAAAACTGCACATATATTGAATATACATAAACACGCAACTGAATCCATTGTTTGTGATGGACGAATTTGGGATTGATGGCCAAATGATTTTACAAACAAGAGAAATAGGACAAAACTAACGACAGAAGTTTTGTGAATGAATTGGGTACCTTCCAAACTCCTTTATTT
Source organism: Avicennia marina (assembly GCA_019155195.1). NCBI lineage: Eukaryota > Viridiplantae > Streptophyta > Magnoliopsida > Lamiales > Acanthaceae > Avicennia > Avicennia marina. The sequence goes on from CM032757.1 coordinate 16,054,775, forward strand.
ATATTAAAATTTTGACGGCTTAATAGAAAACTCGGGGCATCAATAATTGACAACTGGACTCTTGGGATGGCATACAAGATAAATTTAAGTTTTCTCACTTTATTTTTAAATGATTTAGCGCCGCATTTACATTTTTTTTAACTTTTTTTGTTCACTCTAAATGAGCCCAAAAACCTCATTAAGAGGATGTTTAAATAAGCATACAAGCCCTTACTTAAGAGAGCATTTGGGAGAAGATTTTATAAAATGTTTAGAAATTTATAAACTTTTTTAAAATAAATTAATTTTTTTTATTTTATTTCAAACATCTTATAAATTATTTCTTTTTATTATTATTAATTACATCAAAAAAAAATTATAATAAATTATAATTATACATTTTAATAAAATCTTATATCAAACACCTTTTAACTTATTTTTAAAATAAAATTTACAAATTTATAAATTTTAAAAACATTTTATAAACTATACAACAAAGTCGCGTCGCACCACCCAAAGGCCTCTACAAAATGTGGTACAAAATCCACATAAAACCTAGTTTTATTTGGGGTACTAGTCCGGTTACCCATACATAAATTGACTAATAAGTACATGGAAACTTTATATTAAGACTACTGATGACCAACTGATCATAAATATCAATGCAGATTTGACATTCCGAATCAATGCTACAGCGTGGGCGAACCAATGTTCGAGGATGGGAATCCTAATGGCACTGTAAACCTGAGCTTGAAGAAAATGGCAGAATCAACAATAGAGAAGCTGGAGAAGAGGGGTGAAAGTGCATTATCTGAGGATGACACAGTTGTCTGAGTTCATCCCTCCATTTACTCTACCGTCACCGAAGAGAACAAGAAAGATCTCAACACTGCGTGCACTGGTGTCTCCCTGGAGTGCCAGATGTCTGAAATCAGATCCTCTACGGGTACATTAAGAATTCCTGTTAATTATAATTCCTTTTCTTCCTTCGCCAGTAGAATGAATGCGGATGAGTATGTATATTATGGTTATCATCAATTATTACTGATTCAAATTTTAATTAATCGAACCAGGGATGTCAATGGGTAAGATATTATTCTACTCATACCTATTAAGCAATATTCAAGAAGTCGAGACCCGTAGCCAATATAATATACAATTTCTAAATCCATATCCGTACCCATTGAAATTAAAGTTGTGCATATGGCTCTTATTCTAACCTATTGGGAGTCGTGGGCTTCTCTACCCTTTATCTATCCACTAATATCTGTGGACATTTTTAATGATGTGATATTAAAATTTTTCTTAAATTTAATATTTTAAAAAATAATCATTAATAAATAGATCAAAGCTTCATGAAGGTTCATATGGAAACATGTTTAAATATTTTTGTTTTTCAAATGTAATTTACATTTTATTCGAACTCAATTTTAAATAAAATATTACTTCAAGTTAGTATTATTTTTTTGACCAAAAATTAAATTGAACAAAATATTTCTCATGAATATAGCATTAGTCATAATAAAATATTTTGTTCAACTTAATATTTTAATTATATGTATATATAATAAATTTTTCAAAAAAATTCTAAAAATCTTATTTTAAATCTGTTTTTATGTTTCCCATTTTTTCAAAATTATATTCAATACAAATATTTTTTTCATTAAATTGAATGCATATTAACTACAAATAATAAAGATATCTGAATTGATTTTCCAAAATTCAAAGCTGGACCCCCACCCATGCTATGGTCCACGTCTTCCCCAGTTGTTTGGGCCAGTTTCTTAGTCAACCATCACCATCACTCTCTTTGTCAATTTTTATTTTTTTCCTTTCTATGGGTTGGGTGCAATTATTTCTTTTTAACCACAATTAATGTTGCCTAGCAAGCTTTCAACCTCTTCTACCACTCGCCATTCCCCACAACAAAATTGACTGCTCTTTTTTTTTTTTTTTTCTTCGGCTGAACCCATTCAGCAATAGCATGTCAAGTGAATTTTTTAATTATATTTAATTACGATTATGAAATAAAATTTATAATACAGACTCAGAAATCTTGTTGGTTTATTAAAGAAGTTCCGAAGTTATAATCAGAAATTTTATCGGGTTCAAAAGAATTACATTGCATGCACATTATAACAATGAAATTGCAGTGAAGTTTTTTCAACTATAATTTCCTATAAATATTTAGGGAAACCAAATGGACCAACCAATGATTTTATTAACTCACAATATGAAAAATAAAAATAAAAATGAGTATTAGAATTGAGTGTATAAAATTAAACATTAATTCGCAACTTTAAAAATATAATAAAATATTATAATAAAGTAGACTTTATTGGAACAATATTTGATAATTCAAACTAAGTACTATATCAAATAATTGTAATAGTGATATAAATTATAATAAATATAGGAAATGTAAAAAATGAAATTTTAAATATGATCAACACTTATCTAATTAGACCCTAAACTTATGGGTAAAATAAGGTAAAACCCGACCCATTGAGAGGCTTAAACCGAATTAATGCATTTCGTGCCACACTTTTTCAAATGCCCAGCTAACAGTCTACATGTGTAACATACGAACTTCTACATATGATTTAAACTTGTCTCTGTATTTATCTGCTGTTTTTGATGTGTCTATGTCGCCCTCGTGACCAACAAAGGGCATTGCCTGGCTATGCTTTGTGACTTAATTTCTAATATTTGTATATTACCTAAAAGAGCATGTGAGTGAAATAAGTAATTGTTAATGATGTATGTAAGGAAAAATGATGCTTCTTGTTTGTGGTTCTTTTATTCAGACAAGGCCCTCTATTATCTTTTAACGTTTACAGACTAAACTCCAAAATATTGAATGATTCGTAGCCGTATTTGAATTCAAGTTTTCAGTATAGACAAATGCATATATACAATTGGAGTTCTAGCTTGTGATCTCTTACCAAATGAAGGATTATAATGAAGTCGGTAAAAATCTCATGGCACTAAGCTATTAGCTCAAATGTGTATCATTATACATGTTGGTACGTTTTTTAAATATATATACTTGATGTTATATGAGTATACATACATACATACATACATACATACATACTCACACAACCTTAGCTAATTCACAGTTTGACAGCTCTCTTTTAGTCCCTTGGGGACTTTAATGGCTTGCAATTCAAGATGGGTTCAAGTCTATTTGAGGGCGAGTGAATGTGAAAAAAAGAGAGAGAAGAGAAGGACTTCATCTGATTCCATGCAGCACATCTGACCTCTTTAAACTTGTCTGTGGAGTTGGCTGACCAAATATGCCTTCCAACAATATATTTAGGCTTCAACCAACATACAATTAAATAAACATGGGTTTAGTTTGAAAGTTTTAAAACCTCCAAAAGTATTTTTCTTGTCTTTTTTTTTTTCGGGTTTTTCCTTCCTTTCTTCCTTTTTCATTGTTACTTCTATTGCAAAACAATCGTTTCTGTCAAATTCCAAAAGTTTGCTCAAATTAAGGTAATAACATGATTATATAACTTGACACATTTTGTTTATATAGAGTAACAATCCGCTTTCCGTTTTGTAAGTGTATGTACTTGTTTATTTCTTTTTTTTTTTTTTTGAGTAAATTCCATTTTTATGAATTAATTTAAATAATATATAGATAATAAATATTAATTAATACATATATATACAAAATGCAAAAAGAAAAGGGAGACGCATAAGAATTTGTAATTGAAATTTGATATGGGAGATTGCTTTGAAAACCAACATACGTTCTGGACATTGCATTGGACAATCTTTACTGTCTCTGTTTTACGTAACTTTAATTGATTGTAAAAAATTTACTGCAACTGGACGGATGATTATTTTTTGAAAATTAATGGGTAAAGGTATATATGAATTTTTAAGAATTACTTTGAGGCATTTATTTAATTATATGGATTTTTAAGAAAAATAAAATAATGATTGCATGTGTTTTTCTAACAGTTTGAATTTGTCAAAAAAGAGATCATTTTTTAAAAAAAAATTAAAAATTATGGGCGGTGTTTGTTTACGTTTTAAAGTAATAAAATACATATTTCAATCATTAAGCTTTTTAAATTTATTTTTCTTTTTATTTTTATACATTTTTTGAAGAAAAAAAAACATACATGAAACACTGTTAAATATAAAAAAATCATAATCACAGTGTTGAGGTGTCAGTTTGTATGAAGAGGTAAGAAAAAATGAAAATTGAAAGGTTTTTTAAAAATATCAAACATTTCTAGAAAACCTCATTGAAAGGTTTGATGAAAAAGACACGGATTATGTTCATTTCTATTTTACAAATTATTCATTCATACTTAAAAACTTTACAAATCAAACATCTTGTAATACAAATTTTATATAAAATCAAATTCAAAGTTTTTCTTCTTTTTTTATAATTAATTAATAATTTTTCAAGCATTATATATATTCAAAATCAAATCAACACTTATTCCTATAATTTTTCTACTAACATTCATTTTTTGTTACCCTATAAATATATATATTATTACATCATTCAATTATTCTTAAATGTTAAATATATATAAAAATAATTTCTCTATTTATCAAAATCTTACAAATCAAATATAATTTTTATCTCTATTCAAATCACCTAAATTTTTCTTTCCAACCTAATTTGGAAACAAACAGGGTCATAACATCCAGTCATGCCGACATATCTCTTCATCTCTAGCTTTTCCAAAACAAAAAAACAAAAAATGAAAATCAAATCATAGAAATCTGGTCTCAAATCACCTCAAGTTTTTCAAAAATTAAAACAAAAATATTTTATATATTATTTCTGTTAAAAATTGAATAATTCAGTTTCCCAAAAAAAAGAGTATTTTAAGGCCCTGTGGGTTGTAAATAGCTGGAGTGTGCAATTAAACTCCAACTGCTACTTCGGCTGGCCGAAGTCGCAGAGCAGTTGATAATAACATTTCAACAAGCAGTGGAGGAGTTGGGATTATTTAACAAATACTTTGACTTTCTTGCCCCGAAATTGAATAATCGTTTCAAAATTCGGACAAAACCTTTATTACGCATCCTTGCTTAATAATGTATAGTTTATTTACAGCTACTTGAATGCACGTGAAGTCTGAACCTTTTATGTATTCTAAGGAACGCAAAACGAGATGACGGAATCAAGATAGCATAATGAATCTCGAGGCGCTGAGACTCAGATTCAAGCCCCATTACCTTGCTGGCTTCTTCCTCGTTGCGTTGGTCGCCGCTGCTGTGCTGACGGTCGACAATGGCGGCATCCCGGAAATGCAGAAAGAGAGAAACAAGGAATGGGAGGAGCAGACGGTGGGCATTAAGGACGAGGAAACCGGATACAGTGAATATCTTCAGGAGGCTGCGCTTAATGGTTCGGTGTCCAGGTGCGACTTGTTCTCGGGCAAATGGGTTTTCGATAACGCCTCGAGGCCGTTGTACGAGGAGAGACAGTGTTCCTTCATGCTGGAGGACTTTGCTTGTCAGAAGTACGGGAGGAAGGACGTCAAGTATCTGAAGTGGCGATGGCAGCCTCACGAATGTGATCTTCCAAGGTAATCGATCTATTGCCTCTTGACTCGCAAATGCACAGGAAGGAAATGATTGATTTTCTGCTTGTGTTGGGCAGGTTTAATGGCACGGCGTTGCTGGAGAAACTGAGGGGGAAGAAACTTGTGTTCGTGGGGGATTCACTGAACAAGAACCAGTGGACGTCTTTGCTTTGCCTAATTGAGTCTTCTCTACATCAAAACACACACAAATCAGTTGCCAGAATTGGCAACATGTACAGCTTCGAAGCAGCTGTAAGTCATTTTTCTTTTGCCCCGTCTGGTTCTTTCACAGTTAGGCCGTTGCAAGAACAATTCTGCAATTTTCACAATCCTCTGTCAGGCTTTCCTAACATGTCTGAAGCTATTTTCTTTTTTCTTTTTTTTTTTTGGGTTGACTTATGAAGGAATACAATGCCACAATTGGGTTCTATTGGTCTCCGTTGCTGGTGGAGTCTAACTGTGACAATCCAGAGACCCATCGGGTGACAGACCGTATAGTTAGAATTAATGCCATTGAAAACCATGCCAGGCACTGGACTGATGCAGACATGCTCATCTTTGACTCTTTCATGTGGTGGCTGGAGCCATCTATGACAGTCTTGTAAGCATCTATGCATACTAAATAAAAGCACGACATCATTAGTGTTCTTGAATTCTCAACAGCCTCTCATAAATTTTGCCATACACTTATCAGATGGGGGGCATTTGGGAGCCCCGATGCAATCTACAAAAGGGTAGAGATGAGGCTGCGTCTGTATGAAATGTCCTTGAACACATGGTCAGACTGGTTAGAAATCAACATCAACCCAAACAAAACACAGTTGTTCTTTATGAGCCTCTCCCCATCTCACTTACTGTATGTTTCCTTCACCACTTAGTAGTGATTTATTTGTTGTGACGACAAATAAATTTTTTGTGATACTGACATTGCAGTGGCGAAAGTTGGGACGCGATACAGAACTGCTACAACGAAAGTGAGCCAATTTTGAAGGAGGGCTACTGGGGAATCTCAACGGATCGTGAGATGATAAACATAGTAAAATCCACTATACGGAAGCTGGAGACGAGAGGCATGAGGGTAGAATATCTCAACATAACAAATTTGTCGGATAAAAGAAAGGATGCTCATCCCTCAATCTATAGGATGTTTTTCCATCCTTTGAGTGAAGAGCAGCTGGCAGACCCCAGGAGCTATTCGGATTGTGCCCACTGGTGTCTTCCAGGAGTGCCTGATGTCTGGAATCAGATCCTCTATTCCTACATCATGAGTACCTCATAGATCCACAGACATCGTGTATTAGGGACAATTTAAAGCTGCACAGAATGGCCAGACAGGAATTATATCTTCAGACGATCAGTCAAATTTTCTTCAACTGGAGCTCATTAGTTCAGTCTCATCTTCTTTTTTACATAGATTTGTTCTCTTTGTTACAGATACTACGTGTACACTCTCACCAGGAACCTCTTACAGATCGTAAAATTGTACTGGTCATTAAATTATTGCCTGATGTAATTCATATGTTAAGGTATAATAATATATGGTTCATTCAAATGTTGTATCATCAGAAAGGATACAAATTCCGGATTGGCTGCCGAGCGTGGAACTTTGACAATGTATTTGGGTGTATTGTGCATGTGGCGACTGCTCTTTTCTATTGGAGCAACTGCTACACTTACCCATATAAAATACGTACTTTAATGTCACCGGGTCAGTAATATTTTAGGAAGGAGAGAAAAGATTATAAGACTCGAAAATCAAAGTAAATAAATTATATTTTCAGAAGGAGGTTAGTACTTGGTAATCATATATATACCGTTAATTGTGATCGGTTGAGCTGTTCAAGCGCTTTAACTCTTTACATTCTTGTTGAAGGAATGACAAGTGCTACTTTGAAGTCATTTCTTTCCTGCCTTGATTCAAAGCAACAAAAAAGCAAGTTGGTATAGAATCTAACAACATTGTACCATGTTGATTAATACTACGCATTTGCTGCCAACCTTGTCCATGGTTTCATTTATAAATCCAATTTGGGTTAAGAGATATCTCAAAATTACAATCTTGTACACCCATGTAAATATTGGTTCATTTCACCTGAATTGATGTTTTCTCTTGGCGGATGGTCGGACAACAAACTGTGAAGGTATTATTGGGCCAATAAGGCTTGGCCTCGATAAAAAAATATGATCCTCGGGCCACTACATGTAGAAGCACGAAGAACGTTGAAATCTCATGGACTGAAACATACCTAAAAATGTCGTAAGATATTATTATCTGCAAATACCTCACAAAAGGCTTCACCTATGCGGTCCGCAGTCGCAAAGTAATATTTGAATTAAAAAAACCGGACTGGTGCCCTGATACTATACATGATCCATTGTTCATAAACGGAACTCTAGGTTTGCCCTGGAACTTGGCATTAGCTGCGCCATGCCACAATATTATTTGAATCTGTCGTTGCAATACATTTGGAGCCCAGAAAGAAATTCACTAAAACCTGAACGAAACCAAGCAGTTGCTGATGCAGAGAGGCCAAATTGCAGTTTCATATTTTCCCAGAGGAAAAAACAAAATCTCTATGGTAGTTTACTTGGATTATACATAAATGGAGATTTACATTGGGAGTACGTTCAGGGCACTTGTTCTCCCATGTTTGAGAGAAACGCCACGCACCAAAAATAACTACAAACCTAGTCAGCATAGGTCACTTTGCTCAGCCAACTTGAAACAAGCTCTAAAATACACATTAAAAATGCTTATTCCAGAATTATATACTCACTGAGCCCCCGGCACATTTTCATCCGTCCTTGCTCTCTGTAAGAGACCCGTGCATGTGCTTGAATTTTTACCCTCAACATCAATTTTTTGAATTTCTGATGATAGCCAAGACTTTTTCCATGTGCTTCTGTGTTACCTGCATTGCCAAATTTATCATGTATGCTGTCAACTAGGAAATAGAGGAACATAAGAGATCGAACATCCTGGTATGATTTTGCATACCAAGCTTGATGCATTTGCCCATTTTAAGACATAGGCCGCAATATCTTTCAAATGGTTGCGACCTGCATTATCATAACTTAGAAAGTAATCCGAATATTCCGTTGCTTCAGCCACCCACAGACCATTTACTTGATCTCTTGGTCTCTTGATGAGATTACAGAAACCAACCTGGGAAGAACATTAAACATGTGAACTTGTTTCTAAAATTAGTAACTAGAGTGATTCTTATTATCCACCAAGATATTCAGGTTCAAATGCATTCTCCAGAAACCATCAGTGGTGGCATGAAAATTACAGCATCTACTTTATTGACAAGAACGAAGATATAAAAGGATGAAATCCGCCATTATAACACCAGCAAATTTATCTAGACAGAGAGGATAATTCAAGAAAGGAAAACATTGTGCCCAAATTTCAAAAACGTTTGCAAGAATTCCCTTTCATAATCTGCACTGTTGGTATTATGTTCTTCCTGCAATTTGCTACCCAAGGACCCAAAAAAGTGTACAGATGAATGACTTGGTGGACATGCAGGGAGGAGGATTTTATTAGATTCTGAAATCACTTACCACAGATCCTGTGATATTTGAGTTTACTGGTCCAGATGAATCAAATTCAATGCACGGCAAGCAGAAGTTGATGGCCAATAACGCATCTGGTGATTTGTCAGAACAATATTCAGCTGTGGATCCATCCGTCACAAACACCCACTGCTTTTGTTGATGACCTTGTTTATACACCTCTCCCACATAAACAACGAAAGCCGCAATGTCAAATTCACTGTGCAAAACCCATGCAACAAACATTGGCCAATTGAAATCTCTTTTGGTTTCAGAAGCAACTCCAATTCCACAGGGCACCCAGAAGACCTACCTGGAGAGAGGAATTTTGCCTAGACCTGATATTGTGGTTGGTGAACGAGGAGTGAAGAATGGCCTGCAAGAACAACTTGTTGATCATTAAAGTAATGCAACAACTTTACAGAAAACAAAAACATATATCCATGCAGCCACTTACTCAAAATTTTCCATTATCAGGGGGGGCAAAGGTAGCCAATTGCTGGTTGATCCTCTTGCTTGTAGATAAAGGATACCTGAATCGGAGCTAGATGGTATGAGATCTCCAACGGCATATGCCTGTCCTTCACACAGCTCTAGTGTCTATGACATATAAGAATCCCACAAATAAATAAATAACAAACATGTCAAGAATAATGTCCTGTGTGATGCACATAAGAGTACATGTAGGGTAATATGGATTGTGAACCACATTTCTGTCACCTGTTTCTGAGTTGGATTCCACATTGTTATCAAGCCTTTCTGGAGACAATGCTCATCCGAATGACATTTATTTGTCAAGCCAACAACTTTAATCCGCAAATATGGAGTGACCTCTCTCTCCCTAAGCCCAGCAGCCTCCACAGCTTTCTCAATAGATTTTTGCAGGTTTGACTGCCTCATTGCCTAGCATCAAAAGAAATTTTATCAGAACGTTTTAGATTGTGTGTCAATAAATATGTTGTGGCATACCTCCAACTTAGCTTTATAAGAGGAAAAAGAAGTTAGTTGCTTAGAGCTCATTCCTGCCATTAAAACCTCAGGCTCGGCAGCTGTCTCAAGTAACTTCATAATTTTGGCCCCTTCACTTTCATGATCATAATCAACGTCAAATTCTGTTTCCCTTTGGCAAGCAGATATGATCCCCTCAGCAACAGCATCACGCCTGATCTCAAAAAATCAGTAAGCAATTCTTCATCTACTTCATTTACACAGTGTAAAAAGACTTACAAACTTCTTTCAAGAAAGCACATCAGTATTTGTAAATGGCATCAAGAGAGGGGAAAATATGAAAAAGAAAAAATATACATTGCACAAACAGAATGAAGAATTGAAAAGGAAACATAGGGGGAATTTTGACAGTCACAAAAAGTTTATTGATTACTATGGAGTAATCTGTAATTAGTTAAAATGGGAAAGCCAGCATTACCTTTGGTTATATAACTGCAGAGCTTTAGCTTCCACCCTTTCAGACCGTACAATGAAGCTTCCATTACTTAACCTGAATGATATATTATTCCTGTCAAACCGAATACTTAGAAGATATCTTGTGTTGAGGATTAGATTACCTTTCCCTGTACAGAACTGGATATATCCTTGTAACACCAACCAAAGTGGTGGGGACAGCTCCTCCAGCACCCTTGATGCATCTGAAGGCCAGTGGAACACCAGCAGTTTTACCTATGTGCACAGGAAAACCCAGCCTGACACTGAAGAGAACAGCAAACAAGCGGTGGAAAGATAGTGGACCAAAAGCAAAATGAAGCTGAATATGACCATATCTTACAGAATCCCAATCTTTCAGCCCAGTGACATCTGTATGTGCCATTCATATGCAATAGTAAACTAGTGTGTGATGCCTGTAATGAAATTTAGCACCAGTTAAGATATGCTAATGAGAAAAACCTTCAAATTAACAAAGTAAGCAGAAAATCACACGCATTGACCTCAAAAGGTGATGTAGGTCCAAGCCATCCACAAAGTTTGGCTCCCCAGACCTTCAGATGACAACACAAACTATAAGCAGCAGAAAATATTGACAAATATTTCCTAATGTAGTGGATGCACCATAAAGATAACAAGAGAAGATATGGTACCCTGAGTTTTTGCCCCAAAAACAACTTTCCAGAAGCAAGTTTCCGAGAAAGCAGTTCATCCAACTGAGCATTCATGGAATACCTAATAAATTCTTGAGTTAATGAGTGGAAAATTGAATTTGCACAGCATGCACTAACATGAAGACCTCCTCACCACCCATCGGTTAGTTCTATTTTTGGAGCATTGTCACCATTCTCCTCTAAGGAAACATGCTGATGTCCAACAGAGGAAATGCACAGTACAATCATTGATGAAGGTGGTGCATCTCCATCTAAAATTTTCTTGATTGCTGATCTGTGACCATGATTTACTTCTCTCTCATATCTATGCATAAATGGGAGAATCATCAGATTCCAGAAAAAACTCAGTAAAATCAATGGTGGATTTGGACATTACATACCTGTACTGCAATTCTTCAAGCACATTAGCGACGGTCAATAGCTTTCCAGAGAATTTTTCAGGATAGCACCTCTCGTAAGAGGCAAGTTTCCAAACAATCCACTTATAGTGATTTGAAACCCACCTATATCAACAGTTGGACATGTGAAAAATAACATAAAAAATAGGAGTATGTACTAAAATATCACAGGAAGTTATTTGTAGTGTATGGATAACCAGCATGTATGCTATTAGGATTATCAACATCCATTAAACCATGACACTTAGGTAAAACAACATAAGCAACACAATGACTGTGAAACAGCCATAGAGCATTCTTCATAGCAACAGAGAAGGCATGCACATGTGCGCAAACTCCATACTAGAATAATGGCAACAGGGTAATATAGATACATCTGGAAGGCGGTACACAATAAGTGGATCTAAAAAGTCAGCTTTCAACAATTTAAAACTGATATAGTTTACATAGCAATAGAAAGAAATTACTGTTTGGTCAGGTACTGGACAGAAGCACCAGATTGAGACAACATCCTGTAAAAAGCCCCTGGTCCAATGCAATCTGAAGGGTTTTCATTACAGAATGTGTAATGTTCAGCAGCCACGGGATTTACTCTTTTCACATGTTCTGGCAAGTTCTCCAACTGATTTCATAGGATACAGTGTATGCAATCAATTTGGAAATGCAAAAGCAATTACACAGATACGAATTTATTATTAATATTGGAAATTTACCTTACTTTTTAGTGATGGAGGGTGGAAAAGAAATTCCTTCAGATATGGTCGTGGAACTTGAAGTGGGTATCTTGTGGAAACTCTCTGTTTGCAGCAGGGCTCTTTTGGTGCTAACCTAGACAAATCTAGAGGAAAATATTCCTCATAAACCTCAGAACAAAAATTTTGAATCATAAAGGTTGCTTCAAAACTATACGTTACCATTAGGGACAGAAGAAATGTTCTTGTTTAAAGGGGTGATAAATGAACTTCGGGGCTTCTTGAATGGAGAAACAGAGCTGATCCTTCGAAGTTTTCTCTTTTCACCTACATATTGTTTATTCCCTATGCGATCTGTGTTCATGGTATTTGAGATATCCATCAATGCCCCACTTGACGACCTCTTTGGGATATCAATTTCCCACTGAATTGCATTTTCCAAACAATCCTCTTTTTCTGAACGGGAGTCATACTTTAGGGGTTTACTATGGCATGTGAGGCCTTTATAAGGCCAATAAGAGGTTTTATTTGCTGCCTCGGCATCAAACTTTGTGATCAGATTACTTCCTTGTTGTAGTTTCTCAAACTTACCCACCAACTGCTCCTGTTTCTTGGGGTATGAGCTTGATCTGAGGGGTGAAGTGAAATCCTTGGATGAACTGCCACTCTGTCCTGTCCTCTTCTGCAAAAATGGTGTACTAAAATCATTATTGCGGACTGAAGAACAAATGGCTTTTCCATTATCAATTTCTGAAAACACTGGATCAGCTGTGCTTGCTTCATTTAAAAATGAATCAAACTCAGCATCTCCAAGCAAGCTTCTAGCTCGTTGCAATGCATCACTGGAAACTGATATGGATCTTCCGCCAGCAGTATGAAATTTGACTGGAGGAGGCTTTGGAGCTGTGTCCACAAAATCAGAAAACCTTGATTCACTCCGATGTGAATTAACACCAGGAGGAGATGTCAAAACATTGATAGAACTACTAAAACCTGACTTATTTGGATTCCCAGCCCCTAAATGAGATGAATTTTCCCAAGCTAAAAGCTCTGTGGAAGTTGACTGTTTTTCCATCTGTTCTGGTACATGAAAAGACTCTCGATCATGGTTTTCTTCTAAACCTAACAAAGTTTTTGCTCTAAGCAGGCCATCTAAAGAAATATTGACTGCTTTCCCTGATCCAGTCTGAAACATGGAATTTGACAGACTAACTGCACGTTCTGAGGAATTCTGCACCCCAGACCTCAAGATAACAGATGATTTTAGAGGGTCGGCCTCAGACACAGAATTGAAGGAAGCATATCCATTATCTTTCCCATCTAAGTGGCCTGCAAGGTATATTCATTTTAGAAATGGAGAGGCATCATAGAGCATCTTTTGCTTGAGCATTATCATGGTAACACATAAGACTTTCTAACAAAGCTATATTTACAATGTGTCAAAGAATATAAAAAGAAACTCAATATGAATTCAGGTTTTGGAAAGCTGGAAAATGTTAGCTTCAATCATACAACAGATTAAAATTTCTAGGGTAAATGAAAAGCATTTTCAGAGGCATATTTGCTAACAAATTATTCAAAATCAATGTACAAGATACATATAAGGAACAAGCTACCATAATTATGGATTTAAAGCTTCCATTCGCCACATTGAATAGAGAGTTAATCTATGCAAAACTTAGAACATTAAAATTCCAACCATACACTCTTCAATTTCAAAAACATGAACTTGGCTACATTGTGGCAAATGTCACCTCATACAACCAAGGAAACGAGAGGCAAATGCTCGTATTTCACACAGTAAGTAAATTTAAGCCGACAAATTTTTATCCCCAGCTCATGGCACGAGTAAAGACTAACGCAGATCCAAAAATTCTATACCAGTATTAATTGCCTCATAATCTACATCTCCAAGAACTGAACGCGCTTTTTCTATTGACGATCGCTTTACCGCAACAGATTTTCCCAATCCAGTTCGAAAAAGTGGTCGGCTTTCCAAGCTGCCAGTCCCATTCTCCACTAGCTTAGAGCAACCTACGCATTGCCAAATAGAAAGGAAAAAATGAAAAAAAACAGTGTTAGTTTGGAAATAAATACTACAGCATGGTTCTACATGGAACTCGGAAACTAAATGCCGATATTAATGAGCCTGCCTAGAAGCAAGAGATCAGCCATGGAAGGGAGGCGACGGGCATTCGAATCCTGTTGAGGTACGGCATCGCAATTTTCTTCTTTCTGAGGTTGTTGATCGGACAATTCCCACCGAAAATTGTTCCTGGCATCGGAACACATCTGCCACGTCGACATTCCGCGGCCGACCCGTAGGGTTTTGCTGTTTCTAGGTCAATTTGAGTCGAGCGAAGAAAGAATGACCCCCGGGTTTTTGGCAAAGCGGGAAATTATTCAAACTAGTGGCGGGTGCGAGAAGTTTGGGCCTTTTAGCTATGGGCCACAGAACAGTTTGGGCTTCTGAATGTGACGAGACGAACGAGATTTTGATTTGCATAAGCAAACTCCATCTCCATCTAGCCTTACGGGCCTTGGGGCCCTAGGCCCAGAAACACTGTTTATTCAAAAAAATAATAATAATTGCTTGACATTTAATAAAATTATAAAAATAATGTACTTTATATTTTTGTGATCATTGTGAATAGTATATATTTATCTCTTTTCACTTGTTCAGAAATTAAATTGCATTTACATTATCGGCAATAGTTACTTCCACTGACCACAAAATACTCTGTCCTTTTTCTACATTTAATGATTTTACACATGAAGACAGAATAAGGGCTTCCTTGCCCTTAGCTTTACCATTCAAAATTTTTACTGGGTTTTCCCATAAGTCCCACACAAGGCTTCTTCTCTTTATAATTATTGTATCGCTGTTGTTAAGAGGAGGCCTGATCTTCTACAAGATCTCTTTTTCCTACACGTAAAATTTTTTGATGCAAATGATTCACATTGTGGCAACTATGGAGTACACTTTCTCTAAATATCTTAGTGTTTGGCTAATATGATAAGAAATAACTTCAGAAATTGACGAACTGAGAAAGCCATGGATAAGGAAATTGATAGATAGATATATTGGACCAGTCTGTCACTAATGCGAGGGCAAGTCAATTATAGTTAGAGGGAATAATATGCGATACTAAAAATACAAGAAAGAAAAATCCCCCAAAACATAAATAAATAAAATTAGAAAGTAGTGAACGGAAGGCCAAGTTTGGAATCTATTTTCCATTCTTCTAATATTTTATCTAATTTTATGTTTTCAAGTATGCAATTCAATAAGAAAAATTTTCAAATTTTTCTTCTCTTACATATATATATATATATATATAACTAATAATTTTTTTAAATTATTTCACTTATTTTACGATTATATCTATACATATATATACTCATATTTATATATATTTTTATATTTATACTATAAAAGCTAATAATAAATATTATATATTATTACATTATATAATTATTATCAGATATCTTATAAATTAAAAAATATAAAATATTATAATTAAATATATTACTGATTGCAAAGCGGCCCTCGCCCATCCAATATTATCCCCCATCCAAACTCCCCTTCCAAACGTAATCGAAGGAAACAGGGACCCTTTTGGCAGTTTGATTTGATGGGAGGGAGTGCAGGCAAGGGGGCGCCTGATCCGGGTCTGACGCCGGGGTGCATTACTTGTATCCCGACAAAGCTTAACCGCGGCTTAATTATAGGATACCCACCCCATTTACTGTGTCGGAGCCCCATTTTTGTAATCATGACTGCATTTGCGTTGATTTGTTTGGCTTCAAAGGACGAACGGACCGATGATCCACTCTGCATTGTGGATTTCCATCGAGTGTTTTAAATGCAGATACATAAATATTTTATATACAACTTCTTTATTTTTAAATATCATGATACATGTCAAGATTTAAATTATACAACGCTTGTTCTAATTGCGTGATCCTATGGATCGGGGCATCTGGTTTGATAAGAGCCTCGTTCGAACTCATATTTTATGTATATAAATTTTAAAATATAATTTATTATATATTCACATAAAATTATATTTTTTATTATACGAAAATTGTGAATTATATTATACACATATATTTCTTTATAACTAAATTGTACTATATAATTCATCATTTGAGAAAAATCAGGCATTTTACATGTGTGTGTAAATGTGAAAATGCATATAATTGTATCGACTGCAAGAAAAAAATACACATCACTATATTAAAACAATGAAATATGCTAATAAAATTGTGTCGTAAAAAATATATATGACGAGAAGACAGAGTTTAGGATAAAAGTCAAGTAAGAAAAAGTAAATTAAATTAAATCCTCGCTATAATTAATGATTTTCCGCCAAGTATTTACAATTTTCACATATATTGCAACCAAAAACCCGTCCATCACCCATCACTTTGTTTGAAATGAAATTTAAAAGTGTGCCGTGGGCACACACACACACACGCATGTTTATGTATGTGTATAAATATAAAATTTAAAATAGAATTTATTATAAGTATCAAAAGTTGCGCACGTATGAATTTGACGTCTAATTCCCTCTTCGTTTTTATTCTTTACTGGTGGAGCTTAATTATGGCCTTTTAAAGTTGCTTGAGCTTACGAGTTTTTCAATAATAAGTTAGTTATTACTAATTTAATTTTAAAATTATATTTTGTTAATAATATTTAATTTTTTGTTATTATTATATTAAAAATTATAATTAATTATACTTATAAATTTCAACAAAGCATTATAAGGTGATTTCATTATTTTTATAAAATTATTTATTAATTTATTTTTAAAATATAATTTACAAACTTTCAAATTTTAAAAATATCTTGTAGATTATATAATGTTATTAAAAATAGAGTTAGCCCAATACAAGCTAAGTGTATGTCCCATGCTTGTTTACTACCTTCACACTGTGGATGCAATCTTAACCGACAAAAGTTCATGCTAAGGACCTTCCACCCTATTTTCGTCTCAGCCTAGGAGCCTCTTGTCTTCCAACATGCATGGTTGCAAATAAATTCCCTATTGTTATTTTGTACTATTGTTACATTATAAAAGGTGTCTACATTGAGATCCTATAGTTAATGGTTGAGTTAATTATTACTTGAAATTATGAAGATGTGGCAAGTTCTTACCACGTCGTGCATTGATAATCCACTGAATTTATTATTCTATTCGCTACTGCTAGTTTTTTTTTTTTTTAATTACTTAGAGTCAAATTAGACTAATTAACAAAAGACTATTTGTTTTTTCCATCATAAGAATTTAGGGAAAAAAATGTTCAAATTACATTTGCAATGATGAAGTTCCGCTAATGGGCACATAGGTCCACATGTCGAGTTATCTTGGTTAAATTCATTTTCATAATCAATGTAATTCGTACCCTATTGCATGTTTTCTTACAAAAACTGCAAAATTGATTAAAACCCAATAAGGTCTTCCACAAAAGAAAAAACAAAATATCAAGTTAAAAGAAATAAAAAAGAATTAACATTTATACTTGAATTTTGAAACTTGACTTACTAAAATATATATTAACCGTAGATCTGAAATTTGAAAATACGAAAAAAGAAAAAGTAAAAGATCAACTATTATATCACATCCCTAGACTAGAGAGAGAGAGAGAGAAGAGCCTGGAAGATCGTGAAGTGGTCTGGAATTCTGGTCATTTTCTGGCTCTTTCCTTCTCCAACTTTGCAATAATAATTGAGTGAAATTAAATGTTCTGAGTGGGGAGAGTCAGACGGTACAATTTCCAACGCGTCCCTCCAAGGCAGTGGAGCGCGAGGCGAGGGCATGGAATGTGAGATTTCCCATAAATGTTCCTTTTTTCAACTTTCAACCCCTCCCAACCTTTCAATTTTCAAAATTGACTGCTCCTCACTTTGCAGTTAGCCCCTCTTCCTTCAATTTATCTTAGTTCAGATCATCTATTATCTGGGCATAATAAAACTGTTGGCTACGTTTATTTTCAAATTATAAACCTTAAAAATACATACCTAATTATTACACTTTTTAAATTTTTTTCTTACTTTTACATAATTATCAATTATGAAATACTTAAAAATACATAATAAAAATTTAAAAAGAAACAAAGTCTTTAGATTTGTCTATTCAAAGAAAAGGGCAAAAACCCTTTATCCTTAAAATTGTGGTTCACCTTGTGGGGATGGGTGCATCTATCAACCTTGGGCTTTTTGTTGAAGCAAGTGGCTTACATATGTTGTCACGCAAGTCTGGTCACTCAAATAGTTTTATAAACCAGTGATATTTGGCATTGGTCAATTCCAACTTCTTGGCCAGCCTCCCCCCACCCAATTGGGATAGTTGCTCAGCAGGGCAATATGGTAAATTTACCTCTCAACTCTGTCTAGTCACTTCCTTCTGTTCTAACATCAATCAAATTCAATTTTCCTAACGAATCTAATGTCAATAATGGTAAATAATTTCAAGAACTTTCATGGAGAAATTCACAAAACAAATAATGTGAGTGAAATATCTTGCAAAGTGGCATTTCTGTTCGGCCATCGTTTAGGGGGTGGTTATAACGTCAATTAGGTGATGCATTATCAAGAAAAGTCAGAATCCGACGAAGATAAGACCCGACGAGATGTGAAAGGGCGGGTTAAGCAGAAGCAAATATATATTATTGCCATCATTAACCCAAAGATTAGTGGAAAAAGAGAGAGTAATGATGAAGCAAAAGAAGAAAATTGCGCGCCTCTAGACTAATTCAGTGGACACAGATGCATTAGTCAATAAATATGTTGCAATTTTCAGGCGGAAAATCAGACCTCCACATGTAACGTACTTAGGTTTTCAATTTTCAAGGGAGGAGGCAGAGCAACGTAGTCGGCAAGGGGACTTTTTAACAAACACGATTACTATATAATTTATACGTATCTCCACGTATTTCCCCAAATATAAAACTGGCAAAATGGTTTTAAGGAAGTAATAAAAATAATCAAATCCGTAGCCCTTCAACACATGCTACAAAATTTAGTCAAAGATTTCGGATAGGGGGCCTCTCTCCATTTCTCTCTATGGGGAGAAACTTGATGACGTCGGCCTGGCTTTCCCCACGTTACTTTGCTCCTATAAATGCACCCCCATTTCTCCTTCGTTTCTCCCCCACCACTGCCCTTCTCTCTTTCTTCCATGATCACACACGAACACGTGTGTCTGTGTGTGAAACATATACATACAGACACACACACACAGAAACAATGCATGCTTATATTTCGCTTTGGCTAATATTTGGGAAAAGTATGAAGAACCCGTAAAGCTCAGGAGGGATAGCACCGTGGACGGTCTAGTGGTGACGATGAAGAAGGTTTGTGGTAGATCTCTACTGCGCTATCCATCCTGAGTTTGATGGTTTCTTTCGTACTATAGCTCGTGAGGATGTCCCTTTGGGGTTCAGGATCGATGTCCCTCATTCTAGTTAGGTACCAAAATAAATGATGGTAGGACAAAAGAGGGTACGTGCCTGCTTAATGCACATTCATCTTAATTGCTTTTCATTTATTTTGTACTCATCCTTTTTCTATTATTTTTTTCCATTTATGTCAAGTGCAGTAGCTGCCGGCTGGTGACAGTACAGAGTCGTAATTTCTATTTTGTTCAAATTCGTTGTGAAGAGTGAATTGATTGTGAAGATAACATTGGTAAGCAGAGCCGAACCAGTTTTTAAGCGTGTTTTGTGTGTGTTTTGGGACAATGAATTAGGCACTCGTGTAAATATAATACATTTATTAGATGAAATTGGTAATAAGCATAAACTGAAGAATTTGATGCACTTCATCGTTGTTGAATTATATTTCAATTATTTTATTTTATTTTTGTCTGCTCGGTGGGCAGATGGGGTTTGGTGGTGACAAAAGTGTTGTTGACTTGACATATATCTTACATAATTGATGTATAAATTTTGCATCAGCCATGTATACACGCGCGCGCGCGTGTATTAACTTGGGGCTGTTGCAAATTGTACGTAAGGACCTAAACTTTCGTGTAACTGACAAAGGAGAAAATATTACGCACGGTAATTAACAACAAGAGGGGTTATAATGAGCATAAAATAACGATTGAAAAAAAGTTATATAATGTCACATGGCAGAAAAGTAAAAGAGTTTGGCAAATTACTAATCTCTCCCCAGATCATGACTTTATTATTCGCTAAATTCAACTATAAACGTTCTATCAAATAACTAAGTTGTATTGTTTTAGTCGTTACTTACTATTGGAATTTTGACATGGTTTCTGATAGATTTCAAAACTGATCACTAAGGGGAAAACTTCACCCTTTTAAGTTTAGTAACTTCTATTTGATCGACATGAAATAGTCATAAATATTTTTACTGAAACTCTAACATGGCTTCAACATTAACACATCGACTCACTACAAGCACTCGTGCTCGTGCTTGTATTATATTTTAAGTCACCTACACGGGTTGCACTTGTCGACCCTTTTAGGCCACTCACGTCGAACATCAACGCGTTAAACCCATTCTGATATCAAAAAACCCACGACTTCAAAATATTGCGTGCTCCAACCATTTTTTAAAAAATTGATTATTAAGAAGGAAAGTGATTAGACTTATTGGTTGGATTAGAAACTTTAAACAATCATAGAACTTCCTTTTATCCAATCGATACAAGACGGCCGCAGTCGGAAGACTACTCGGAGGATTAGGTGACCTAAAGTTTAAGACGAAAACTTCACACACATTCTAAACTACAACGACAATAATGATTACATAGGACGTTCTTTCATACGTGCATTTATTCAATGCTTGCCTCGGACACGATATATCATTCAGTTTCGGAGGCTAAGGGATCTATTCATCGACAAAAATTGGAAGCAAGGGGCCCAAAAGACGACGCTATGTTCGAAATATCCCTGAGAGAAGAAAATTCCTGGCGTGGTATAAAAATTTGGCTAAGTGGGTAGGTACGTGGAATCTGCTTTTGTTTAATTTTATTACAGGGAGCGTGAAAAGCAGAAAGTTGACAGATACCCAAATACATGTAAGCTATGGCCTTGACCAGTCTTTTCTCCCTAGTCATTGTAGATTACCAAATCCAAGCTAAATTAGGTTTATGCTTTGCAGGCTCTGCCAAATCGTGCCAGCTTCCTTTCAACTGTCTAATTATTATTATCGTCGTTACTTTCTTTTTTTGTACTTTTCTTTGAGGTATAGATAATTGAAGCTTTCACTGGATATGTTTCCTCGCTGAAAAGACCAAAGGAAAAGGAAATATATAAAGGCAAAGATCATGTCGGCATTTTGCCTTTGCTGTGTTAATATTGCTTTACATTTGAAGCTTCTATAGATATTTAGATTACGTCCGATAAAATATTGAAACAGTGAAATTTTAGACTGCGATTCTAGGACGAAATATTGGACCGTAAAAAAAACCTTTCTTAAAAGATTTGTATCAAATTTCCTTAATTTCGATCATGTGAATTTCGCAGTAACATAAGCATGACAAACGAGTTATGAACCAAAGTTACATTTTTAAAATTCAGGCTCATGCGTAATGCTTTAATTTTTTGACCGCAAGTTTAATTTTAATTTGAATGTTGAATGAACCTGTGTCAGATCAAAGACCAAGGATTTAGCACAACCTTAAAATATAATGAAGTCATTATATTTGTTTGAATGACACTGTATTCAAATTTTTGAACTCTCAATTTGATCAATAAGTTTGATAACCATGATTGATTTGAAATTTATCTTGCACTAAAATCATTTAAAATGCTTTCTTCAAATCCAAATTTGTTCAAATCCAAATCATTCAATTTAAACGAGCCTCGTACTGTATTGCTAAACTCCTTTTATGCCCTGGTTTAGTTGTTCGAAGGGAAAAAGATCGTCAACATGTATAATACCCATACGACCTTTCTGTCATGTAGTTTGTTTCCGGATCTCAACCGAAGAATACTATCTTTATGTTCTTGATGGGTTACGTCTATTGTGGGCCTTCGGGCTTTTGCTGCATGTTCCATGGTAATGTTATGCTGCATCCTTCAGATGCCTCACCACTTGATTGTTCAAGGAATTAAGTGGTTTAGTGTTGATGTGCAGTGTTGGAATGACATCTCTCTGGCCTTTTTAACAGCTCCCTTGTCTGAACTTGATGGTGTCTTAACCTGTCGCATGCATATGCTCCTCCTCTGTCATCCCAACAACTTAGTTTCGTTCTTGTAAATAATCTCGGACAGGTTTCGCATTTGGCAAAAGTTTGATGATTAAGAGGATATTTGACTAAGTCTATTTTAAATAGTTTATAAAATCATATCAATTATAAGATATTTTTAAAGTTATAATCTTACATATCTTAGTTTTAAAATATAGTAATAAGGTGTTTAGATAGAAACATTTTGTAAAAATTTATAATTACAGTTAAATATAATTTTTTAATATAATAATGATAAAAATAAATTAAATATTATTAATATAATATAATTTAAAATATTTATGTATTTTTAAATATATATATATATAAAGAAGTAACTTATAAACTATTTAAAAATAAATTAAAAAAATGTGAAAATTCAAATTATTTTTAAAAACTTATAAATTTTAATATTTTATTTTGAGAGTTTATAAATTTTTTTATTAAAAAATTATTAAACGGTTTGAAAGAACTTATAAGCTCTTTTGAAAAGTTTACAAGTTTACCTAAACATCCTCTTACTTTGGACGAATGCATACTATAATTCAATTACGTCTTAAAAATATTAAGAGTTGATAATTGTCCAAAGACGGGCAAATTTTGAATATCCGCACATTTCTGTTTCTTTTCTTGGCTATGATTCTGTATTCAAATACAGTCACTGAATCTAATGGCTACGGAACCTAAGTTATGCTCGGACAGACATCTCCAAGAACTGTCGCACACAATCCCAATTCTAACGGGGCAGAACAAGGCTTCATATTCCTGGATGCTTCTTTACCTTTAAAAGGAGAAAAAAAATGGGAAAACAAAGAATGCTGGCTTTATTTGTTTTCATTTTACCAACTATTTATCCTTACTTAAAAATTTTACAATATAAATTTTATTCAAATTTAAATACAAATTTTTTTACTCTTTTATCCTTTATAACTAATCAATAATTTTTTAATTATTGTACTTATTCACAATTAAATCAACATTTATTCTTATAATTTTTCTACTCACATTCATTTTTTTATTATCCTATAAATTTATATACTATCACATCATTCAATCATTATTATATATTAAATATATATATATATATAATATTTTTTTTTCTGCTCATTCAAATCTTACAAACTAAACATATTTTTCATTTCCACTCAAATTACTCCAAATTTTCTCTCCATCTTAATTTGGAAACCAACATAGCCTCCGTGTGTGGATATGCAGCTGGGAAAATATTATGGATGTGAAAAAAATAATCCACCAATGCCAACGATAATGTTCGATTCTCCGGCCAGCATCTTATGTATACAGAAAAATATAAAAACCAGCACCACACTTCATCACATATGAAACAGAAATTTTGATTATTCTCTTTATAGTTCATCATCTCCATTTCCTTCTCTCAATCAAGAGAACTTTCTCAAGATATGATGCTGCCACGCAATTGCCACCCAACAATGTGCATTAATTCCATCCACAAAATTAGTTCTCTGTGTTTCGAATTATCAAGCACCGGAGTTACTTTATCAACTGAATCTTCAGTGCAGGCACACACACAAGCACATATCTCACATGTGGATGAATTGATAAGGGGTTGATGCAGTGGGAAGCAGCAGAACCAGAGAGCAAAGGAGATCACGACCAACGCCTCATTTCAACAATTTTGGTCTTTCTATTTTTTTCGATCGCGCAAGATAAGTTCATTACAGAAACATGTGGATTAATATTAATAACACCGGCAACTAGTGTAAATAAAGGCAGAAGCATGTGCAGATTCCGATCATCACAATGATTCACAGCAAGCAGCATTTCTACGACAGCTGTGTTGTCAAGCTGCAACATGTAATTACGCAAGTTACCCTTCCATGGATATCTATAGAACTAATAAAAGAAAATTGAGTGATGCCAAATTGAATGCAAGCTAACGAAACAAATACACTTCTTAGAATGGTAAACAATGAAACCCTTAGTTTGTACGGCATAGGGCACGTATGCCGCACAATGAAGCCAAAGGACCACCAAACAACTTTGCATTGTAGCGAGGACTGAGGCTTGAGTAAGAGGGCGCCTATGATCCAAAAGGTGCACACAAATTCTCGCACTACATCATCTTATATCACGTCGATGTGTGCATGTATGTTGTTTGTTTGAATTTGTTTTTTTCATTCATACTAGGTTCCATTTTAATCACAATTCACGATTGAGATCACCAATGCCCCCAATGTCCCCGCAGCAATTTCTTTTCCTCAAACTGCTAGATTTAAATTGCCTTGCAATAAGTCGAAACATGAATACAGAAATTGTACCTTCAAGCTCATGTTTTAGTATAATGCGGCTCGCATGTTATCCTAAGAAAGGAAGAGCTCAACCAGCAACTCATGTACACTGGAATAAGATAATAACAGAACAAGGAAGCAAGATATTTAACTTCACAACAAATAAGACAAACGCCAATTATCACAAATTATAACAAACCAGCAAATCTGTATCTCAACCTCATACTACGATTCTCCTGTTCAAAATACAACATCCCATTATATTAAAAAACCATTACGAATTGCTGAAAATGATTTCTACATGTTGAGTTCAATAATGATCAGCTTTTGCAGCACTTCGGCCTCAAAAAGATTAAACCTGTGACGCACGATTGAATATTTATTGGCATTCTGACTGTTCCAGCGGAACTTCAGCATTGGTCTGCTCCCCCAATCTTGATTCTTGACAACCGATCAATCTCACGCAGCATTTTATCATACAAATTGTCAAGCTCCCCGGTGTACGCAGCCTCAGAGGCTATCAATTTACTCAGATGCCCTATCTCGAACCCCTCAGCACACGTATCCTGCTGCTTCTGATCCTTCAAATGCCTCCTTATATTATATCCGCCAATCTCTCCCCTTCTTCATCCTCCACCATGGAATTTGAACCCCTCAAGTTACAATCCATCAACGGAAACTGCACACTGGCGCTAGAAGAATCGTACCGAGATTGAAAAGAGGGACCAATATCAACAATAGTCAAACTCTTAGGCCCAAAGGCGTTGCCTTTGCATTAAAAAGCATTATTTTCATGGGTGCGGATGAACCGATCCTGAAAAGGCGTCGTGATCAGGAGGAAGAGAGTTTGGGACAGCGAAAGTGTGGAATTTTGTCGGGTGAAAGGTAGAGAAGAGGAGGAGGAGAGTCAGAGAGTGGTGGAGTCTTTTAAGGAGGGGCTTAGAGGGGTTTTACGGCGAGCTGAAAACCAGCCGAGAAGGACGGCGGAGTCGGTGGTGGGTGGGGAGGTGGGAGGGGAAGGTGAGGAAAGGAGATGATGTACTATACCCAATGAAATCAAAAAACTTTTCGTGAAGTCGTCGGATTTAGAGAAATTAACTTAAATGTATAAAATTTGAATTTTGAGTAATCACATGTGGATTGAGTTAGAAGGAAAGTGATAACTCTCAGCGTGAATAATTTTAGTGTGTTTTGAAAATCAAAAAACGGAATAAATCAAATAAGAAATAAGGAAATTCAATCCCTTCATTTGCTATTCGAGTGTCTTGGCACTCTAGAAAGTAAATTCGCTCCCTTAGTTTGCTCTTTGAATGTTTAAGAGGTGATAATGCCGATGAGAAGCGATGTAGAGTGGCGGTGGAGGGGTGGTCGGATTGGGGGCGGAGAGAGTGGCGTGGCCAAGGAGACAGCCGTGGACGTCGCCGGCGGCGGAATAGGAGCGGTGAAGGAGGGATGCCAATGTGGCGCCGGATATTTGGATCTTGTAAACTAGAAAGTCATCCATGGTTACAGTGTGCTTCTGCAAATTCTTCTGAGTAGAGAGGAGAATAAAGGGATCATCTAAAATGTAGAATTAGTTCTTTCGGATGATGCAAGTGATCATTTGGCTCAATTCAATTTGGCTTGCTGCCAAATTGGCTTTAGAGCTGTGAGCCTTCTTTGACCAATGGCTTACTGCCCAATCAGGCTCTCCCTAATGTTTGCCTAGATGGAGTTCTAAAGTCAGTCCTTCAAGCATACGCTCGACCTATGTCAAACGCTCCATTTGCAAAGCAGTTAAAAGCCTTAAAACAACTAAACAAGAACCGTTTCCTCCTCGTATTCATTATTCATTTGTACAATATTAATATCGCTATTTGGT
Organism: Avicennia marina; assembly: GCA_019155195.1. Taxonomy (NCBI): domain Eukaryota; kingdom Viridiplantae; phylum Streptophyta; class Magnoliopsida; order Lamiales; family Acanthaceae; genus Avicennia; species Avicennia marina. The sequence continues at coordinate 16,081,416 of CM032757.1, forward strand.
GTGGTGCATTATTTGTTCGGGCCTTCGTTTTTCCATTCTGGTGTAATTTACGAATTAAGTACACGCCAAATCCTGGAGAGTGTGCACTGTGCATCCATGCACATTATACTAGAATATGGGGAGTGCAGTGGGCAATGCCAGCAGCAGGTCACCCGTGTTGAACATGCCTAACAAGAGATACGTGCAGGCACAACTGAAGCATAGATCGATGGCACTGGTGGGCAGACTAAATGCCCAACTGTAGATGCACATGGATAAATATTTTGAGATAAAACTTCTTGACAATCATTCCTAGCGTCCATCTTCTACCTGCGTGTCATGTTCTGCGTGTAAGTTTAGTCATGGACCCACTAGTGAAGCCCACCTCACGTTCCCATCAAGGAGACACCAGGCCCAGGCCCAGGATGAATGAGTTACGCCGGATAAGATTAGAAATGGAGGAGTTCCAACTTCCAAGATGTGTGTGACAATATGACATTTTTATTTTTAATAATCGATCAACATGCAATTATTAACTAAACAGGTTCACTTGAAAATAATTGTTGTACTTCAATGTTGGGTGATCGTACCATATTCGCATTTTTTAGCACCTTCCCTAACCCTTTTCATGGGGTGAGTTAAAACATATGCTCTACATTGGCTATGGTTAGAAGCCTCCATCTAAACTCTGTACCAAATTTTATGGCGATATTTGTTTTCCAATTAAGATGGGGAGAAAATTTTGGAGGATCAAGGAAGATGAAAATTATGTTTGATTTGTAAAATTGAAATTAATAAAAAAATTACATACATACATATATATATATATGTTTAATATTTAATAATAATTAAATAGTGTGATAATATATAGGTTAATAAATTAATAAAAAATGAATGTAAGTAGAAAAATTATAGGGATATGTATTAATTTGATTGTTAATTGGTATAATAATTAAAAAATTAATTAATCATAAAAGATAAAAGAGAGTAAATTTTGAATTTAAATTTAAATAAAATTTGTATAGTAAGAAATTTGGTTTATAAATTTTTTGAATTGTGACGAAATGGTATAGAATTTAGAAACAAATAAAGCCTGTACTAAACATTCTTCTTAATATAAATTCATTCAAATTTAAAATTTTTTCCATCATTAATTATTTTTTAATTATTATTATTTTAATACTTATTATATATTTATATACATGCATATTTATATATATATATATATATATATTTAAACTTTAAAAATTTATATTGATATAATATCACATCATTCATTCTTTTTTATATACTATATATATAAATATTTAAATTCAAATAAATAATACTATTATTTTTATAAATATATCACATTGCAAGAGAAGTCCACCAATAACCATTCGCCCCACTGTTACTTGAATTCACCTCCCCCTTGTCTAAGCAAAATGACACGCAGCAATGCGAAGTATACATTTTCTCCAATACCCTTCAAAAATGTTTCCTTTCAAAGTTATACTTTTATATATTTTGAATCTTTACTCAAGATTGTTATTTAAATCTAATATGCGAAATTCTTAATCTGGTTTTCCTACGTCGGGCAATAACTAAAATTTATGTTTGGATCCAAATTTAAATCTATCCAAATTAGTTTTTAAAACATATTATATATTAAAATATTAATTTTTATTTTTTTATTTTTATATTATTTTTAAATTTCTATATCAAATTTTACTCTTTCGAAATTTGGAACCAAACATATATTAATAGATTTAATTTTATTGCATGCAAACATATTGCAGTGAAACCCCTGTGCTTGTCTGCTCAGGCTCAGCTTATAGCCTCCTTTCATTGGTTCAAAATTTGGAACTCCACCCACGGCCACACACACTAATTATATGACCCACACACCAATATATACATATAAATATATATGTATGTATGAATATATATATATATCATTAGTACACGTATATGACCCCTTGTACCTAGGGGCCTTGTCGTCTCGTTCTCGATCCTCCGTAACTTCACCTTTCCCTTTAGCTTTGCCTTACCCCGTCGAATATGGAAGCAGCTTCACCACTCTCGTGCCAACAGTTCCCCAGTCACCAAGAAAACCAAACCCCACAGTCCTCTCCAAAGCCCTTCAAGAAGACCTTCGTTGCTTCTCTAATGGAAGCTGCAGCGCTCCGCACGCCTTCCTTCAAGGAGGACACATACTTCATTTGTCATTTGAAGAATTCCGAGAAGAAAGCGCTCCAGGAGCTCAAAGACAGGCTGATGTCCGCCCACGGCTCGGATTCCATGTGGGGCATCCCACTGTTGGGAAATACCGACGAGCGCGCTGACGTCATCTTGCTGAAATTCCTCCGGGCGAGGGATTTCCGGGTTCAGGATTCGTTCAACATGCTTCTCAAGTGCTTGGCCTGGAGGGAAGAGTTCGAGACCGACGCCATTTTGGAGGAGGATTTGGGGTTCAAAGAGCTGGAAGGGGTTGTGGCTTACATGCACGGATACGACAGAGAAGGGCATCCCGTCTGCTACAATGCGTACGGGATTTTCAAAGATAAGGAAATGTATGAGAAGATCTTTGGGGATGATGAGAAGCTGAAAAAGTTTTTGAGGTGGAGAGTGCAGGTTCTTGAGAGAGGGATTAAGCTTCTGCACTTCAAGCCTGGTGGAGTCAACTCCATGATTCAGGTCACTGACCTCAAAGATATGCCCAAAAGAGAGCTCAGAGCTGCTTCTAACCACATTCTCTCACTGTTCCAAGACAACTATCCTGAAATGGTTGCCAGAAAGGTAATTTTTATGGGGCTGGAGGCTCGTCTCCTTAATCGGGTCATTACTCCGTCTAATTTGCATTTTCCCGCCATTATTGTTCTTGCAGATCTTTGTAAACGTGCCATGGTACTTCAGCCTGCTATATTCAATGTTTAGTCCATTTCTGACTCAACGAACTAAGAGTAAGTTTGTGATATCCAAGGAAGGAAATGCAGCTGAGGCGCTTTATAAGTGAGTGTGCAACAATATTCTGTATTCAGACTTGTTTAATTTTGTATCTCCCATACATTAAGCCAATAGCTGCTTGTCCTTTATTTCGCTGAGCAGAAATCTTTTGAAAAATCTGCTGGGCAAATCTTTAATGCTGTCTGGGCTTTCCTATTTAAGGAATAAAGAGTTTGCCGTGTTCTATCAGTGCTGCAACACTGTCTCTGTTAACAGTTTCCACTTCGTTTTCTTTTCAATCAGATTCATCAAGCCGGAGGACGTTCCGGTTCAGTACGGTGGACTGAGCCGGCCCAGTGATTCCCTGAGCTGTCCCCCTAAACCGGCGTCCGAGTTCACGGTCAAAGGAGGAGAGAAAGTGAACATTCAAATTGAGGGCATTGAGGTACTGTTTGTTTAAAAATTCAAGCACTATTGTTTCGAGGAAATTCAAGTGGAGTCTGGCAAAACTGCCTTATGTGACCTTTTTACTATCACATCGCCTTCAAAAAATGACAAAAGTTCAAAAATTTCAGAGAAACGTTACTTTTCATTTTAACTTTTCTTTAATCGAAACAATGGGCAACATCCTCAAGAAAAAAACCCAAAACAAAAATTCGCCTCAGCTGCTCAAGGTGGCATTTTGTGCTTGTTATGTCATTAGGGCGGCGCCACGATAACATGGGACGTAGTGGTGGGAGGCTGGGAGCTGGAATACAGCGCTGAATTCGTGCCAAATGCCGAAGGCAGCTATACCATTGCGGTGGAGAAGCAGCGGCGGATTGCGGCCAACGAGGAGGCCATCCACAACTCGTACACCGCCAGGGAAGCTGGGAAGCTGGTGCTTTCCGTCGACAACTCCGCCTCCCGGAAGAGGAAAGTGGCTGCGTACCGCTACGTTGTCCGCAAATCCGCGAGCCCTGTCGTGTAGAAGATAGTTTTATTTGCTTTACCTTTCCTTTTCTTTTTCCAGCTTTTGCTAGCTGTTTGGAGTGATTTTCTGCTTGTGCTTTGACTCATGTTTTAATATAAATAATATATATTATATATGGTGTGGTGGTAATGTGTATAAATGTTGGTATTGTAACATGACTAGCGAACCAGTCTATATATCAACACTGCTGCGTTTCTTGAAATTGTACTCTTAACAAAATTAAGATATATATTTGTGTAGAGGATAATTTCGGACATTTGGAAAAGTTACAAGATAATTACAGCAGCCGGTGCAAGTCAACACGAAATGATATTGTGTGGCCTAAAAGTGTGGTGACATGATCAAGGATCTTAGGATAATGTGTTTGCTGTTTAAGCAATAATCATTCGCTCTCGTTTTGAATGTTCTTTAAGTTCTGATCACATTTGCACTTAAGTTGGGTTTCTACTTAAAATGTGGTCGCAATAATGAAGGTTTGGGCACGTTTTTAGCATACCAAATGATTAGAGGGAATTGGGGGTTGGCATTTGTGTACATGTGAGGAGTTCATGCTGTGGGTCACTGAGCGAAGACTTTTGAAGCATTGTGTCTTGTCTGGTCCGGCGGGAGGAAAAGAATTGCCTGATTTTCAGTCTCTGCCTCTCTGAAATTTCTGATTCTGTGCATGCTTTCTTGGAATTGGTGAAAGTGTGAGGGAAAAAGTTGTGATGGCCTGCGCGTCATTGGGCTGATGGGGTGGGGGGTAGGGGGGGCCTATGCACGGAGTACTACAGGAGGACGATAATGATGATGTTGATGAGCCTGTTGTGGTGGGATTTGGAAGTTTTTGGAATTCTCATGAGTCATGCCCCACCTTTGTTTATAATTTTTTGAAAAACGAAAGTCACTGTAGTGCAGATGAATTGATTGATTTTTAAAACCTTTGCTTCTACGGACACGGAATCTGTATTCTTTGTTCTAATTAGAAATTAATGAAATGTGTGCTCTCTCCTCTCATTTTCAAGGCCCCCACTTTTCCCTTTTTTTTCCCCCCTCCGTTTCTTTTTGTAGTGATCTGAACAGTGTAGGCCCTTTTCTCAATGGAACTTAGCGGGGTGAAGCATTTCAAGCATGCGACGTCGTTTTACGTCTCAAAGACCAAATCTAATATTATGTTATATTATGTAATATTACTACTAACTCTTAATTACATGTACCAAGAATCCTGTAACGAGTCATTCTCTACGTTGTCCTCAACAAATGGAGAAAGATCAGATGGTTGAAGGCGAATACGTGAACGTGGTTCACTGGTGAGTGGCAAACGTGTCAATAGTGCACAAAATGTGGATAATCCCTTGGAACGTGTCAATATATTTCCACCGAGATGAAAGCAGATCCATTCATAAATCTGGTAAATGAAAACTAATACAAGACCTGAAGCAATATAATTGAAAATCAGGTAGATAATCAAATCCAGAGATCTGTAGTGAAGAGAAATAATGGCACACGCAACGTTCACTCCCCAAAATGAAAAGCTGGAATCGTTCAGGTTGTCGAGTGGCCACCTCATACCTTCCATTGGCATTGGCACCTGGAAATCTGAATGCGCCAGAGACTCTGTTTACACTGCTCTCGTTGAGGTGTGAACTTTTCCTCCATTCGCTTCAAGTGATTCTGCTCAAACATTTGCAGTCATTGTTATTACATTACATCGATGAGCAACGAATCTTGCAGGAAGGTTACGGGCACGTGGATACGGCAGCACAATATGGAGTTCAAAAAGAGGTTTGGTTTCCCAGCATGAGTACGCAGTTGTTTCATTTTCTTCATTATGATTATAAACCCACGCTCGTTATTGTTCGCGTGTGAATTCTCTGTTTGATATAGGTAGGAGATGCAATCGAGGCAGCCATACTTGCCGGAATAGATAGACAGAGTTTATTTGTTACATCGAAGCTTTGGTAAGTGTATTGCTCGTGTGACCAAACACAGCTTCCAACGTTGGATTTCGGCTGTCCTGAAAGAACAATCTGGCAATGTAGGTGCACTGATTTGTCTCCTGAAAGAGTAAGGCCAGCACTCGCGAAGACACTCGGAGAATTGCAGCTTGACTACCTTGATCTCTATCTTGTAATTCTTCTGCTCACTGTTCTTTCATTGTATACGTATGCAAATATCGCTCTGGTGTTTTGATCAGTCTTTTACCTGTTTGTGAAAAAGATACACTGGCCATTCCGCCTCAGAGATAGAGCCAGCAGACCCCCAGAGTCAGGGGACGTCCTGAATTTCGACATGGAAGGAGTTTGGAAGGAAATGGAGAAACTTGTCAAGGACAAGCTTGTCCGAGACATTGGGGTCTGTAATTTCACCGTCAAGAAACTCAACAAGCTATTGAGTTCTGCTGAGATAAGGCCTTCAGTCTGCCAGGTAAAATGAAAATGTCAAAATTCTATATTGAGTGAACAAAGAGCAACTGCGTGGATCCATTGTCGTCTGGTTGCAGATGGAGATGCACCCTGGATGGAGGAACGACAAGATGCTTGAGGCTTGCAAGAAGAATGGCATTCATGTCACTGTAAGATTAAATTCCAGCAGAATGAAACCGTGATCTCAATCTTTTCAAGTCAAGAATCTCACACGTTCAAGATCATGATGTTGTTGCAGGCATATTCACCATTAGGTTCACAGGACGACGGGCGGGATCTTGTCCACGATCCTGTCGTGGAGAAGATCGCAAGGAAACAGAACAAGAGTCCAGGGCAGGTGCTGGTAAGATGGGCCATCCAGAGGGGGACTAGCACGATCCCGAAATCCAATCATCCTGACAGGATCAAAGAGAACATGCACGTTTTCAACTGGGAAATTCCCGAGCAGGACTTTCAAGCACTTTGCAGCATCCCAGATCAGGTGCTTATTGTACTTCTGCATTTGCATTGCCTAAGCATTTCTTCGAACATTAGGTCGGCTTGATGGTTAAGGGGCGCTAACACGAAATCAAATGTGGTGCAGAAGCGTGTATTGGATGGTGAAGAATTGTTTGTGAACAAGACTGATGGACCTCTTAGAAGCACGGCCGATGTTTGGGATCATGAAGACTGAAGATCAGCGAAGAGTCACAAAATGGATCAAGTTTAGTTGCTTTCTACTTTCCATTGTTCCCCTGTATGGTATATAATAAAATCCTCATGCAAATTTAAAGTGAGCTGTGTAAACATTTCCTTCAGCTCATGTTAGTTCTTCCACACCACCATCACAAGTGCAATAAAAGGAATATTTTTCAGTACAACGAAGACTAAAACTACTCTTGCCTTTAGTTTTTCCCACAACTAAACAACAAATTCACAAATATATACACACGAACAAACCCAATACCAGTTACTCTACAACATATTCCAGTTTCCTGCCAGGCCTTCTTTTCCTCGGACGGCCCGCTGCAGAATCCACCTGATTGCCTCCATTCTCGGTGTCCCCTGGACTTTCATTCAGATGCAAGTTCAAAACTGTCTCGAGTGCCTCGTCGCTTTTCCCAGCATGACTCCGCAAGTCCAGCTCAGTGTAGTTCAAGCTCAGCTGGCTAGCTTCCGAGAAGGACTTTGTCAGCAAAGGCCTTTCTTGCTTGAAGAACAAGCACACGACAGCACAATCGTCGATCTTGGCACGAGGGAATTTGTATCTCCAGGCCCCGACAGCTTTCTCCACCAGCATTTTAGCCGCCGTGGATCGCTTTCTTGCTGATGCCACCGTCTTCACCACTTCATTGTTGGATAATGCATCCCATACCTAATGACAGTACGCGATATGTAAATTAAAAGTGTATTTACGGAACACTTGTAAGATGTAGTGATCGGCCATTGTCTTGTCTGCCTTACCCCATCGGTTGCCAGGACTACAAATTCGTCTCTGTCCGTGAGCTTTTTGTAGGTGACTTGAGGCGTTGAGATGATACCGAAGTCCTTCAAACAGAAATCTCCAAAGGCCCTTGCCATGGCCAGGCCAGGGCAATCTTCATCTGGCATCCAAACCCTGTAAACATTTGGCTCTTCATCCATCGCCAGAACTCTGCCTCTCCGACTTCTTATTCTGTCTGCTTCAGCTGATTAACATCACAACCGAAATGCATCAAGACTTGCTGACATCCAACAGTAACAGAAGATGAAAGGAAAGACCACCAACCTGGAAGATTTGGTTTCAGATCAACCGTGAGCTGTTCGGGAACAAGTTGGTTGTTCTCGTCCCTCGTGCAAAGAACAGCACGAGAATCCCCTAAATTCGCGATCATCAGGTGCTCACCCTGGATGAAGCAAAACTTCATTAATTAGCTGGAAAATATTATTGTAAAAGGTATGTATGTCCATCTATTTTTGTTTTGGTAGTGTACCTTTTTGAGAACGCATACGGATGTTGTGCCGCTGAAGTAGCTCTCAATTGAATTCTCTCCCCCGAGCTGTTCATCCATCTCGTGGAAGCCCTTGGTCAATCTAGCTTTCCATGACAGGAACAATGGGTTTTTGAATTCGGGATTTCTGTCTGCATCACCTGTTGTAGTCTCGATATCAAGCACGGTGTTCTTCCCATCAATGCCTGATGGTTTATACAGCAAAGAAAGCTTTGCTGGCAAGAAATCGCGGATGTAACGCGACACCTTGTGACCTGAAGGCCCGTGTCCGTCAAACACGGCGCAGAAGAACATGTCCTTGTCGCCTGCGAAGCTCTGAAGACAACAATGGAAGCATATTAGTTATGACATGGACCTTAACAACTCCCTCTCTCTTGAAATTTTTAGGCATATAAGGTAAGAAGTTACCAACATGGATAAAATAAAATAAGCAAGCACATTATTATAAGTTAAATGGATAAATACTAAAACGTTTGGAAGGATGATTTTTTTTTAATCTTTTTTTCTCTCAATATTTACCTCCCAAACAGTCATGGCGTCTTGGTTGATCCCTTTCTTCCCTTGTCGGGTGAACATCGATACACATTTAGAGGAACCCTGCAGGCGGACACGGGCGCCTGCATCGCCTCTCAATACGATGTCGTCTCCAATCTCTCTTTCTTCCTCTTCTTCATCAGCCAGATAGCCATCAAACGTGCTGCCCCTATGACATGAACAATATGCACCCATTATCCGCACCTCAATTCACCACTCAAGGGGTGAACGCACAGAGACTTAAGAGTTTCAAAATCAGATTCTTGAAGGCTGATGAAGAATTTTTCAACAGGGATGAAAATAAATTTGTGTTCCAAGTTTGAGCTAGAAATTGTAGCATTGCAACATCAGGAAAAGGGGTAAGGGGGCATCTGCCATTGGTGGGGTTGAATTTGATAAAGATAATAAGATGAATGCTGATAACAAACAAGGTGCAAATCTCAAAGGCAAGCGGGAACAATTCAGAAGAGGCCTTTCTGGTTGACAAAATGGTCATTGCGATGCCATCGTGCCACATCATCTCTCACAGTGACCTCTCATATCTATCTCACGCATGCCTCCTTTCTCTCCTCGTCTCTCTCTATATATTTTTTTTGCCATTTTTGGAATGATGCCTGTGTTACCATGGACCTTTACTTACTATTAATATCTTGCAAACAAGCATGCGTACACAATATCTATCGATCTCTATGTCAATCTATTTTAATATATTTTTGTGAGTTCCATGTAAAGTTTATTGTAATTTTTGAACTACCTGAAATAACTATCAAATAATAAATTTTTAATAATAATAATAGTAATAGTAATAATTAATGAATTTGAAAAGCACCAACTCTTCAAATTCAAAATTCAATGCAAGCATTTAATTTAAGATAATTTATAATCAAATTAAAATTTCTGTGTTGTCTGTTACTATATAAGATGCTTCTATCTCTTAGAGAAACCACTTTGATTATTAAAGTGTGTTTACAAAAATAAATCTTACTTATATTATAAAACAAATAAAAAGAGGGCTTAATTAGAAAACACAACCTCGAAGTGATTTCTTAGCTCTTCGCACCTATCTCCACTCCCTATCTTTTTGCTAAAGACAGTTACAACGTAATTATCCTAGAATAATTACTTTTGGTGAGCTAATTTTGCTAACCCTGTGGGTTTTGAGTAACTGTTAGAATAATTGTACTATTTGTTAACTATTGTTGTAATTGTTATTATTTGTTTAGGTTTTTTGTGAGGTTTGGTTACATTTCTAAAATTTAGCTCTTCTATTGGTGTGGAATTGAAGTTTGAAAACTAAAGATTATAGATTGTGAACTTGATATGCTAGAATATATCATGTATATAGTATAATATAGGTAGAATGATGATCTAAGAAGGAGACTCAAGTATTTAATTAAACTATTCATACTAAAACCAAAAAAATTTATGAAGACATGCTCAAATATTTATTTTGCACATGCATCTGATTGTGCCGATTGCTAAATATAAAATATAAAGTAGGAGTTGTAGGAACAATCTCTTTGAATTTTTCATTCATCTAGAATTTTCTTCCAATAGAATATTTTACGAATAACTAGATTATGTTGTTGGTGATGATAGATTAATTTGAAAAGTCTTCAAATTCCCCACATTTAATCTAATTTATTCAATTTAAAAAAATAAATTCTGAAAATATTTACTTAAGAAAAATATAAATCATTAAAAAAAATATGTGAATTGAATACACACACACAATCTTTGTCGATCTTGGTATAACTATAATTTTGTTTAATTTACTGAGATTTTATATATCTTGATCAATATTCACGAGGTGTCTTTCTTGTCATGTCGGTCGATTGATTTTATTGACAATCGTTAGAAATGATTTAATTTAATTTGATTAATTTTTTATATAAACACATATTTATCATTATAATTAAGATAAATTATAATCAGATTTTACGTGGCAAAATGAAAAATCTTTTGCATATCTCACTAGGTGTATGATTGAGACAACCCTACCCGCTAATGCCCTCACCTCAAGATGGCTTTAGCGAAACAATATAATAGTTGATAAATAAACATAATACTAAAAATATTTTTTGTAGATATTGGCCAAAATATAGAAAATCTTAGTAGATAAAACGAAAGAGATAGTTATACTAATATTTATAAAATAAATATTATTTATTCACATTTTCATATGCTTTATTTTTTCAACGTGTTTCCCAACTTTTACAATTAAATATCTTTGACTATGGTTGGTTACAATTTTTTTTATAATAAAGTACTGATTTTAATTATTATATATATATTTTTAACTTTATTTGTCCCTCTCTTATTTTTTTACAATGTTCGAGACTAGCACATTTAAAAACATACAAAAAAAAAAAAAAAGTTTAAAGCACGCACAACCTTTAAAACTTCTAAAAAATACACAACATTCAGAACTTGCCTTTAAAAATAAAAAATACATATTATTTACCCACGCACAACCGACGTCTACTCACATCTATTGTCCAAAGTAAAACACTGAAAAATAAGCCTCCGCTTACAGATGGAGACACGGATAAGCTTTTGGTCGTGCATGGCTTTCTTAAGGTGACCATGACGTAATAGAATTGGAACATAGATTGTAGGCTTTCTAATTGTGTTTGTTTTGTATTATCGGATTATTGCATGAGTTTTGGTGTGGCGATAAGAGCGGTTGGAGGGTGAAACAGACTGCCAATGATGGAGGTAAGTGAAACCTTATCCAGACACGGCACTTTGTGAGGGAAACCACGGGGGACGAATTCAGGCAGGCACTTCAGCATCGATTACGAAAGTCAAAATAATCAAATCCATGAATTCATTTGTTAACATTAGAGCCTAATTTGAGAATCTAGAGTCTGGACAAAAGGTATGTTCATCAATATGAAACGGGAATTGTTTGCAAGGAAAACATTTACTTGATTAAAAGGCGTGCATGACTAAAAGTTAGGGGCATTTCATTTCAGGCGCGTGATCTAAAAAGGTTACGGGCAGCCTCGCCCCAAAACTGGAACAGCTTGCTTATATTTATGACTCAACCTCCAGGCCTACTTTGATTTTTGCCAACCCTGCCTTTATAGCTTGCCAAACCAGAAAGTAGAGACGTAAATTTTATGAAAATTTCAAAAACAATTCCAGTTTCATGAGGAAAATATTCAATCAAGTTCATCCTTAAGGGCACAAGAACGACATTATTAGAAGCAGGCGGAAGACACCAGACCTTGGAAAGTGTACAATTTACAAACAGTATCCCGCTTCCCATAATAATACCTGCAGGAGCTACTTATTCTTACATCATGTTCAATCAGCCAGTTTTGAATGCCCAACTCTTGGATGATGCAATAATTAAGGGATAAGATGTTCGTCATGCTCCAGGAACTAAAATCAGTTTTATGAACGATGAATACGTTTCCAAAGCAATGTTCCTTCAATAAACATGAATATTTGAAGTTATCTGGTAGTCACATTGCCCTACGCAATTCAAGATGTCAAAACAAACTTCAATGAAAAAGAACTATAGAATTTTAACTATGCTTTTTCCTTAAATGAAACAACAAATACACATGGAAGAAAATGCTACAACATTTTCATTTGTTTGCAGAAATTGGAAGTGTAACAATGTGAAAATGTCTCTGCAGTAGACATCAGTTACCAGTCACCACCACTGATGCACCAGAACTCCACTTTTCCGAAGAGAAGTAAACAAATCCAGGCACTGCCCATATGTTTTATTGTATTTGGTCGTTCTCTCCCCCGGACAGCATCTCTGCCACCTATTGTAATGGCATTCAAGGAAGAGCTCATCAATCAAGCAAATAGCTCCTGTTTCAAACAACCTTGGAATCAAATCAAATTCAGTCCCTTCCACATCCATCTTCATCACCACATAGTCCCTCTCCAACACCGTATTCTTCAACCAATCAGCAAAATCAAATCCCTGAGTCTGATCAACATTACCAGAAGATAAAGAACGGCCAGCGGACTGAACCGGTTGAATCCTGCCCATCCCTCTGCCTTTCTCTACTTGTTTGTGTCCAGGATCCTCATTAATTTCGAAGGACAGGGTCTCGTTCCTCACCCAAGCTGCATAGGGCAGTAAAGTAACCCTTTTCTTGGACTTATATTGATCATGAAAAGTCCTGTCTGCTTCAACTGCATATATCTCAAAGGTCTTGTTCTGCTTTGGGTATTGCTTCTTAAACCAACTCACAATGCTCGAGCCATAGCTTCTGGCTCCGACGTCAACATACACATACCTCGGCTTAAAACTAATGTCTACCATTGAAGGCAAATATTTTATCTTCTGGACATTCTTCTTGAGAGTAATCCACGGTTTTTTAGGTTCATCCTCTATCAAAGGTTCCGCTCTCCTTATCAAATCCTGTTTATAACTTGGAACAGAGCATCGATCCACTGAACTACCGCTGGATTTTTCAACAATGTGCTTGATATTCGCCTGTCCACTAAATTTTTGCAGAACCACTTCTCGAATGAACGGCATTCTATGATCAAACCCGTCAATATCCCTACTCTCGACCAATCTACAAAAATTGAACAAACCAAGTAATGATTCGAAACTGTAAGTATCATTTCCGCCAGTGTGGACGACCAGAAACCCTTCGGGTTTCATCGTCCGGCCAATCTCCGCCGCAAGATCACCCGGCCTCACCGATTTCTCCACCACTCCATCTCCACAAAACAGGAAATCAAAAGTCTCATCGCCGAACGGCTGCTTGAAACCCTGCCCCCGAATCACCAACGGTTTGAAACCTTTCTTAGAAATACCAACGGAATCCTCCACGCCAATCTCCCTCAGTGCAAAGACATCAGCTCCCGTTGGCGTGTCGACGCACAGGGCTTTAAAATTTGGACTTAAAACGGCCTCGGAAATCAGATCCTGGAAAACCGAGGAGTAAAATCCTACGGCCTTTTGGAAACCCTCCGTGGTCCACAGATCGGGAATTTTGTTCGGCGTCGACGGCGCAGAATTGCCGTAGGATGAAATGACCGCCAACGAAGAGGATCTCGTCAGCTGCCCCGCGCCGGAGACAACGTCAAACTTCTCCGGTAAGGCGAAGAAACAGAAATCGCCGACGTCACAGGTTTCACCCCGGATTGTGACCACGTAAGCAAATCGGAGAGCGATGAGAAACACGCAGAATAGAAACACACGCGCCAGTATATTTCTCAGAAAGCTGGGCTTCGTCCCGCCCGGCTCCATTTAAATAATGAATCAATTAGACAGAGGAAGAAAAAAAAATCGTTTTTCCCTGTGAAAATGTATAACAGTATAATTTCCAAATCAGTAAAAGAACAAAAAATCAAGAAAAAAAAAAGAGGAGGTGATAATCTATATGACACGATTATCTGGAGCAGAAACGAGCGGAAGTGTGGTTAGCGCCGACGAGGGAGCGGACAGGGAAAGGGTAAGAAGAGGCAAAATTGAAGGAAAAGCAAGGCGCAAAAAGGGAAAACATGATTCGATAACTGCTAAGGAGAGCGAAATTCACTCCGATCAGCCAGCGAAATTTCTGTCCATTGCATCCGTGTTATGACAGCTATTGGCGCGTGAAGAAAGAGTACGAATGGGAATTCAGGTTTGGCTTCTGGCTTGTGTTTCTGAAGAAGAAGAAGAAGAAGAAGAAGAAGAAGAGAACGTTGCACAACGCGGAGAGAAGACGACGCGGGTTCTTAACCGGTAACCGGAGAAGCCGGTTGTCTGCAAGGGAAATGGGTAGTTATCTGCTACATCTGCAGAATCATATTCTTGCTTCTATTTGTAACAAGTAAAAATTGCGTGAGCAAAATTATTTATAAAAAATAAAATTATTATATTTTAATTAATGAAAATAAATTTTTTTAACATTTAAAATTATAAAGATTACTTTAATAATAAAATAAAGAAATATCAAAAGTATTTGAAAAAAGGAAAATTTTAAGATAAAATACAAATAAACATAATAAATTAAAAAAATATGTAGGAAACAAATATTTAAATAAATAAATTATGTAATTTTATATTGTGTAGGGATAATTATTAAAAAAAGAAAATAGAGAAAGATCAAAAAAATATAAAAATAAAAAATTTGAGCGAAAACATAAATATATATTGTAAGTTACAAGGAAATAGACAAAAAAAATGATAGAAATAATAAAAAAAATTAATATAAAAATAGTGTAGAAATTAGTTTTGTGCAGCCACAAATCTTTATTAAAATAATAATTTTCAAACTCTTATTATTAATACTATTATCGTGCTTTATTTAGTGACAAATTAGCATTTGAAATTCTCTAAATTATTTGACAAGAAATTACTATAACTAAGTTTAATTTTCTTTTATTATATTTTAGTCAATGCATATAATGATAACCTTTTTAAAGAAAGAGATAAGAAAAGATTATTTACATCCTATTGTTATAATTTATAATTTCCAAAATGATGATATTATTATTAAATTGTAAATCTGGAAAGAGGCAACAAATTTTTTGATTGGTGAACATTATGTGAGCGAATACACTGGATAATATTTTGGCGAAGTGAGATATGGGAAGATGGGACGCGGAGAGAGAGGGTGGCCCATTTGACAGCTGGAGTTCTCAGGGGAAACACTTTACCGTTGATTTTGTTGCTTTTTAGAAATGGACAATTGATTTTGATTGATCATCAGTAGTTTATTGTTTCTTAATAGTGAAGGAAAATTATGAAAGCGTGTTGGCATTAAATCAATTAATGTGAACATAAGTCTTTTTTTTTTTTTTTTTGTGGGGAATTAATTAACACTTATTTAGGATTAATTCCACATATTGATAATGGATGGTCTTTTCATTTGTCATGATTTTCTCGTTTCTTTTTATTTTTTCTCCAAAAATGATATTTCCTTGGCATTAAATTAATTTTTTATCAAGATAAGTAATCAGACCTCTTCATTAGTCACGATTTTCCTTTTTCTTTTTAGTATTTTTTTCCTCAAAAAATGAAATTTCCTTCATGAATTAAAAAGCCTATCAGAAAGTTCCTTGAATTAATTGCACATTACTCGTTGGGTTTTTCTTTGGGATAAAATCATAAAACTGTAAGAGAGGAGTGCAATAAAAGCAAGTAAAGTAAAATTGAATCAAAATAATGTGGTGAAGATTTCAAGAGTGAGTTTGTTTGTTTTTTTTTTTTTTTTTGAGTTTAGTATTTGATTCAAACTTGTGTAACAATATAAAAGAAAGAAAGAAATATTAAAAATATAATGGTTACAGTGGACTAAATGATTAGATGAAATTGTGAACAACCAAAACCCTAGATTTTTGGCTCCATAATTATAAAATAAGTAAATTTTATTACCATAATTAAAGTAAAGAGAGAAAGAAGGGCCAAATAAAAGAGTCTTATGAGTGCTAGCACACAAGTGTATTAGTAATTGATAGGTGTAACATTTTCTAGAACCTCAACGTGTTCATGCCTTGTACATATTGAGATTTTGACTAAGGTCTTATAATATCAATATTTCAAGTTCAATTATCATCAAAATTACGTGTTTGCATGATTTCGTCCTAATATTGCTTCTTGTCATGGCTATATACCTTGTATTTATGCATGGCCACTTCAATCTTCCCCACAAAAAAATATATTATAACTAGTAATTTGATACTTATGTGCATCCATGTGACAATGACCTACGACTTATATGAGGAAGCAAAAATCCAGATTTGACAGTGATTAACTGAAAGAAAGATGTTGCACGTTTGAGGGAATCACATATGATTTTGACATTTCGATAAGATTTCAAGCATTAACAACAAGAAAAAGAATCTTTCCATTTAGGGTGATGAATGAAGTTGTTGTTATTGACATCATCAAATTGTACTTAGCAATTGGGCCATGAAAAGGTTGAAAATTCTTTAATTGAACTATTGAAGTGCAGAACTTGTAGCAGCAACCAATAATCAGCTGCATATTGACAAATAATTGAAGTGAATTGACTTCGATCTTACAAAAATTGCAATTTGTTTTCTTATTGCTGGTTTTTATGGTCTATTTGAATATACATTTTATGCATTTGTATTGGATTCTCAAAATTGTGACAATAATAGAAAAATATGAATAATTTATTAAATGTTAAGATTGTGACATATCTCATAATTTTATCACTTGGTGCACATACATCACCTCCAAGGCTATGGTCGTTTCATTTTTACTCTAAAAAGTACACACTATAATTATTATAATTTTTAAATTTTTATTTTTATCGACTATGTTTGTTTTCATCTTTGCTTACCACAAATATACACTACAATCATTATATTTTTAAATTTTACACAAATTTTTTAAAAAATACAACTAGAAACCCGCCCCCAGAAATAAAAACGAACATCACCATATCGAATTCACTTTGTAACTCTAATTACGCATTACAATGGCCATAATTAATGGCACAACATTTCAGTTAATATAAGATTAATTACAAATTTCAATGCTTTTAGTCGAGAATTTTAAAATCAAAATTTGCTATCCCATTATTGTGTAATTTAATTTACTGATTACTCAAGAATTAAGTAATGAAGTAATGAGGAACAATAACTTGACCAACGGTAAAGACATTAACTTATCCGAACTAAATATATTATTATTTCAATTCTCTCCAAGATATGTACGTTTAATTTAAGCTACTTAAAATAAAATAAATTTTGTACGATGGTTAATTCTTTGCCGATTCCCGGAATTATTTCATGGTATAAGTATAATCTCGGGCAAATAAGACAGAAAATTTGTGTCCCTTAATTAATTTTTGGGCATAGAATTCAGTGAGTGATTAATTGTGGTCTGTCGGTAATAAAATACCCCTTTGAACCAACGCTAATTGCCAACTTATTATTCCTTCCTACGTGTATTATTAGTGAACGGAGGCTTACTTAAATGGTACATTAATGACCAAATTTGAAGAGGGAAGAGATATTGTCGGGGGCATTGAAGTAGATTTATTTGCAAACTAACGGAAAAAAAGGTGAAAAAGGGTAGGAACGAAACCTAGTTTTAGATGTGATAATATGAATGCAACGACTGAGAATAAGAGAAATAATTTTTTTTTAAAAAATATAATAATTATAATATGTATTTTATGAAGTAAAAAAATGAAAACAAACATATTCAATATATGTTTATAGAGTAACATTTCAAGAGAAATATTGTACACACACACACAAATATTGTTATGTTAATTGTAGTGCTTGTTAACATGACAACTTAGGAGTGCAAATGAGTTAAGCTCAATGCAAAAATGTTGAGCTCGAGTTCGAATTTGATTTCATTTATATAACTTTTTAAATTTTATATATTAATTAATTTAATTATTTTGTATTTTAATATATATAATAAAAATAATATCTACATTAACTTGATTAATAAGAAATAATATTACATTTAAAAATATATCCATTCAATTAAATTTAAATAATAGGATAAACTTAAAACAAATATTGAGAATGAACCACTATTTTAGAACAATGTGAAAATAAACTTCGATAATAAATTTTGAAATATAACTTAAAAATTTTGAAATGGCATAATAATTTTGAAAAAAAAATTAAAGTATTAGTTTAAGGCTCTCAATTTCATATGTAAAATATGTTACTAACTAAATAAAAAAATAATTTTTTGAAATCATTCATCAACTATTTAATAATAACATAATTATAATTCATTTAAAGATTTCATATAATTTAACTGATATTTCATAAATAAGATATATTTATTATTTTGATAAGAATTTTATGAGGTTTTGCTATTATTTCATCGACTTACATTTATTTTTATTATTTTAACTAAAAGTTTTAAAATATTTTAATTGTATCATTTGATAAGACAAACTGCAGCTATATCACATATATTAATTAAAAATTTGAATGTTCTCAAAATTTGCACCTAAAATATCTTAAAATATAAATTAAAAAGTTTAAATCAAAGTTAAAATTTCATATATTGTAAGTTGTAAAAATTACTATATGGTAAAATAAACTAAATATGCATAATTGTATTAATTTAATATTTAAATTTTTTTAAGATTATTTATCATTTTATAAATATACATTACTACAAACATTTCAAAATTTTATATAATTTTTTTTATAAATTATAGTTTTAAAATACACATAAAATTAAATCCTTACATCTAATTTATTTATAACTGAACTGTTATGTGGTAATATGTTAATACAAGATGCAAAATTATATTAATCTGCAATATCCACATTCTATTTAGGATTCACAGATATTTTAATATTCTTTCTTATATACTTTAAAATTGGAATCAAAATTTTGAATATTTTCAAAACTTTATAAAGAATTTTATAAATCAAAATTTCATAACATACTTAATATATTAAAAATTTAAAATGCTGTATACAAATGTAGATAAAATTTTATATAAAATAATTGCTATATATTAGCATATTATTACTAATTAAATGTACCATTAAACACATATAAATATATTATTATTTATAGGAAAAATAAAAAATAAACAAAAAGAAAAAAAACCCGTGATTCGGCTCGCAAGCTTTTACACACACAAAAATGAGCTCAAATATGCTCGACTTGAATTCGAGTAGTGTCAAGTTTGGGTCAAATTTTAATCGAGTTGGCTAGTGAGCCAACTCGACTCTTCTTGCACCTCTATGACAACCTATATATGTTTTAACTAGTCAAGTCTCCACATCCAACCATCTCAACAAATGTGATCATGCAAAAGTGGTAAATTGATGGCTATTATCTTAGGTGTCATGAGGTATGTTACTCAAGATAATGGAGAGATGGAAGGAATTGAAGAGATAACGGGGGAATGCTACACTCCCGTGGACATGTTGTGAGCAAAATTCTTAGATAATAAGAAAATTTAATGTGGAATCGAATAATTTAAATCAAACTAAATTTTGTAAATTCTACTCTCTAAATTTAATCTTCTGGTTCTTCCTTCAAGATCGTTTGACTTGAAACTTGGACAATCTTTAAGGAAAGGACTTGTGTTTGATCTTCCTTGAGGTTTGTTAGGTCTTCAGCAATGTTGATATTCGAACTTAGCACTATGATCTTGGATCAAACGTTGGATTTAGTGATTTTGACGAAGAACGTCTTGAATTTGGTAACGAACTCCTTGAATTTGGTGAAGAACACGGCCTATCACATATGTAACACTCCTTGAATAACTCCTTGAAGTATGTTACTCTTGGACCCTATCCAATAACAAGCAGTCAGACTCCTATTTTGCTACTTGCTAATAGAGTCTTTATCTCTTGGACTTCTAATAGGATTCTGCCACTTGTTATCATTTCATTGGTCGACAAAAATATTATTTATTTTAGGAATTGTATTTATTTAAATTTCTAAATAAATAAAAATTAATTTAATTAATATTTTAATGTCATATTTTTCACGTAGCATTATTTAATTGACTTCTAATTTTAATGTATCTACAAATTGCCCATTGAGACTTATTCATGAAAACTTTTTTTTTTAATGAATAAGTGTCGAAATTTTGCATTTCATTGGCTATCACATTTATTAGGTTGTAATGCATTTTAAGAAAAAACCTTGTGCCTTGCTTGGGAATTTGTTAGTGGGAAATTTATCAGGTGGATCTTTGGTTGGGCTACTTTGACCAGCCCATATGATGCGATTCATGAATCCGTTAAATTTTATTTTAGAATTTTTTATTTTTATTTTTATTTGTTAATGGGTTTTATTAATAAGTTGAGCCATATGAGTTTTTTAGGTTAGAGTTTGATAAGATTTAGTATAAATAGTAGTTATTCAATTGAAACAAATAGAAAGTTTTAATCAATTCAGGTTTCCTTCCAAATTCCCTGAAATTGTGCATTCAATTTCTCGTGAATTTCAACCATCAAGGCATCCTCATCAGGCAGGTCATCAGAAAGATCTCACTCAGTTGGAATATGATGGTCTACCAAGAAGTCAGTCGACGCTTGCCCTTTTACAGCCCTCTGTGGTATATATATGATTTCAAATTGTTGAAATTGAAGGTACCACCTTGTAAGTCGGTCGGAAAGAACGGACCTTATTATGACAAACTTTAGTGGGTTGGCTTTGGACACCAAACGGATTCTATGAGCTTGGAAGTGATACCTTAACTTTTAAACGGTGAAAAAAAGTGCCAAACAAATCTTTTCAATTGGTAAGTATTTTAACTCATTTGGCGTCATCATCTTGTTTAGGTAGTAGAGAGCATTCTCCTTCTTTTTGTCATTTTCTTGTGCCAATAGGGCTCCTAACGAGAATTCTTGTGAAGCAATGTATGGAATCAACTGACGGCCGGGTATCGGGGCTACCAGCACTTGAGGTGTTGTTAGGTAGGACTTGATGCTTTCAAAAGCCTTTCTGTAGGACTCATCCCATTCAAATGGAATGCCCTTCTTCATAAGGCGACTGAATGGTTGACAATGTCCTACTAAGTTGGAGATAAATTTTTTGGTATATGCTAATTTTCCTTGTAGGCTCTCAAGTTCATAAATATTTTGAGGCTCTGACATCTTCAAGATAGCATCAATCTTTGCTTGCTTGATTTCGATACCTTAGTAGCGGACAATAAACCCCAAAAATTTACCAAAGGTGACCTCAAATGCGCATTTCAGTGGATTCATCTTCAGTTGGTATCTCCTTAAGCCCTCAAAGACCTTCCTTAAGTTATGCAAATAATCTTTTCTTTTCTTCGACTTTACTATAAAGTCATCAATGTAGCATTCGATATTTTTGTGGAGCATGTCGTTAAAGATTTTTTACATGGCTCTTTAATACTTGACCCTAGCATTTTTAAGGCAAAACAATATCATCTTGTAGTAGTATATGCCTTTGAGTGTGCGAAAGGCTGTTAATTCCTCATCTTCAAGAGCCACGTGTATTTGATTATACCCGAATGACCCACCCATGAAGGAGAGCGCTTTATATCTTGTCGTGGCATCAATCATGAGCTCCGTGATAAATAAAGGGAAATCGTCTTTGGGATATGCTTCGTTGAGATCCTTAAAGTCAACACAGACTCGAATTTGTCCATTCTTCTTTCTTACCGAGACGATGCTAGAAATCTATGTGGGATATTTAACTTCCCAAATGAATCCAACTTTTATTAATTTGTTAATTTCTACTTCAATTTGAGGGAGAAGTTGTGGTCGAAATTGGTGTTGTGCTTGCTTAATGGGACAAGCTCCCTTCTTCATAACTAGGTATGCACAGCCATCTTTGAATCCAAGTCAGGTATTTTTTTGTATGATCAGGCGAAAATGTCTCTGAACTTCTTTAGTAGTCCCATGCATACATCAGCCTCTTCATTTGTAAGTAGGGCACTGATGTAAATGGGACGAGGGTCGTCACTATTCCTCAAATTTACTTTTCTCAATTCATCATCGTGGACTTGGAACCTACTTCCATTTGAGGTGGTGTGATTTTGGCATCCTCTTCGATGGGTTTCTTTTCTTCTTGTAAGGTTATATGGTTGGATGAGCCCACAGTTTCTCCATCATCGTCCTCATCGGCTTGAAATTTGGTGAAGATGATAGTTTGAAATTTGGCTTTAAGGACTCTATTACAAGAGATGATCAAGTTCGTTTGCCACTGCATGCGGGAAGGGATTAGACTTTGAAGTTTCTCCTCTTATTTTGGTGCTTAAGTGATACCCCCCTTTTGGCTTTCAACATTTTTGCTTTTTGAGTGGGCCAAGTCTTTCGAAGACTAACACTCGTGCTGGCATTTTCTCCATTCTTGAAGAGCAGTCTTCCTCAATGACGGTGTTGGTGGAAGCTCTTCTTATAGCAATGCAGACGGGTCCTTTCAGTTGCTCATACCCAAGTCCTGCTTGCGGGTTTTGGCTTGATGATTTCTACAAAAGCTTTCCTAATGGCAATGGCTCCTGCGGGTTATATCTAATTTTAATGAGGAGTTTGTATGCCTTAGGACTGAAGTATTTCACTGTCCTTAGCTTTTGACCTTCTTGGTATTCTTTTACAGCTTCTTTAGGTGCTGGGACAGGTGTTCCACTGTCAATTTGAGTCAGAGGATGTGTCAAACCTTTAAAAGTATCATCGATTGCTGGCTCTTTACCTATGTGGCTTTTGGAATGTACCATGTTAGTTAGGATATCTTTCTATGCGAGGCCATCTCGCTTCTCCTTTTCTTGAGAGTCGCTAACTTCGGAAGTCCCAACTTTGCTTAGGTAATATTTTGCATTGGTGAAATGGGTCTTAGCCTCAGTAAACAATTTGTAGTCACCGAGCATTTTATTCACGACACCATTTTGACAGTATTTGAAACATAGGTGACAAGGAGAAGGGACCACTTCATTCTCATAGAGCCATGGCTAGTCGAAGAGTGAGTTGTATGATGTTTTAGCATCGATGAAATGGAACAAGACTGTCGATTCTATGTCATCTACAAATAGCTTCATTCTTGTTGTGCCCAAGGCCCTTTGCCCCCTTTGGTTTAATCCTTGGATCGCCAAACGATTGTTTGAAAGCTCATCAGTTGAAATCCCTAACTCTCTAAGAGTTTATAAGGGCAGAATGTTGACGGCCGAGCCACCATCGATTAGCATTCGATTGATTTTTTGTTCATGGACATAGTCGATGACAAATAATAGCTTGTTATGGGGTTGGAAACCCAACATCAAATCTTCATCCATGAAGACCAGTGTGGTCATGTAGTCTTCAATAGGGAGTTGGCCTTTCTTATGGAAACAGCCAACTTCTTCCGAAGAGTTGTCGATTGGTGACATTTCTCCGTTTGGTTGTTCAGGGTGATGGTGTTGGCACTTGTTCAGGGTGATGGTGTTGGGCGAGTTCCATGACCTTCTCTTTGAATATGAAGCAGTCGTGGATAGGATGCTTGACCAAACGGTGGTATTTGTAGTATTTAGGATCATTAGTCTTTTCGGTTTCAACAGGCCACTTCATTTATGGTAATTCAATGAGGTTAGCCTTTAGCAAGTCATCGAAGATCCCTGAGACATCTATATCTAAAAAAGGATATGATTTAGCTTGCAACTCCTTTATGGTTGGTCTTCTTGGCTTCTGAGGCACTTCCTTTTTCTCGTCTACCTTTTCTTTCCCTTTGACTGGAATGAGTTTAGCACATATTGCCATTAACTCTTTGATGGGGGTTTTAGTGGGAGGTTTGCCCCTTTTCTTTATTTCCTGCTTGTCTTTCGACTTGCGGAACTCTGAAATAGGTGATCCACAGGTACCACTTGTAGCTATGCTTAGTTCTATGTTGTGAGCCCGTGTGGGCTAAATCCCTTCAAAGATGTATCATAGCCCCTAATGCATACCTTGTATGCACATCTCAATGCCCGAGGCTTTAGAGAGTCTGTCTTTGCAATTCAGACTTAAGTTTCTCCATTTATTGATGTAGTCAATGACTGGCTCATCTTTTCACTGGTGGGTATTTGTGAGCTTGATTATACCGACAATCTGCCTTGTGCTGTAGAAGCGATTGAGGAATTCATACTCCATTTATTCCCAACTGCCGATGGTTTCGGACTCAAGGTCAATGTATTGGTTGAATGCATTTCCTTTCCAAGAGCGGACGAACTACTTGACTAGATGGTCTCCATATGTCCAGCATCATTGCACGTCTCTATTAAGTGAGCCACATGCTATTTGAGGTTTCCCTTTCTATTAAACTGTTGAAAATTTGGGGGTTGATAACCCATTGGCATATTCAGGTTGTCAATTCTTACAGAATAAGACTTAGCGTATGTTAGAGTTGACTTGATGCCTCCATCGAATTTGCTTTTGATGGTGCCCTCAATGAAGTCTTTCAATTGATCAATAGGGATCAAGATGTTAAAGGAAATTTGAAGTTCTCTAACTGCGGACTTCTTTCGGTCATCAGCCGCTGTTTGGCAGATGCTTCAACCTCGTGAGACACTTCAGGTACCTTTTCAGTTTCTTGGCTAGTTTCAGCATTGTCTACTTTGTTCATTAGCCTTGAGATTTGTGAGTCTTACTCTTCGACGTGTTCGGCAAGCCCCACGATGACATTAGTTAATACAGCGATTTGGTCCTCTAAGCTTGAAGTGTTAATCGTTATAACTGACGCCATGTTGGAGGCAGACGAGGCATTAAAGTGAGGACTTGAAGGTGCAGAGTCATCCTTGGGGCCTTCACTTGTAAAGAGCAGATTATCAACAGTCTCAGGGAGAGGAGTTGGCTCAGAGTACGCTAGTCTTCTTGCCATACTTCAAGTGATAGCACTAGCATTTATTGTAGTAGTCTTAGTAGCAGTTGAGGTAGTAGCCTTGAAAACTTTCTCTTGTTGTTGGCCATAATGACTTATTTGAAGCTTAAAGTTTGCTTAAAATTTGAGAAGGAAGGGATGAGATGTAGAGAGGTCCCACTGGGCGTGCCAGAAATTTGTGAGCAAAATTCTTGGATAACAAAAAAACTTGGTGTGAGATAGAATAATTTAAATCAAAATGAATTTTGTGGGTTCTACTCTCTAACTTTAATCCTCTATTTCTTCATTCAAGAATGTTTGACTTGAAACTTGGACAATTTTCAAGGAAAGGGCTTGTACTTGATCTTCCTTGAGGTTTGTTAGGTCTTCAGCAATGTTGATCTTCGGGCTTATCACCACGATTTTGGATCAAATGTTAGATTTTGGGATTTTGATGAAAAATGCCTTGAATTTGGTGACGAACTCCTTGAATTTAGTGAAGAACATGACGAACTCCTTGAATTTAGTGAAGAACACGACGAACTTCTTTGAATTTGGTGAATAACACGGTGAACTTCTTTAAATTCGGCGAAGAACATGGCGAACTTCTTTGAATTTAGCGAAGAACACTTTGAATGTTCTTGAAAATTTCAAAAAGAATTTGGGGAGCTTCAAGTCTTCGGCTGCTTTACTTTCTGACTTCGGTCCTCTAATTCTTCCTTCAAGAACACTTGGCTTGAAACTTGAACAATTTTCAAGTAAAGGACTTGTGTTTAATTTTCTTTGAGGATTGTTAGATCCTCAGCAACGCTAATCTTCAAGTTTAGCACTACAATCTTAGATCAAATGCTGGGTTTAGGGACTTTGACGAAGAACACCTTGAATTTGGTGAAAAATACGACGAACTTCTTTGAATTTGATGAAGAACGTGATGGACTTTTTGAATTTGACGAAAAGCACTTTGAATATTCTTGAAAATTTCAAAGAGAATTTGGAGATTTCAAGTTTTCAACTGCTTCACTTTCTGACTTCTGTCCCCCCGTTGCTATAGAGTTTGACCCCTATTTGTAGTTGTATGAAAGATAGAGTGGCTACATCAGCCTGCTGGCATGGCGCGATTTAATTGTTCGTCAGAGTTTGAACCTTATCTAATAATTTAATGGTGTCTTCATCTTTTGAACTTCTAATAGTATTCTGTTACTTGTTAATAGAGTTTTCATCCCTTGAACTTCTAATAAAATTCTATCACTTGTTAGTAAAGTTTTCCTCTCTTAGACTTCAAACAGTATTCTGTCTCTTGTTGACATTTCATTGGCCAATAAAAATATTAGTTAATTAATTAATTATTTTAAAAATTATATTTATTTAAATTCTTAAATAAATAAAAATTAATTTAATTAATGTTTTAATGTCATATTTCTCACGTGACATTAGTTAATTGAGCACTAAATTTTAATGTGCCTACACGTGTCTCATTTCGTTATAATTTCCTGTTTTAATTTTGGATTGATATAAAAACAAAAACAATACCATAACAAAACAAAAAGACATCTATCTCCGTATCAAAGACACGGGCCAATGGAAGGGAACATTAGTACATTACCCCTCGTATAAAATAGATCGCCGGAATTGATATATCGTGTCTACATGTGTTGAGTGTTTCCAATAGGTAAATGAATTTTCCCCAAAAGTACAAACCACGGAACTCATTTGAGTGTGATTCGGTATGGATAATCAATGGTCATGTGCATTGCAGACAATGCTGGGTAGGGGTAGGTGTGTCCAACACGAAATTGGAAGAACGTGTCACATGATGACATTGAAGAGCATGCGTCCTCCCTTATCGAATTCCGTCGACAGGAAATGAATGAAAGGCTCTCTGTTCTATGCCACAAACAATGGTTGGTTTGCCTTGATATTTTGCTCTTCCATAAAAAGTGGGAAATTTCATAAGATGATAATGGTTTCAAAATCAGTTAGTCATATTTGTTGATTATTAAGAACACAGAGATCTCATTTGCGTTGGTTTGGCCTAACAGAAGCCTTTTGGGCCAGATAACACAATATTCAAGGACAAAATTTTGATGCGACACCACCTTTCAAATCTATAATTAAGACATACCATGACCACGAGATATTCTTCGGCGCTCTAAAGGCACCCTCACAAGATGCTGGTAACAAAAATATATGCGTGTGTGCTATGCAGGGATCAAGCATCATTGGAAGGAAGTGCAGTTTCAATATTTGAAGGCATTAGTAAGTTGAAGCCATCTGCAGCAGTGGACATGAGCATTCCAGGTATCCGTGGATGCCAGTGAAGTTCTTTCAAGTCCTTTTGACCCTGCAGAACCAACAAGGTTGGGACTACATTATTTTTGGTGAATAGATTTTTCCATTGGGGTTGGGGAGAAGTTTAAAGTTGTCGTCACCTGATGAACGAAGAGAAGCTGTGGGGGCAAATCTGTGGGGGCATTTACTTGTTCTTTTGTCTTGGCTTGGAACTCAGCCTCCTCTTCTTCATCCCTCTCCAGAGAAAGGTCCCATACCCTGAGAACAAAAATGACAACTCAATGAACTATGAGTACGATCAAGGAACTCCTCACTCCTAGCCTGCTTCTTACGTTAGCTGATTATCAGATGACGACACTGCCAAGGTGGAGGCCTCATGTGGACTCCACTCAATGGATGTAATGGGATGTTTATGGTACTCAAAATGTGCAACAACAGAATCTCCTTCCTGTGCAAAGAAAACAAGCAGTTAAAAGATACAAAAACACAAAAAAATAAAAACCTGCTTCCTCGTGGATGTCTGAAATGCTGGCCACTGAAAGCGTCACACAAGCAGTGACGATGGCCCTAAATACTAGCTAAATTTTTAAGCTGAACTTCATAAATTTCTTTTGCTTTGGGCGCACAAAACAACACCGCCCCCCACCCCCCCCCCCCCCCCCCGCCCAAAAAAAAAACCTCCCTTACATACACACACAAGCATAAATTAAAATATAAAATCTTGAAACTTTCAGATCATGCAGCACCTTGAGCAATCTAAGATCTCGGATGGATAATGTCCCATCATCACTGCCAGATGCTAGCATGCAGCTTGCCAGGCTAGTCAAAGAAATTAGCATCAGAAATGAGGATATTTGGAAAGTCATGGTAAGCCATTACAACTTAATAAACAAGAAGTTAAAAACCTGTTCCATGTTATAACATTTACATCAGCATTATGTGCCTTTATAGACATTGCAGGAGACTTTCCCAAACGGATGTCCCAAATTGCAATATTTCCATCAACAGAGCATGAGGCGAAGACAGATGGTTCCGTGGGACTCCACTGCATACAAGTTAAAAAAACCATCATTGGAGACGACATAGCAAAATCCAGTATGCCTCCAGGATATCCAATGACATTAATGTACATGCAAGGTCTACCTGCAAATCTTCCACACTAGCAGTATGACCAACAAAGGGATTATTATCTATATTCCATGTTGAATTAGATGCTGGCTCCCACAGATGAATACAGTTCTTGCAATCCCCTGTGGACATGGAAGTGCAGAAACCAAAAACATAAATTCAAGAAAGTGCTTTCAGCTTTGTGTAATGCAATCTGGTTCTGTCCAGATATAAATGGAAATCCATAATGCCATACCTGAGACTAGCCTTCCAGCAACTAGTGGACTCCAGTCTATGGCATAGCCTTCATCCTTGTGGCCAGTAAACTTAACTAAAGGAGTTTGATTGAGAGTAGAACCTCCATGCATAGCTTCAGAATCTGATTCCACCAGAGCATTTAAATGAGAGCTAAAGTCCCATACCTATCAAGGAACAACTATATTAGGACGAACTAGCATGTGTAGAACATCTAAAATACTTCTACGAGTTCAGATTTAGCCATGCAAGAATAAAGATTTATTCCCTTAAACTGCTGGAGTATACATGCCTTTTTATGCTGCATCACGTTAACAAATTATTGACTTGAAACAGTAAACAATTAACAAAAGAGCCAAATATTATACTTGTCATTTTACAATAGTCACAAGTTTTTGGCCCTTGCACTTTGTAGGGATAATGCATTACACAATTTCCTACAAAAAACCGAAATATGAGAATTCTATGCCTAGAAAAATTTTTAAGTTATTTCCATTGTGTTTAGAGATGAAAGAAGGCAATACTTAAGACTAAACAAGCTTTCATTGGCAGAAATTTTCACCTGAACATGACCATTATCTGCCCAAGAAGCACAAATATGAGGATTTTGTTGCATAGCACGAATGCGGTTCACACCTCCTTCATGAAACACTTTGCGTGTCTGTTGATTTGCAAGAAGAAGATGCAGAATGAATTTGATGGACTGAATAACAGTAAAAATAGAATCCTATAACTACAGCTTTACACGAGTATATACCTGCAAGATGGGGGACCCAGTTCCACCACCCTCCCCTTCATCATTGTCGTCACTGTCACTGCTCTCACTATCCATGTCAGAATCATCTTTACTTGTTTTGTTTGGTACTAATTCACGCCTCTTCCCAGAAATATTCATCATCTTAAATATTCCAATATAGTTCCAGGAAGCTTTCTCCGCCTACAAGAATGGGATGAAAAATGACCAAGAGAATAGTTTATTAAGATGGAAGATAAGAGTCATATTTTAAATATGTCATGGCTTGTGATTGCGCAACTTGGAACTTGGAAGCCTCCAGGAACTCTTGCAGAGGAATACACAAGCTCAAAAGTTTTCAAACTGTGACTTGATAAAAGAAAACAAACAGCTTCGGAAAAGGGCAGGTGGTGTAACTATCAAATACCCGTTCTATCCTCTCATTAAAAATTCAACTAGAAGAAAATCTGTGACAGTTGTACCTGTTCACCGTTCACAGATAAATTTGCATCTACATTGATAATAGCAGGTGTATACAATTGACACCAGATACAGAGTCAGCTACTTCAACTTCATATTCACACAATTAATTCACAAATCATGCATGCTGTTAGGGGTAATGACTCAATACGCACCTGTGTTCCAGCAACGCAATACACGGTATGTGGAAACTCAGTTCGCACCAACCCCAATGAATCGCGTAATATATCAAAACTGCTCCAAATCAAAATAAAATAACAGGTTCATGTTCACACACACTTTTGCAAAGAGAATTAACAAAGAGAACCACCAATATTGCAGCCACATCAGCACATGAAGTCGTACTTAGGAAAACCACCAATATGAAACTCTTTACAAGCATGCCAAATTCACCAAATTAAACGAATTACAACCCCATCCAACCCAATGACCTACAGAGCAATAAGACTTTTCAACAGTTCCCAAACTAATCAACCAATGGTAAACTTTCCTATTTGAGTGCATGGAGACACAATGGAGCTACAGTAAGTCAGGACAAGAGCACGTGTCATATTTAGCATTAGTTCAGCAAAAAGCCCAACTAATTAACATAAACAAAATCAAAAAACTCCTTAGCGATAAACTACAGAGATATGTTAAATTCTCGTTTGCCATCATTCCCAACCATGTGCAAATAGCAAGATACTGGCAAGAAAAAGGAAGAAAATGACCTCAAACAAGGCCATCCAATGTGAAAAGCATGAAGAGAATTATAAGCAGAAGGATCACACTGGAGCTCCTCTCCCTCCTCCAATTTGTCTACACCCGGTTGCCACACTTTTGCTGCCACCGGAGGCGCTGAATTTGATGACGATCCTTCGCCTTTCTTCGAACCCTGTATTAATTATATTTATACAGACGATCTCATATAAATTTTTAAAAAGTCATATTCTAACATAGGGAGCAAAAAACCTTAATTATGGTAAAAAAAACGATTTTTGGACCTTATTCTTGCGTTTTGGCTTCTTCCGATTCTTCAAGCTCCTAGTCATTTTAAGCTTTCGAGGATCAAGGAACAAGAGTTCGCGGAAGGAGAATGCTGACGAGTCAGATTTCGACAGAGTTTTGGAGAAGGGTTCTGCGATTAGGGTTTATATGGAATGACGATAGGAAAAACGCTGATATGGGTTTGCTGGAGGGATAAACCCGTACGTACGGACTGAAAAGGCCCAAAACATGTGGAGTTACACTGAAATTAGAATTGGGCTTCAAAGCCCATATAAAAAATTAGAATTCTTGTAGTGGGCTTCTTCATTCGACGTGCAGTGCAACATGTGCAAAATAAATACATGATGTTTGTGGATTAATTTTTAAACGATCAAATTCAAAAATAGGCCATACTACATTAACCATTTATTCGTGCGCAAATTTTTTGTTTATAAATTATTACATTTTATTTATTTTATTAAATTATAAAAAATTAAAAATCAATATAGAATTAGAATTATAGTGAAAATAAAAAATAAAAAAATTAAATTTAAAAGGTATAAAAAGTATAAAATAAAAACGTAAATTTGTATTAAAAGAGAATGAAAATGGAAAGAAAAATAAAATAAATACTTTTATAAATATTATGTAGCAATTTAAGACATGTAACCAAAATCATGTTTTTAATTTTAACACTAGTAAAAAAAACACACTCTACATGTGTGTAAAATAAATTATAATTATAAAGTTATAGAATTTTAAATAATAGAAACAATATTGTTTAAAATTTGAAAGTATAAAAAAATACTTAAAATAAAAGAATAAAATAAATTGAAGTTGAAAAACTTGAAATGAAAACACAAAGTAAGATCAATTAAGAAGAAAAGAGAGGAATAAATGACAAAATAAATCAAAGAACTTAACTTGAGTATAAATATGTGATTTTATATTTGTAATTAAAAAAAATTAATGAGACGAGTTCAAATATTTAATAATATAAATATAGACATAGTAGATATGAGATAATCTTATTTGTGTAATTCAATGCCTCAAATCCTCAAGTTTCACCTATAATCAGATTCATTTATTTACAATTTCTTTCTTGAGCTTATTATCATGGTTGTCCCGTAGATTTCCTTCAAAATTCAATCGCTTCACACTTTCGTGAGACAATTGTTGGAGGGAAAAAATTAAACAAAAAATAGGGGCAGCAAGACAGGGGAAAACACATGTCAAAATTCACTTAGGAATTTATACGATATTATGCCCCTATTATTTAATTTCATTATATTATTATAATTTTGATACATGACAAAATATAATTAATTATTTTTTTAAAAAAATTTATCCATTTGAAAATAAACTAATTGTACTCTCTTATGTTGTTTACTTATTTTGATTACTTTTCGTTCCGTCAAAATTTAATATATATATATATAAATATTCAAAATTTAATGGTTATATTTATTTGTAATCAAATAAATACATACACTTATATTTATATATATATATTTACACATAAAAATAAATTATTATTTTTATATATGATCCTATTATAAAATTATTATTACATATTACATATTACATATATATATATAAATCCAAAATTTCAAATAAATCAAAACTTTAATCCCAATCAAATCCTTACTCATTTTCATTCTCAACAAATCACCCACCAAACGGACCATTAAGCATATCAATTGCTGTGGGCAAAGTAATTGAACGGTACGAACTCGTTGCACACGACCGTGATTACTCGGCCAATTACGTCCTCTGCGATTCTATCTTTAAATGAAAAGCAAAAAGCCGAAGAGAGAGCAGCAGAATAAACCAACTAGTTAGGAGACGGTATTGACGTGAGACCATTAATTCTGCTGTCCAACTTTCCTCCAATCAAGAGAAATTAGAAGTAGAGAAATCATGGCGAATCTCAATTGTTTCAATCAAAAAACGGCATCGGAATCATCGCCAGCACCGAAGGCCCAGGCCGGCGATGATTCGAAGAGAGGGGCAGAGAGCGGCGGCGGTTTTCTAAACGTGTTTCTCCTGCGGCAATGGAAGAGACAAGATCTTCTGAAAAGAAGCTCTTTGGCTTTGCGGGGGTTTGGTTTCCTTTTCTCTTTGTTAGCTTTTATCATAATGGCCAGCAACAGACATGGTCATGGGAAAGATTTTGATGAGTACGAAGAATATAGGTAACCCTTCATTCCTTTTTTATTTTCAATTAGTGTTGTTTGTGTACTGTTTTAGTGTTGTTCTTAACTTCTTGTTTGATCATTGTTAGAATTTTTATGTACATACATATACACACTGGCAGATATGTGCTGGCAGTAGCAATTTTGTCAACATTGTACACAGGATTGCAAGCTGCGAGGCAATTTCTTGAACTTCACACCGGCAAAGAGATTTTCCCGCGGCAGAAATTGGCCACGGTTGATTTTTTTGATGATCAGGTTGGATTTTACCTGTTCATATAAATTATTCTAATTTCATTCTAAAATGCATAATTTAAAATTAAGAATCTTCATTTCTAATATTGTAGATTAGCTTGTTAAAAGTATAAATTGTCTTATACTTTTCTCTTGTATAGATTATTCACATTTCCCACATAGGCCGACTGATCGTGATTTGTCTTGATTGGCTTTATTTTTTGGTAGATAGAATCAAAGATTTTTGGAATGTCTTTTAGGCCTTTCACTATAAATTCGAGAGCAAGAAAAATATACAGATTAATTGTTCTTCCTCAGCCTTTATCTCTGTCTTATGTTTACATAGTCATTGCCACTTGGTTCACTTATTTCTCACCTATTAGAATAACCCTTATTCTTTTTTTCTTCCCCAAGTTTTTCCATCAAATTCAATAATTAGATATAATTAATCGGTTAAAGTTTCAAACTTGTGACCTGTTCATAAAAATATTTATTGCCTTATATACACATTATATTAACAAGTAAAGTTGTATACTCCATATCTGTGCAAATTTATTTTATTTTAAATGATAAAAATGAATATAATTAAAAATAAGTTTAAAAAATATTTAAAATAATAAATTCAAAAAATTGAAAAGAGAAAGAATTTGAAAGAAAACATAAATAAAATAATAAGCTAAAGGGAAAGTGAGAAATAAAATGATATAAAAATGAAAAGAATTTCAAATAAGGGTAGTTATGTAAGTACTGCCAAAAACGCTTATTAACTTAATAATAATATAGGATATATATATTATATACCCTTATCGTATATAATAAAACATTTTATATTTGTCAATCTATTAGAAAAATATTTATTTTATAGTATTATATATATATATATCTATAACAACAAAATATATTTATAATATACATCTTTATATTTTGTAAAATATTATGTATACTGCATACCAAAATTTGATCTTTCCAAAATTACAACTGTGTGATTTTTTTTAGATGAAAGTTAAATTTACTATAAAGATATTTCTGTCATATTCTTAATAAAATAATCATCACATTCACTTTTCATTCTGCACCGCAGGCACTGAGATATATTACAATATTTCATCCCTTTCTTATTTTTATTCATTTCTAAATGCAGTCCATTCATGATTCATGTTTTATTCCACTAAGCTCGTGCTGTAGCATTTCATTTGAAATGCCGAATTTTGGTGCATGTGAATTCAATATTTACACAAATTATTTACTCCACTGTGTTCTGGCAAAGAATTTAAGATCATGCAAAAGATAAAAAGCAATTAAAATAAGGCAGCGAGACAGACGTTTCAGCTTTCTTTTTTCTCCGAATAATCACTGTGAAACTTCCTGGAAACGCTGACTGCAGCATACTTGTTGATATCAGCAGCGTCATCTGCTGCAACTTTGACCAACAGAATGAGAAACGTGGTGGAAAAAGGGTTTACGGAAGCCTCGGCGTTGGCAGTCACCATGGAATTTCTTGCTTTCTTCTCACTGGCGTTGTCAGCTCTCATTTGTGTATGCACTCCCTAATCAATCCAAGGTCTCATTGCCTCTTGTATTTCATGTCAATATAACAATATTTGTGCTTTTGTACATGTGTATGCGAGGACAGCATTTGCTTTCTGAACTTGAATCTGTGCCAAAAATCTGTAGAGCTGAAGTGAAGAACCTCAGAGAAAAAATTTTCGGATTGCAAAGTATCCTTTGTTTCTTCTTGTTCTTTTTTAATTTGTAAAATTGAAGAACTCTAATGGATATGCCTTCTGTTGATGTCTATCTTAAGTTTATCAACCTATTTGATTAAAAGACTTCCCTTCTGTTGTCTTACTCACGCGTGTTGATATACGAATGGAAATAAAATTATTGAGATTGGCTGTTTTTGTTTTTCATTCTTCTTGCAGTAGTTTGCTGCGAAATTTTTGATGATGAACGCTGTGTATGTTCCATAGGCCTCTAGTAGGAGACATAAATATCTATTGGAAAACAAAACTTGCATACTACAGAGGAGTCAATTTATTGAAAAAGCATAATGAAAAAATTGGTATTGAATATATAGCTCCCTAACACGATTTTTTCCTTCTAATTGTTTTCTTGTGGAACTAAGCCTGGTAAGATGCCACTGTGCAGTTCCAATGGCCGCAGAAGAAATGAAAAAATTACACCTAAACCCTATCGCGAAATTCATCTCATACAGCACAAAATGCCCATATGATCATGCACTCACACTTTGCCATCTAAGAATTTGCCAGTAACCTGAGTTTCCCTTTTCAGTTGAAGAAAGAGTTAAAAAATGAGTCATCTTTGGGTTCTTCCTTGGCCACGGATGCAGGATTGCCCAGCTGCTGCATCTGATTAACGTGGCCCCCCGTTGAGTTTCCGAACCCAGAAAAAGCATAGCTATCCGTGCTCTGCAGCATCTGGGGTGTATATGGCGCGTGGTTCTGCATTGTTTGCAGCCTGGCTGGGTTGGGGAAACTCATCGCGTAGGAATTGTTGCTTACGGCAGAGGGCTTAATAGCCGTATTCATTGTTGAAGGTCTGCTCATGTTGTAACCGCCGCTACCTCGTGCTGCAGGAACATCATGGTTGTGCTTCCCTTCGTACGTGGTGATCACTGCCCTCGTGTCATGGCACGCTCGTTCAACATGCTTCCTTACCGAACAACCGTTGTAAGTGCATTTGTAGTAGCTCCTGCATGAACGTAGGGCGTAGGTGGGATTAAGCATTTTAATCCTTGCAGATTCACTCAACAGCATTTGAATTATTGTTTTCATTAGTAGAATATGCTGGCTGTTGATAATTACCTCGGATTTGGGTTGCCCTTGACCACTTTCTGTCCGTACTTCCTCCATCTGTAACCATCATCAAGAATGTCAATGTCACTTGTGGTTTGGACAACGATTCTGGGCTCTCGAACCGTTCTACTTCCAGAAACCGATAAGCCCTCGTTCTCATTCTCCCCCCTCCTGAAAAAGTAACATCACATTGTAAGGATATGGCCTGATCCCATACATTTGTTAACAAATCTGAAAACAAGTTTGATGCTCACCGTCTCTTGGCTTCAGGTTCATTCTCATCATCATCTCTTGAGTTACTCATCGATGAGCCCTGTTCGAAATCGTCATCGCCAAAAGAAGCTGAAGAATTCTCCGGGGTTGCAGCGGACTCCATCTGAGCATTTTGGATCAATGAGTTCAACTGGTTTGGCATACCCAAGTTGTTGTAAGATGGGTTGTGAATCGAATTGGATGAAGATCTTCTGGTTGACTGGGGCTTTGGGTGATTGTGATTACCTTTGTACACTATTTCAGTAATATGTCCTTCCAAATTTCTTTCAACCTTCTTCTTTGTGGGACAATCTGGGAAAGTGCATTTGTAATAACTACGAGGATTCTCGCTCCCTTTAACTTGCTTTTGTCCATATTTCCTCCAGTTGTAACCATCTTCTGATTTTCTCTGCTCCCTAGCATATTGTGAGGGCTGAGCATATTGCATTTGGTTGGGCTGCGGTGCAGAAACACCGTGCGTGCTTGGCTGAATCATGGAAGCCTCTTGAGAAAAACTTTGTGCTGGGGCTTGTTCTGATTTCAACTCAGACTTTAGTGCTGAGAAGGCTCCATCTTCTTGTTGCCTTCTGAGTGATTCCTATTCAAAATGATTTAACTGTCAGCGACCAGGACAAGAATTGTAGGCTCGTAATTATAAATCTCATGATGAGCTGGAATTGTGACAAATTGCTTCCATTCGTTGACCGAATCTGGAATAGCTATATAGCATATACTTCCTTATGATAATTAACTTTCAATTTGGAATTTCTTAATACTTCAAACGGAAATGGTTTCACAAAGGATGAACAAAACCAGCAGCGCTTGGCAGATGGAACTACAATGACAGTATGAAAAATAGACTTGTAATAAGCCCAGGTCAAACTATTACCTGCCGTAAACCAAATGGGGATAACATAATCCGAAGTGATAGAAATTTGCAGTTTACCAAACTTTTTAAGAAGCATATCTCAAATATGCATAACAGATCATTTCATTAAATGAAGCTAAGTTCATCCAAGAAGCAAAAGCAATCTGACACGATCACAATATATAGATCAGTCGTCCAAGGATCAAGCGTGAATACCGTTGAATTCATTCCTGCTGAAGACGAAAGCACGGGCAGTGAAGAATTGGAAGGCCTTGTTTGGGACTGGAAAGAGAAATCAGAGTACTTTGTGTCCTCCTCCTTGGAGAACAGCCCAGCAAAGGTCCCAGTGGTCGGAGATGGAAGAACCTGCACAAGCGTCACAAAACGATTAATTGAAGATAAGCTTCGAACATAATGAGTTGAAAATTATTAGTTAAGGCACGGAGACTTACATTGGAAGAGGAGAAAAGGACAGGTGAATCAAGAAGCACAGAAGGGCTCAAAGAGGGAGGAAAGGAGAGAAAAGAAGAAGGAGAAAGAGGAGGAGAGGCCATGGGCAGAGAGGCAGGTGGGAATGACTTGTACTTTGGGATTTCGATGCTCTTATGCTGATTGTTTGCCGGTTCAGAATTCATCCCCCAACTGAATGAAGACTTTTCACCTCCTCCTTGGCCGGTTGCAAGAAGATCAGTGAAAGAAGTCATGTACTGGGTTGTGGAGAAAGCCGGCAGGGAGGGGTGGTGATGAATAGGATTGGCGGAAGTGTTCAAGCTGCCCCCTGAAGAAGCCATATTGCTTTTCGTCGATTTGAATGAATCAAAAAGAGGATTTTATAAGTCTAGGACACGGACGAGAGGGCAGTATATATTACACATATAAATATGAACAGTTTGGCTGAAACGTAGAAAAGCGAAACGTAGAGCCGCTTCCGGGAAGGCAGCACGAGCCTTGACCGTGGAAATTAGATTGGTCAAAGCTCGTGGGTTTGACCGGTTCTCGGCGGCTGTATCAGACGAGAGGAGTTGGGATCTTCTGCGGTTGGTTCACCTGCAGCGATTGGGTGTTGGATTCTACTCCAAGAATTTCCTGCTGGTTTTTATTTGTTTCTTATATTTGAATATTGATAATTTTAGGGCACAACAAAAATAAGCTGGGTAACTGCATATTAGGAAAAACCTGAAATAGCTTTTTGTTTCTGTGCTCTGACAAGAGTACAATGGTTTAGCGTATACACAGTCCTGTAATTGTATGTGTGTGTGTGTGTCTTCATATATGTAATAATAATAATAATAATAAAAAAAAGCAATGAAATCTAGAGTTGTGTAATGGGTAAGTATTTCACAAACATAAATTCATACGTGTATTCTTATTATTATTGTTATGATAATGAAGCGACTAGTATATGGACAGACGTTAGACGGTAGTATTAAAATAATATTTAAGATTCAAAAAAATGGGATATATTGTTGTCGTCTAGAATCAAAATAATGATCAGCCCATTTCCGCCTAAAAAAATACCAAATATTATTTTTACAACATATTTGCGTATTCATTGTATTAATTAATCAGCTAAGGATGTGATGGTTGCGTGGGGAGAGAGCGCAGCTAACAATAATTATACTAATTAATCGGTAATTCGGTGGGCGAGGCTTCTTCTTGTCGTTGTTAATACTTCCTCCATATTACTTGCTGCAGTTGCTTTGAGCCAAGAAATATATTTAATTCATTGCTAATATCATGTCGTATCCAATTCATTTTATTTTTTGTCTTGCAAAAATTCATATTAAATTAAATTAATATTTTTTTACCTTCGGGCAACCAAATATTTGACTCCTTATTTGGAGGAATCACTGAAACCCACTTTCACAAATGGTGTTAATTTTGCAATAACCGGCTCGACAACTCTCCCGGGATGTGTTCCATTTAGTTTGGATGTTCAAGTGATTCAACTAATTAAATTTTTTTTAAATAAATAAATTAATATTAAATTTTAAAAATATTTTTAAAATACTAAAGCATGTCACATAAATATCAAGTTCAAATAGCTATGATTATTTAAAATATTAATAGACAATAATGGGTAAATATTAAATATAAAAAACCTATAAATATAAATACATACGGATCTTATTCATACTCATGCTATAAATTCTAATAATTAATATATTTTAAATTAAATATAGACCTGGATGTAGATAATATTGCATAGATATGGACAAGACAATACTCTGTCCCCACGCACAAACCCATTGGTTGCCGTCTTCCAGAAGTCTCGTAGCTGTACACTCTCTGTCTCTCTGGTCTTCCAGATGCTCTTCGCGGGACACGGGCGGATAGCCACGAGTCAATAAATGTTTTATTCGAGTTACCTAAATTCAATTTTATGTCTTTTATTTATTTTTATAAAAACGTCTCTGACTTGAAGCAGCTACTCAAAAAATATTGGTTATGTTTGAAACCTATATTTAAAGAATATGTGTGGAACCTATATTGTAAATTTAAATTTTCTTTCTTATCATCTAATTATTTAATTTATTTATAATTAAATCTAATCATATAAACACACTTACTCACATTTATATACCATCACATCATTCACATATTATATATATATATATATGTATTTAAATAAATTAAAATATTAAAATTGTATAAATATTAATATTACTTATTTTAATATAATTTCTATCAAATATAATCAAAAATTCCAAGGCCAGGTTCATTGCTCGTTCAGTAGCACCTTGCAAACTCAAGCAGCAGGACTGACTTGGGAGATCTTGTCCCACGTTTCCTGCAACAATGTTCGTATATTTCTTATATATTTTATCAACAACGGCAAGTTGGTAAAGAATGGCTTTTTACTTACCAAGGTCCATGCATATTTTTTTGAATCAATTTGACAAAACATGTCTTGTAGACTATTTATTTGACAACGAAACACATTTCTTCGGCGCTAAGCATAATTTTGAAGATAAAAATCACCAAAACCGAAGCCAAAACACCGCCATCTTCCATTACAAAATGCAACACAGCTTCAGGTCAACCAACGCTACAAAAATATACTTAATTTGATACAGCTTTTTGGGATGATAAAATTGGAACGGATTTGAGATCACAAAATAAGAGCGGTTTCAAAGTCATAAAAAAAAATTATCCCAAATTTGCCACAGAGAAAAAAAAACAGCAACTACAAGATAAAAATCATTTCAGAATTGTATCAAAATTACAACAGAAAAAAAAAAAGTCATTCTAAATTTGTTTCAATTTGACAAGGCGTTTTTAAACCATTCCCAAATTAGGGATGGCTTCTGAAAGTCACGCAGTAGAGACGGGCTTGAGAAACTATCTGTATTCCAAAGATCGTCCCTAAATTGGAGATAAATTTGCAACAGCTTACAAAAGCCGTTCTTAATATTAGACACAAAATTGCAACTACTTTATAAGACCATCCTTAATAGTATATTTGAAATATATAATCCTTTCAAACTCAAACATTTGAGTTCCTTTTTCGTTCTTAAAATATTCTCTTGCTAACATTTGAGTTCCTTTTTCGTTCTTAAAATATTCTCTTGCTATGTTCTTGAGTGGAAAACAAAATTTGAGATATGTAGTCTCATTTCGTATTTTGTTGTGTGAGAAATGATTGTTTAAGGCAATAGAGTGTTACA
Source organism: Avicennia marina (assembly GCA_019155195.1). NCBI lineage: Eukaryota > Viridiplantae > Streptophyta > Magnoliopsida > Lamiales > Acanthaceae > Avicennia > Avicennia marina. The sequence continues at coordinate 16,122,284 of CM032757.1, forward strand.
AGTAATATTATTTTCTTTAATATGCATTTTGGAGGGAGAATTTGACAAATGTTATTTAGATTTGTAGGTTTCGTGTTTATTTCTCCAATGTATTGATTATTTTATGTATTTCAAGTGAAATATTGTGTACTCATGAAATATTTGAAACAATTTTATTAATTTTTGTTAACAATATTATCAAACAATTATTTATTGAATTATAAGGTCTGCATTTTCTCCCTCACACGTTTGGATGAATTTTTGTTCATTTTAAGTGAAATATTTGGGACTTAATGAAATGTAAAGAAGAAACTTGTTTTTACTGATCTTCTTGTATGTATGAGAAAGAATTTATTTATATACTTCATTATTTTTTGTGGGTAACAAAAAATATTAAAACAATAGAGAGCTTAGATGTTCAACAAGAATCTACCCAGTCATGGAGCTCTAATGCGTGAGTTCAAGGGTGGTGTCAATGAATTTATTGAATGGACCACGAAGTAGTATGGTTTTATAGATAACACTAGAATCAGATGTTCATGCTCATGATATAAAAACATTTGTTTTTTGGATGCCGATGAGGTGCAAGTACATTCATTTAGAAAAGGATTTATATGTAATTATTTCAATTGGACTAGTCATAAAGAACATAAATATCTTGCTAAAATCCTAAATTAAGTCATAGACAACCCTCACAGGCAGGCATATGGGTATAGGAGTGGGCACAAATGGACAAAAATGAGTATTTTTTTGAGATATGCCTTATTGGAAAATGCACTTGGTCTGCCACAATCTTAATGTTATGCATATTGACAAGAATATATTTGACATCTTTAATATAGTGATAGATGTAAAAGGCAAAATCACTGACAATTTAAATGTTGAAAAAGATGTCATCTTTACATGTGAACGCTTTGAGATTACTGTGTCACCTAATGTTGATGGCCCAAAGCCTAAGGCTGCTTACACTCTTAATCAGGATCAGAAATGAAAGATATGTGAATAGTTACAAGAGTTAAGGTTTCCAGATGGGTATGCTTTTAATATTGGGTGGTGTCTTAATATGAAAGATTTAAGATTTCACGGGATGAAGAGTCATAACTGTTGTGTATTCATGGAGAGACTCATGCCTGTTACTTTTAGAAACAAAGTACCAGAAATCATGTGGAATGTGCTAACCAAAGTGTCTTTGTTTATCTAGTAGTTTTGCATGCCTGTGCTAAATGTAGATGACATCAAAGAATTAAATAGTAAAGTGACTCTTATGTTGCGCAATTTGAAGAAAATATTTCTTTTTGCATTCTTTGATTCAATGGAGCATTGTTGATGCTCTTCTTCAATACAAATAAATTGTACCTTTTTGAAAGGTTACTGCTTCAGACCTTAGTTACCATTATAGATTTAACCCCATTAATGAACATATTTCTTAATTGACGTAAATTCATACACACTCTAAAGAATAAAGTAAAGATCAAGGTTCATCATTGTCCCCTTTAGGTGTTGCTTCGCCCTTAGGGATTGCTGGCCTCTCATCCGAGAACGGTGTAGTCACGAAAACCTCTGGGAATTGCGATGCTGGCCCAGGTCCTATGTGCTGGCTCGTAAGTAGTGAAACAGGGCCTCAGCATGCATAGCCAAGTGTATCATGAACTTGTTGTAATATGTCCTCTAAAACTAATAGAAAATGAGGGATATTGAAGAGAATTTAGTTGTATGTATACTTTTCGAATTAAATTAATAGAATATTGATTTTTATATCAATATTGTGACTAGTTTTATCATACATGTGAATCTTAATTGGCGTCAAGTATTGTATGTGCTTAATTTGTTTAAGTTGATAAGCCTTATTTATAAATGGTCGTGAATATCAATGCAAGGCTTGCTCGGTGCTCAATCATTGAAATTAGTTCTCAAATCATAGACACTTTAAAAGAGCATTAGAGAATTAGTATGACTTACACACTGAGTACTTGTATAAGCCATTAGGTATAAGATAGCAACGAATGTGATATTCAAACATTGACTTGCAAAACAAAGTAAATGCATGGTGTTCACTCTTATCTCTCAACGTCTTACTTCATGATCATGCTAAGTGTCGATGAAACTTAAACCTAAGATGACATAGTTGTTTCGTGTGCATAATAGTTAATGAGTCATTAGAACATTAAGGGTCAATATCGATTCTAATATGGGATAGAGTCATGAGTCCAACGTATCATTCCTCAAATATGTATGGAGGCACGTATACATTCAATAGGAGATTTGTCTTGTTGCAAGTAAGTAAAGTGTTTGTCATATGCAATTAGTGTTCTATGAGATAAAAACTCTTAGACAAGGCAGTATCTGGTCAAAAAGGAATATCTGATTGGAACATATGTCTTCTGAGGAAATATTGATTAGTTAAATAACTGAGTTTGTAAATTTAATTAAATCCATGACTTTCACTCAACTGAGATAAAGTAAGATAAAAGGTATATACGACATGATAATCACGATTGAAAGGATTTATTGTAATTCGGTCATTTAATCTTAGTTAGGCTATGATGTAAATCATAAGTTAGACGTTACCCACATCCTGCGGGCTATGCCTGTACAATCATGTGCATAATCTAGAGATTAGGCTTCAAGGACCACGACTTATCAGATCGTGGATTGAAATCCAAAAAACATTTCTGAGGTATGTCTGACGCATTCACACTTGTAATATTATGTTATTGTGTGTTTTGCAATAAAAAACGGATAGTGTTTGTTCCAATTGCTTCCACTGCATGTTCTTTGATGTTTCATGTATTAAAGTTTTAATTTTTTACAGCCAAACCCCAACGAAATCCAGCATATCTCATGTAACTAACCCCAATCTTGCTAAGCGGCGTGTGTCTATATCAATCTTAGCCCTCAACTGTTGATGTTGAGCCCTTTACTCTTTTTCTAAATCATCTATTTGCCGCTACATTGCAGCAAAGTCCCATCTTGGGCTTAGATGTGGAGCAACAATTGGAGGTTATTGCACTGCTTGCTATCTTGATGCTTCATCATATCAGGGTGGATTTGCAAAGTAGATGTTGGTCCGTGGGGACAATAACTACTTTGTGGAATCAAATGTCACCCCCTAAGTCACACATAGAACTGTGATGATGTGTCGATACCAGAGCCCTTCTCAGAGACTATGGACACATCATTTAATCCCATCTTTTACAAGAGCCCCTAAGTCGAAGTATATTCCCTCTCTAATAGCATAAATGATCATAGTTTGTTTCTTATTGATGGTGGAGTGGTGGTTTGTTAGTCAAATCTTAGCTGTAGTAAAATACCACCTCGTCTTAAATATTGTGTCCAAACCCACTAACTTGTAAGAGGTGATGAATCATTCGATGTTGGTGACACATTACAATGTTGGTACTCATGGCAAACCCTATGTGCCATCTAGTTCAATGCATTCCTACTTTGCATCAACTACTAGAAATGGATAGTACAATTCTCACTTGATGTCCTAACTAGTGCATTGATCACGTAAGCAAAGGAACAAAGATGTGTTAGCGTGCTAAGAGTATTTGTCATGTGTTTGTATGAAAAAAAATAAGGCAGAGCATGGCATTTATAGCCATGGCTGCCTTTGTCGTCTCCATTGTAGCAATGATTGTGGTGAGTGTTAAAAAAATTTTTGAATAGGGACGGGTTTTCTATTAAAAACTTGTCCTTTCCCTAGGCCATCCCTAATCAAAATATATACCTCTCCTTAGATTTACATTTCCATTCTACTCCGTTGCTTCTTCCCTCTATCCTCTCTCTCTCTGTGCACGATTATTAGGGTTCTAGTCAAACAACTCAAATCTTTCTCACATTCGAGCTAAGCAACCAAAGTATAAGTATTCCTTTTTCTCTTTTTTGTTGGTAATTTTCACTTTGAGTTATGTGTTTTTTTTTCTTTTAAATAGAACTATTGTTTGATTGATTTTTAAAGTACATGCTTTTTGGGTTGGTTTATTTATGATAAAATTTTGTAATTTTGAATGGTGTTGCACTCTTGCTTGAAAATTAAAGTAATATTTAATGTGAATTATGTTTGAGAAAGAGGTGTACCCCAAGTATTTGATGAAATGTAAATGTGATTTCTATGCATGATGTGTTCATTTTCGATACTGCTTTAATCATTAAGTGTGTTTAGGATGTTCTTAACGCTTTTTTCTTGTGAGATTTTCTTTCAACGGATTGAATTATGTGGTTCACACTCGTTTATGGGTTTTGAGGATGCCTTGTGGTGTATTCTCGGGTGAAGGTCCCAAAGGATTTGAGACTCACAAAAAAGAGCAACTCCAAGTCGAGACTTCATGCCTCGTGGGGGTATTGCCCCTAATGACTCAGAGACTCAACCCTCTACACAAACTCCTACCCAACCACTATTAGTCTCCAATAATAATCGAGAACAACCATCTATGTAAAGGCAAATAAACCCCTTCCCAGAACTGAAATCCCCACCCTCAGAGCGACCGGGTGATAACTCGACGTGCCAAAGGTCCAATTCATATCACTTCATGATCATTCTAGTAAGTTGATCTTTATCTCAATATTACATTCATGCTCCTTACTTTAAATGAAGTTTTTAATTCAATTATGAACAAATATGCATTTCATTTTGTCCAGTGCAATGAGGGAAGTTCTAAATGTAATGAGGTACATAATGACAAACAACTATAATGTGGCATGGATATACTATAGTGATGTCCCACTAGGTGTTAAACAATTTTGATTATGTAAGTTTAAGGTCAGAAAATTAATTACAATCTTTCAACTTTGTATGATTTTATATTAAACTTAATGATTTTTACGCATGTTCAACTGGCATATGTCATATGCATTACAAAGTTAATTTGTTTGAAATGAAGCGGATCAAATTGCAATTGAAAAAATTTCAAAAAAAAGATGAGTGAACTGTAACATAAAGCCCTACATCGTGCACGGGAATCAAACACGAGGGCTCCTTGAATCCCCTAAGATGAATGGAATAGGAAGGTGGTTCAAAGGGGCCAAGATACATTCTACGCCATGTGTGACAAAAATAGGGCCAAACATGTTGCTGATGCCACCTTTACCTCCACTGTCTATCGAGTTGGATCAATTTCTATCACAATTCACTGTGAACGAATGGCATGTATACTAAGAACATGCTATATTGGCTCATAATATTACGCTGGAATGATGAATCCATCATAATATGTCTTGTTACCAATTTTCAGGAGTCAGAGACGAGCCAAACTTCAACTCCACTGGAACTTTATTCTAAAGTATATATGAACACATCTGGAGAATTGGTAAGGCCATATGAACATGCATCGGTGGTAATGATTGTCTATTCATTTACACAATTACATCAGAATGATTATGTTGAGCTATAATATAAAGGGTTTTATAAGTTGCTATGTGATTACTTTAAAAAAAAAAAATTGACTTGTGTGATAAATGCGTATCAGTTGCATTTATGTGTTGGGTAGTTGAGAAATTCACACGCATAGGCTAAAAAGTTTTTCCTTTATTCCACTGGTTCTATTAGCTCAATTTCAAGTTTTTATAATATGTATTTGGATAATTTTATTTGTAATATGAATATAGGTCATTTTGAATATGTTAATTATGTTTTTCATGTCATATGGCACAAGATTTATATACACTATTTATTTTGTAGGAAATAATAGAAAAACTCTCACAAGATTGGGATGCTAAGGAGTTGGATGCAAATGCATAATCATCTTCAAGCAGTAACAATATTGTGATATCAGTATTGGAAGGATCCAAAAAAGGTAGTGTGTCTGGGATGGGATCCGAATCGAAGTCATTTAAACCATTGTTTCAAGCTTCCATATCGTTCACATCTCTTCAAATTGAGCTTCACTCTAACATGAATTGCAACTCACAAAGGAGAAGTTGCAGTAGAACGAGGCTAAATTAGAACAAATCCTATGACAGACTGTCTCATAACATGATTTCCGCACATTTGACCCTGTTGGCCCCTCGTAGCAGTCGAAACACAATGAGGATGATGATAATGAAATCTTAAATATAGACTTGTAGTTCACTCGCCCTTGTTTATATGTACTTCATAAAATATGACACATTTTTTGTGACATTAAAACTATTTATTTTATGTATAATTTAACATTTTAAATTTATTTTATCCTTTTAATATGTTGAATTTGATATGTTAAGTTTGACAATAATTTGCATTAAATAAAATAAAAATAAATAAATTTTTGGGAAATTTTTCTGAAAAATTGTCCTAGAAAAGCCATCCAAAAAAAATCCATCCCAAATGAGTCCTTGAAAAGTTATTTCAAAAAAATCGTTCTAAAGCCATCTACCAAAGCCATTCTAAAGTCGTCCTAAAAAACCTATCCCAAAGTCGTCTTCAGTCTAGTCAAAAATTATCGTCCTAACAGAAAAATCGTTTCAAAACCATTCCAAAGCCGTCTCCAATTAGGGATAACTTTCTGAAAGTTGTCCCAAACTATTAGCGATGCCACTTTTAGAGATGGCTTTTAAGCCGTCCTAATTTAATTATTTTCTTGCAGTGCAAAATATTTAGACCATCATCCGCATATATAAATGCGTGTCTGTGATAAAGAATAAAAGTCTGTAGATCATTAGATTTGATTGTGTGTTTGGTAAAGATTCTTAAGTTTGGCTAGCAATATCTGATAACTCAAAGAATAACAGCCTACGTTCCAGGCCACTTTATCTTTGTAGTTAGAATAATGTAGTCTGCATCAAATGTTTGTCGAAAATGTAGAAATGGAAAATGTAGTTGAAAGACTCAAAGAACAGTCGATACTTACTGAGTAACGTGTGAAAGTGATTGTTTAAACTTTACATGCATGGATACGTACATGGAGATCAATGGTTTGACAGAGGGTCTAAGATGATCGAACCAGTACAAGTAGCTTGTCGAAATGGAGAAGATGCTTCCGAACACGATAAACATGCACGCTGTACATTGTAGCAGCCAATGTCACCAGCACGAAGGATAACATTATCAATCTCCAGAAATCCTACGAAGAGAGAGAACCAGACGGACAATGTTAATAGGTTCCAATGGAGAGAGGCTATTTCTACTAATGTAACCTAACCTGTGGATTGGAGATGATTATGCCCATAACGTAAGTCATCAGGTCAAGCATAGACTGAAGTGAGTTTTGAACACCGCCGACAACACAACGGTCAGACTCAGCAACGTGATCCTATTCGAGCAAGCATAGTGAAGAAATCAGGAAAATATAAACAGATCGATATTCAAGGAAAACTGATCAATACAGTAAAATTATTCATTCTAAACTCAGTATTAGAACGCTTCTTCCCCATGCCTGCATTTGCTGAATGACGGACAAATCAAAAGCCCACAGTCCAAGGCGTGATGAGGCCACTCCACCCATTAGCATATACGCTGATATGAGTTTGTCGTTCACAAATACTGAGCCAACGCATAACAAGAGACAGCTCCACTGCGTATGAATTTATAACAACGAGCCCAAATAAACATAACTGACGCGTATAGAAAACAAAGGAAGAAGAAGAAGAAGAAAGTGTTCTTTATTTCACCTGAGACCAGATCGACCAAAGACCTGTCCTAAGTGTTTCAATGCGAGACTGTAAGAAAGGGTACCCGAATGTTGCAGCTATTCCAATTATAGCACTAATTCCACGTGCAATTCCGATTATATACGCAGGCACACCTTGCCATTCCAGAGCAGCTGTCATTAATGCTCCAAAGCTGCAGCACAAGTTATTAGATAGAAAAAAGGAATCATCATACACTGGTTTTTGCAATATGTATAAGCAGGATGAAGCACTTTTCGGATTTGATGCTGTTACCTAAGTACGGTAAAATACAGCAATGCAAGAGCTGTTCCCGGGAGGACCACATCTTGTTTCATGTACAATCTCCACGCATTGATGTAGGGAAGGTTCAGAAACTTCTCAATTACAGTCCCTTTTGAGTTGCTTTCAAGTTGTTTCCACTCGTTTGTGCCCGAGCTAGTCAAGTTTTCTTGCTCACTATCAGCTGAAGTGCTTTCAGCTACTTTTGCAGAAGATTTTGACATCCGCCTCTGGTTGATTTCTCTTAATGCTGGAATGCCATTGTATACTGACATCAAAAGCCAAAACTCTATGCACACAGACAATACATTCCAGAGTGCTAGGGCAAGAGCTGATGCAGTTAGAGATATAAAACTGATAATGAAGCCAGAGACGACAGGAGCAAACAACTTGCAGGTCAGGTCAATCCTTCTTATTATTGAATTCATCTTTGTCAGAACTCCTAGAGGTTGGCCTTCCGAGATCACAACCACCCTGTAAGTCACACAACTATTATTTTTCATTCCAAAGCATTAGATGGACGGTGCATACTTGTCTGCATTTTAACGGGATAGACAAATTTAATTTCAGAGATCTAAACATGGCAAAAATCTTCCACTAACAAGAAGAAAATAGATTACAGATGAGCGAGGGAAACACTACAGCTCCAATGGCTTGCTCAACTCATTTTAGTTAATGAATGAATGAATGAGTAATATTAGTTGTGTTTTCTCAAATTGATGGCCTCACCATTCTCTTTCAATCAAAATGGTCCCAGCTAGAGTGGAAAGCACAGCAACAGCTCCAGAGATATTAATTAGTATGACAAGGGAGATGAATGCCATGTAATTTGTATACAAGCAGTCAGCGTATACCAGTAGTGCAATGACGGCACCTCCAGCAACAACAAATGAGAGATTTTGGCTCAAGAGCCAAAGTCGGAGAACCTGCTTGTGAAGAAAAGGAGAACTTGGACAACTCCTCATAAAAATTTGAAAGCAGAACTTTCACCTGTTCAGGCAATATCACTAGCTAATAATGTAGCAACTGCTGTAAGTAATCTGTGTCCTTTATTTTCAAGTGAGATTTGTTTGGTGTTAAGCTAAACCAAAAACCCAACGTCTCTTCTATTTGTCTCACCAACCTAGAGAATTAAAATACAAGACACGCCACTGCAGATGAACTGTGATCAATTTATCATCTTCTATCGCTTTTTACAAATAAGGTATCAATCAAACCTGAATGTATGACAACTTATCCATCCACTGTCCAATGAAGGGACCGAATACTGCGGTGGAGGCAGATTCTACCACACCATAAGCAGCGGCAAGGAGTAAAGAGTCTGGCCAGATATTGATCATGTATAAACCGACAGAGAATTCCCACATCCTGTGATTGTGAACAGAGAGTGAATTTCATATCTGAATATAAGGCTTTTTCAATAACCTACCATGAAAAGTAACCAACCAATTAATCATATAGTGTAGCCACGATAAGTCAGCTAGGTCAATATGCCAAATTAATCAATTAAATGTTTCATTTTCACTCGTGTAAGAAGCTCATAAAACCACCTAATTGGATATCGAGTGGATAAATTCAAAATTCGTGACATTCTGCAAATGTTCAGGAAGGATTTGAGGGAAGTGTTTGTGGGTGGATTCTTTCCTTCTTCTATAGTTCGCGACACGTGCAAGAGATAGAATCCTCATCTTAAATATCTTTGAAGTTCATATCAAATCCAGGAACTCAAACAGTCTTAAATCTCAAGAAGGTCTTGCACAAGCTTAAAGAAGAAGATCAACTAGAAAATTCTAGGCAAGCCTTACTGAGACAAGAAAAATCCATCATATCAGATTGGTAAGAGCGAACACTTTGAATTAACATAAAAATAATATAGTCTATCAAAATCTGTCACACAATCAAAACCAGATCACTTACATGGCCCTTTGCTCTGACAAACAGTGCTCCATGTTACAATTAATCCCAACAAAACCCAAATCACTATTAAGACTTATATTTAATTCCAAATAGGGACAAGACATCTGCCAAATTAACACACACATCAAACAAAGTATCTAAGTCATCAGCAAATCAAGCAGATTCGACACACACCTGGCGCCCCATCTGGCTAAGAAGTGGCCGACGTATAAATATACGAGCAGAGAAGACGGAAAGGAAGATGGCTGCGGTTCTTCGTCAAACAGGGGCTCACTCAAAGTAGCTTCCATTAATTCTTGTTTTTCTCCACAGCTTCTTATTCCTACTTGTCTCTACAGTTTCTGCGGCATGCTGCCATTGTCGTTCTAGCGTTTACTCTGCTGCTCTTTAGCAGTCACTGGGTTAATGAACAATGATCTGCCAATGCTGACACATCCACTTGCATTTCCTTTTGCTGGTTCTACTTAGGTGGTGCAAGTCAAGTTCGTGTTAGATGGGACTTAATAAATTATAGAAGGTGAGCAACTGTGATATAAATATCTCCCGTCGTCAATATTTAATTAAATGTAGAATTATTTTTATACGTAAACTACGGGCACTACATTAGCGTTTCAGTACTTGATTTGAAGGCGAAAAAATAGATCTTTCTAATGATTTCAAAACAACTTTTTAATAATCAATTTAATAGACAATATTATCTTTAAGTTAAATACATTTGAAAAAATGACATGCAGAGAAATAAGTAGAAGAAAGACCCATCTCCAAGACTTAGGATCTAAATTTGGCACGATTATATGAACCCAAAACTCGTTTAGATAAATGGCTTGTTATGACTTCAATGCGATTTTTTTTATTGATACCTAGCTATCAACTAAGAAAATGACTTTCAAGTTGGCTGGGATTAACCATTGATCTGCTAAAATGAGTTGACTTGAAACTACAAAAGCCATTTTAGTATTTGAAACGTGGGATGATACATGTCATGCCTGATTCATGCCCCAAAAAATATATCATGTCTGACAAACTGCTGTGCAAACAACGTCAGATGGCATCACAGCAAAATTTACTATTCTGTGCAACTATAGTATTAATAGACTAACGTGCATTTTTATTGAAGAAATACTGTTTCTTGTCCGGTACCAAGAATCCTCCATCAACATCAACATCAACATCAAGGCTTTTGTTTGGGAGCCCATGCAAAGATCTCTGTTCCACCATTTGTTTAATCCTTGATTCTCCATTCCATTATGCATTTGGGAGTCAATCAGACAGCCCAACTGCCCTTTCTGATTAAAAAAAAAAAAAAGAATAGATTTTTGCCTTGGAATTGTTTCATTGAATCACATGTTAGTCCCAACTCTCAATCCAGAAGTTGCACATCTGTATTAAAAATCTGATCTTCATTGACAGAAACTTATATTAAGAGTCCCATGGAACATACAAATCACAAGCACATATTCAAGCATGACAGATTGTGGATCTCCACAACCCAATACCAGAGGTTCAAGATCATACAAAGCAAACCTATTTATGTCAGAAACTGTAAAATCTTCAAGGAGCCCTGCTAGGCAATCACTGCCCCATTCAACAATAAGCGACAAACAGAGCACAGAAGGAAAAACGTGGCAATCAACGAATGAAGTCAGAATGCCATAAAGAAACAGTAGGTAGGGAATAATAAACCATGAACATAAAAAGCATCCCAAAAATCTATATAGAAAGAGTAAATCATATCGAGCAAGTCTGTTTCCCCCTAATCAAATTGAAATTCTTGCTTGTTCTACGCATGACAGGCAATGTATTCTTTCAGATTTGTTGTCAATACTTCAGTACGCAGCAGGTCTGAAATGGTCGAACCAGTGCAAGCAGCTTGTCCAAATGCAATAGGTGATTCCGTTTGCGATAAACATGCACACTGTAGATCGTAGCAGCCAGCGTCACCAGCGCAAATGATAACAGTGTCAATTTCCAGAAATCCTACAACGGAATGGAGAACACAAAAACATGCCAAAATTAGAATATGCTTGCTTCATTCCCACCGCAAAAGCAAGTTTCATGTGTAATTCGTTGTAAAGCATTTTAAACCATAAACTAATTAAAATTATGAGTCCTAATGGAGAAAGGGTGTGCTGTTTCCCCAATGATTAAAATTCATATGTGTGTGTGTATTATATTGTGTATGCAAAATATTAATATCACCTGTGGATTGGATATTATTATGCCCATGACGTAAGTCATCAAGTCCAAGACAGACTGAAGTGAGTTTTGAACGCCGCCAACAACACAGCGATCAGATTCAGAAACAAGATCCTATTCAAGGAAGCATAGAGAAAAAGTTCGGTAACATAATCAAAAAAAAAAAAAAAAGATTCATACAATCAAACTATTTATTCTAAACTTAAATATTAAATTGTTCTTCCCCATGCCTGCATTTGCTGAATGACAGACAAATCGAAAGTCCATAGTCCAAGACGCGATGAGGCCACTCCACCCATTAGCATACATGCCGATATGAGTTTGTCCTTCACAAATACTGAACCAACACATAGAAAGAGACAGCTCCACTGCGTATGTAGTGATAAACCCCAAATAAAATAACTAATAGACAAAGATAGCGAACCTGTAAAAAGGACTTTTGATGCACATTAAAAACTCTGAGCAATGATCCAATGGATAAAAAATTGATAAGTTTTTTTTTAATGAACTAAGCACCTGAAACCAGACTGACCAAAGACCTGCCCGAAGTGTTCCAAGATGAGATTGTAAAGCAGGGTACAGAAATGTTGCAGCTATTCCAATTATAGCGCTGATTCCACGCGCAATTCCAATTATATATGGAGGCACACCTTGCCATTCCAGAGTAGCAGTCATTAATGTTCCAAAGCTGCAGCACAAGTTATTAGGAAGAACAACGAATCATTGTGGATTAGTTTCTACAGAGCAAGCATCATATGCTTTGAACGGTACAAAGTTGCTTTACACAATGAAAGAGAACCTTGTAGTTTTTAAGCCGTTACCTAAGTACAGTAAAATACAGCAATGCAAGAGCAAGTCCTGGGAGGACCACATCTTGCTTCATATATAATGTCCATGCACTGACATAAGGAGAATTCAAAAACTTCTCAATTATGGTCCCATTTGAGCTGCTTCCGTGTTGATCCAACTCATTTGTATCAGAAGTAATCAAGCTTTCTTGTTCTTGATCAATAGGTGTGCTTTCAATGACTTCCCTCCCAGAAGATCTTGACATTCTCCTTTGGTTAATATCTTTTAATGCCGGGAGACCATTGTATACTGACATCAAAAGCCAATACTGTACACACACAGATAATACGTTCCAGAGTGCTAGGGTCACAGCTGATGCAGTTAGCGACACAAAGCTGATAATGAAACCAGAAACAACAGGAGCAAACAACTTGCAAGACAGGTCAATCCTTCTTATTATTGAGTTCATCCTTGTTAAAACTCCTGGCGGCTGACCTTCCGCGATCACAACCACCCTGTAAGAGGCGCAACGCTTATTTTTTACCATAAAAAATTAGATGGATGACTCAAGGCTTCTGTGCATTTTAATAAACATGAAACATAAAGGATAAACAACTATAACTTTTTGGCATATGAAAAAATCCCACAAAGATACCTCACACCCATGATAGGTCCTTAGATAAGAAAATGCCAATTGAACGATTTTCATCACTTCTATAGTAACATGGAAGAAAATCTTCTATAAATATGATGAAAATTGACTAAAGAACCTCCACCATCCAATGAATATGAATGAAATAAACACCACCAATTGTGCTGGCTTGCTTAATTCAATTCAGTGAGTTGTTTCATGAGTGAGAAATATGAGTTGATTATTCTCTCCCTAACAAAAGTGAAATAAACTGGAGGCCGCACCATTCTCTTTCAATCAAGATGGCTCCAGCCAAAGTGGAAAGCACAGCAACAGCTCCAGAGATATTGATTAGTATGACTAGAGAAATGAAAGCCATGTAATTCGCAGACAAGTAATGTGCATAGACCAACACTGCAATTACTGCACCTCCAGCAACCACAAATGAGAGATTTTGGCTCAAGAGCCAAAGTTTTAGGACCTGTTCATAAAGGAAAAGAAAGATTTTCACAACACATCATAAAAGGGCGGAACTGAGATGAAAAGTTGAGAGGTTGAGCTTCCAGTTGGCCAATTAACTTAGAGGAAACAAAAGAAAAAAAAGGAGTAATTGTGATGATCACAAAGGATTAAATATAGAGTTTAAATACAATTCTCGTACGCCCCCACATTGTCGTTCTAATATGTGCATGGCATACATGAAAAGCAAAATGTATACTAATCAGTGTTAACTGTAGCAGAATTAGCAGCGACAACGCTTTCCCTTGTTCAAGTAATTTTACTGGCCAATAGTGCAGAACTCATTTTGATAATATCTGTTAGTCATCTCTGTCCTTTTTCTCCAATTGATATTGATTTGCATTAACTTAAACCAGAAACCATAATATCTATTAGTCTAAACAACCAAAAAAAATTTATCATCTGTGAACAAATGAGTGATCAAGCAAACCTGAGTGTATGATAACCTATCCACACACTGTCCAATGGAAGGACCAAATAATGCAGTGGAAGCAGATTCGACCACACCATAAGCTGCAGCGAGAATTAAGGAGTCTGGCCAGACATTGATCATGTATAAAGCGACAGAGAATTCCCACATCCTGTGATTGCAAATTGAAAGAGAAATTAATATCTGAATTTACGGCTTTTTTAACTGCCTGATATGGAACAGAAGCCGATCAAACTGTTATATAGTGCGGCCATGGCCAGTAAGCTAGGTCAATTCTCCAAATCAATTAAATGTTTTATGGATGTAAGACCTTAATCAAATTGGTGGTCGATAGGACAAGTTCACAATTATAACTTTCTATAGATGTTCGTGAAGGATTTGATAGAGTGTTTACTGGTAAATTCTTCTCTTTTTCAATATTTTGTAGAACATGCCTGAGATGGAAACTTCATTGAACTATTTTATAAGTTCCACAGATCAAAATCCGGGAACTCAACTAGACTTGAATCTGCAATTTGAGATTGCTAAAAATCACAAAATTCTAAGCGAAGTATTTTCAAAGTTGCCCCGCATGTGAATTAAGAACATAAATATACATAAACTTTCAGCCGCAAACTGTCAATTCATATGTTCAAAAACAATAATAAAAACTTAGTTCAAGCATTAGAAGAAAATAAAATATGCAAAAGTTCTACACAGGCTTGATCAACTAGATGACAACTACAATAACCTTGCACGCTCAAAGCCCAGTAAAATCCAATTCACTAGAAACTCTGATCAAAGACGAGATTTTTGGCAAATTAACAAACACAACGTAGATTGCATACAACATTATATGGAACAAGAAATTAAGAATCAAGAAAATTCAATAAACCTGGCACCCCATCTGGCTAAAAAGTGGCCGACATATAATTTCACCAATAGAGAAGGAGAGAATGAAGGTGGCTGTTGTTCAACATCGAATGCGTTCCACGTAGTTTGCATTAAAATGAAGTGATCAAAATGATGTTCTTCCTTTCTTGTTTTCTAGCAGAATTTTTTTTTCGGATTTGAGCGTATTATTGAATAATCTACATCCTATTTAAACCCGAAAGATTGTTATCATATATAACAAAGAAACGGGTCTTCAGCCAGTTATGTCTGTTCAAATCGAATCTTTTGCCTGTGTTTGGTTACTTTATTCTACGCTGTTTATCTCCGACTCAAGATTTTAAACTCAAATATTTTATTTTTTCAATTTTATTTAAATTTAAATTTAAAATTTTTCTTCTCTTAATTTTTATAACTAACTAATAATTTTTCAATTATTATACTTATTCACAATTAAATCAATACCTATAATTTTCCTACTCGTATTCATTTTTTATTATTTTATAAACTTATATACTATCACATTATTTAATTATTTATATATATTAAATATATAAAAAATAATTTTTTTATCAATCTAAATCTTATAAATCAAACATAATTTTCATACCCACTCAAATCACTAAGATATTCTTCCCCATTCTAATTCGAAAACAAGGCATAGCCCTTGTGTTTATCTATTCAAATACTAATTGTTTGGACGTTCTATTAGTGCTGTATTTTATACAGAATATAAGATGATTTTTTAAAATTTTCAAATACTGACACTAATATATCTGAAACATTTTTATACAAATATTAATACATTTAAATTTTACACTGATAAAAATTTAAAGAAGGGTGTCTTTGACCAATTTTAATCCACTAAGGTTCAATTCTAATTTTCTAAGATTTTTAATTTTTTAATTAAATCTTTCTAAACCTAATCTATGTAGATATTCTATTTAAATTAAATTTTTTTTGCTTATCTATTTAGATATTTTTGTTTAAATGAACTATAATTGTTTAAGTTTAGATTTACTTTTAAAAAAATTCTCTTATTGCTATCTTTCATGTGTTATTTAACATTGACTTTTTAAAATTTTCAAATACTAATATGTGTATATATATTGATACATAAGATAACTGAAACATTTTAATAAAAAATATAAATACATTTACATTTTACACTGATAAAAAATTAAATTTAATGTAGACGTGGTCTAAGTTTTAATTATTAAAATAAAACTAAAATAGATTCAAACTATAAAAATTCGTGACATAATATTGTTTTAAAGCATATCGATTTACTAAATTTAACAAAAGAAAAATTATTCATCTATCTAGACTCTTTTATATTACACATCAATATACTGATGATAACTTAATGTCAAATGTGAAACACAATTAAACAAATATATATCATAGCAGAAAAATCAACAGATTGGATGTTATATCATTGAGTGAAAATAAATAATTAAAAAATTCATACACACTAATTTTTTTAAAATAAGAAACATATTATATATATATATATATTCAATTTTGAAATTAATTTTTTTAATGTGTAAATTTAATACGAGTCATTTAATTTTTCGAAAAGCATGATTTATCTATGAATATATAATAAAAGTAATTCTAAGAAAAAATCTTAAACTTACAAAATTTACAATTTAATTTTTTACATAAAAAAATGAAATCAAACTATATGAGTTCAATTTTAATATAAATTTATTTTTAATTTGCAAATTTAATATGAGCCAATTAATATTTCCAAAACTACAAACATTTGTACACATGTAATATAACTAATTTTGGCAGACATTTCAAATTTTACTAAATTTTTAATTTTTAAATAAATTAAAATTATTGTATTTATCAATAGAAATTAAATTTATTTAATAGTATTTGAAATTCTAAATGACACATTATTTAATTAAAACGCTTTGATAGAAACAAAACACAGTAGAAAAAATAATTTGATTATAAATTAATGTGTTTAATGGAGGAAAATGTTAACAACACATAAAATAACTCTAAAAGCAAATATGTAAATTTATAAGGTGATTTAATAAAAACTCACAATTGATTTCCAATCATACAAAAAAGTGTATCTTGTGCTATGCTTAACAGTTGGTTCTCACTTCAACTGCTTGATCACCAAACTCCAATAAAGATGAGAAAGATTGTCTATAATTGTGATTTAATAAGTGGATAGTTATTTTAATATTAACTTAGCAATAACTCAAGTCACTATCATCACTAATATGAATACTGTGAATTTTGATAGAAATTTAGTCTAACTCAACTTCCTTTTTATTGAATAATATTAAGCTTTAGTATATGAAAAAAAGCTTATACATGATTTTAAGTAATTTTAGCAAACAAGTTTTTTTCTGCCTTTGGTTAGCCAAAGTAACATTGAGTATTCACATATTTTTAGAAGATAATATTATTCGTATGAAAAAATATGTGAATATTATTCTGTTACATATTCTAGAAAAACATAATTTACATTGTTAAATATCCACTTTTATGTCAAAAAGTAATTATTTACCATATTTTTAATATTATTTAAAAAATAATGATGTGTGATCTTTATTTTTATTGCTATTTAACATTTTTTAATTTTAGAGGTTTGATGTTAAAAATACATGAATTTTTTGAAATCTAAGCAAGAAATTTATTAACTTTTAGTATTTGTACTTCATTTTTCAAACATATTTCAATCATGCTTACATTTAATACATATATTATATATTTGTTAAATTTTTGTGAAATGAAGAAATTGTATTTTATTTTACGTACATTTATTTGTACATAATGAATATAATTCTGAAAATTTTATTGTTATTATATTAATTTTTTATTGTAACTGTGTATAAAATATTCTTTAACAATTAACAATTTTCATTGTAACTAAAAACATATTTAAAAAATTATACATTAATTATAAAAATTAAATATAATTAATCTGTGCATAGTACGTGTCACGCTCTAGTAGCCTATTATATCCATCTTTAGGGGTTCGTCACTTGCCATTAAAACTTTTGACCAATTTCTATATTATCTAATTTTAATTTTTCTTTAATGAAAAATAATTAATTCTCCTATTAAATTCCATTAATTATACCTATCACTAATCTACATGAGAAATATCTAAAAGGAAAAAGAATTGATGTGATAGTTTATTATATTAATTTTGTCTGACTGAATCCATGAAATTTGGTTTTTACAAACCCAACGTACATCTATTCAGTTTTGAAATTTAAAAGTTTCCTGACTTATTTACAATTAATTTTATCACATTAAATTAAGATATAATTTAAGTCTTTTATAATTTTATTCAAGTACATACTCTAATCATTACATATTAAATCTTTAGTTACAATTCGATGTTGTACATAATTCTTGATCACTAAAATGTCTTCTCGTAATTATTTTATATTTTATGAATTTAAAATTTTATTTCCTAATGTTATTTGGAACTCTTAAATGAATTCTCAGACTTTTAATTTTTTATTTATATTATAAACTACCTACTAATTTGTAAAATAATGTTTTAAATATATTAGAATCGAATACATAAATTAAAAATACTTAATTGAAAATTGATTAACGGTGAATTAGACACTTAAATTTTTCCAGATTAATTAGATATCCAAAAAATCAACAATAATTAAAGAACAACAGCCAATTTTAATCGAATTTATAAATTAAAACACACTCATAAATTTTTGATTTTGGAATTTTTTAAAAAATATATATTATTTATTAACTGAACCACTCTCTGTTATATGTAGCATCTTTAGCTAGAGTTATTTTTATTACATATTAAATAAAGATTGACAGTCCCTCTTCGTAGGTAAGCCGATGCACAGAATCCCCGTTCCCCCAATAGTTGTGGAGTTATTGTTGACATGAGCGTGGGGGAGCATTGCACCTGACGCTGGCCACCAATAGTTTATTAGTTCCGTGTTGGCGTATTCGACCTTTTATCAGCCCTTAAATCTTCAACCACTCATTTGTGTCTTTCATTTCGTTTTGCTCCGCCAGCACACACTGACATGCAATCATGGTGCATGTATTTGCTTGGAGGATTGCCTATAGTTCATAAACATTAATCCGGGTCCATAGTTTTAGGCTATTGTATTGTGGTAGAGACATGAGCTATGTTTGAGAGAGTGATTTTTTTTAATATAATATTTGATATAAATTGTGTTAAGATAAGTAATATATTTGAAATGAATGTTTTAATTAGATGAATAGTATAATCTATTTGAATATATTTATAAAATATGTATAATAATGGTTAAATAATATGACAATTTAAAAAAATAATGATTATATTATAGAGTATAAATAAAAATAAATATGAATATATATGATATATATAGGTATTGATTTGATTGTGAATATGTATAATGATTAAAAAATAATTAGTTAATTATATATAAAAAATATGAAAATTTTGAGTTTAAATTTAAATAAAAATATTGTTAAATAATATATTTAGTGATGCGAAGCTTAAGAGGTTCTTTTAGGAATCAAAGTGGGGCTCCAAACATGACCATAATATTTATGGTGTTGTGCTATGTAAGAGGCTTGGATGTGATTTTCTAGTTCAATTTTTACAATGCCTATCGTTAGTTCGTTATCCCTTTAAGTGACATCCAAAAGAAAATATCACAATTTAATATATTATAACCCTTTCTCAACAAACAAAATTCCACTTCCTATATTTTGCTCATACCAAACAAACAGGTAAATTAATATATACTCCACCAGTGAAAATATTCAACCTTCATGGACAAATTACGGGCTATTTTTGGTTATAAATTTCGAGTGGTCCATTGCAAAATAATAAACGTGTTTGTTTAATTTTAATCATTTTTAAATATTAAATATAATTTTATATAATATTTGAATGATAAAACGATATAAAAGATTAAGAATGTAAAACCTATTTTTGTTGCTTAACGTGAAACTAAATAACGGCTTTTATTTTTTATTTTTTATATCCTTCGTTGCTTCTCTTTTCTCTTTGAGCTTATTTTTTTTTTTTTTTTTTTTCACTTTTCAAAAATTTTTTTCATATTTTACTAGTTATCTTGCGCAGGCCACTGGACACAACTTGTTTTTGAGCTAGTTCAACGAAAAAATAAGAGCAAAAAGCAAGGTTGTGTTGATTTTTAAATTTTAGCATGTGTTTTTGAATATTTTTATCTTTAAAATTGTATAAAAGTAAAAAAAAAAAAAGATGATATTTAAAAAATATAATAATTGAATAAGTGTTATTGAATTAGAAAATTTAAAAACAACATCGCCAAGTTGGGCGTGAGTCCATGGATTTATTGGTGTGTGGTGTCACACAGCATGAATTTTTATATGTAACAAGATGAATATAATATCAATTCATCCGTGCATGGGTAATGGCTATTTTATAAAATGGCTATTCACGCGCATTTATAATTCATTCAAACCAGATTAATATCATCAACACGATATGTATCATTTATCTATACCTAAGAGAAAAAAAATGGAGGTTGAGGGGAATTATTCAAATGTTTAAGAATACGTCCCAGGAAGATGGCTGGAAAACAGAAGGGGTAAATAACGCTACCAAAACAAAATTGAAAGTCGTATATTTTTACTCTTATAATTTTGTTATACTAGCTGCAATATATACCCTCAAACATTTACACAGAATTTATATCATGTAGCATCTACAACCTCTGCCTTCATCCACGTATCCAACATGTATAAGCCTGCATGTTACCTTGGGCTGGAAAAGTGCTATAATCAGCCACTTAAGGAGAAGCAAAACAATCATCTTCCATGCAAAGATTTTTAACCACAGCCCTGGATAATTTCTTACGAATCACTCCAACTATCATCATCATCTTCATCACTATCGGTCACGGCCTGCTATATTCACAACTTCTGTTAATAAATTTAACCTAACTGACAAAAGCAGGACATGAAAACTGTGAAAAGGAAATGAGAGAGACCTGGCGTATGGAGTTTGCTTTCTGCAACAGTGCAGTAACTTTAAGATTGGTTTTAGGACACTGAAAGCTGGGTCTTGGGGCCTTTGCAGGTTTCAGGATGAAGGACTGATCAAGTGACGATGATATTGAGTTATCCGCGGAAAATAATAATGCATAACAAATTCATATACAGTCACTCTCACCTTGGTCCTTATTTGCTCCAAGAGTGATTCTCTTTCATCTACCTTCGGTATTGGAGGCTTATCTCTATCTGTAACTTTCCTCAGCTGCAGAATGATTTGAAATTTTGAATTGCTGCTCTTCAAGAAACTGCTTATGCTTAAGGAAAGTAAGGAACCAAATGACACTTACTTTGCTCTTATCAAGATCAGAAACATCTTTAATAAGAGGATTGCGAGGACGGGGCAGTTTCACTGTACGACTACTATGTGCAACTCCAACTTCCTCATCTGGTAATGTAAGTTCACTCCTTGGTGTTGGCATGGCAAACTGCTGCTGCTTGTCTTCTATATTGGGTACAAGATCAATGTTCTCATTCAAATCTTTGACTTCGAAACTAGAGGAGCTAAATTGTACCTCCTTTTCTTTTGAAGCACCTTTGGGATGTGTGAACTCTTCAAGTGACAAACTAACATTATCAGTGGATGTAGTCAATGGGGAAGAGCTAACATTACGAATGGATGTCGTTGAAGGGGAAGAACCAACGTCATTAGTGGATGTGTTCAGGGTGGAAGAACTAACATCATCAGGGCTTACAATCACTGCTGATATTGGCTGTGAGAATAATTCCTTACGTTTCTTCATCTCTCCCTCTGTGGAAGACGAGGCCTGCTGAAACTTTCCCATTCTCCACTGAGCTGGAGGAAGCGGTGGCAGAGGAGGTGGGTCATCCAGATTAACCTGATTTGCTTCAGAGAAAGGATCACCCGGAGAGGACATGGAACCTGATAGATGTTCGGGATATCCAGAGACACTAATGTCATCGTTACTTAGTCTTGGAAGCTGTGAAGCAGAAGGTGGATTTGGACAATTGACAAGTGAAAACATGGGAGCAGAAACATCTAGTTCCACTTCCCTGCAACATCCTGAAAGACAATCCTTGTCATTCTCAAGTTCATTTACTGTTGTCTCTTGTTCAGGAATAATATCTTTCTCATCAGCATCATGACCTGCCCGCAGCCAATCAGAAGAGTTTGCTAGGTGTGATGATATCAAATTTGCTGAGTGCAGCAGATTTTCATTGGAGCTATTCAAGCGATTCTCTACAGCTTCTACAGTTTCAGCATTGGCCATCAAAGTTTCACTAAGTTTCTTTCCAAGAGAAGCCTCCATCATACCAGAAGAAGAACTTAGAGCATCAGTAGAAACATTTGAATCCTCATTATCTAACTTGTCAATTAGACGTTCTCCTTGGAAAACAGTTGAGTATATAGTGTATTCATTATGTGCTGTATTGGGATGATTAGACGGAATGTTTTCAAGCAACTTTGGGAACTTGTCATCTAATTCACCTGGAATTGGATTTCTAGAGAACATCATCTCTGGAGCACCTTTTCTGTTCTGAGAAAGAACTCTAAAAGCATTTAATGCGGAAGCTTTGTTCTCCACCTGCTTCTGATCCTCCCTATTAGGCTCATCCTCCCGCAATAAATCCAAAGGTGGTGCGGCTGAACTATCAGTGGTATGACAGTTAATATCAGGGATTGTAGGTAAATGGGGTACAGTATTACAATTAGGCTTGTTCACTAGCTGTTCTCTGGCAGAGGTTCTTGCTGAATAGTCTCCTGATTGCAATTCAAAATTAGAGACAATGAGATCAGATGGTTGATCTATGGCCAGATTTGTCTTCTTTTCATCAACATCCCAGGTAATGGCTACTTTGTCAGACTCAGATTGCCTTAACAAACTTTTTGTCACAATTCCTTCTAATTCAGAATGCACTGAAGAAGGCATGGATTCATTACTGCACAAAGTAGAAGTCAGCTGCTCAAAGTGCGATCTGTGGTTGTTGATTTCATCTTCGGCAGTACATGTATCATCACAAGCCACAGTTTTTGAATATTGATCCACTGAAAAACCTTCATCAACTTTTGTCTGACAAGACAATGCATCAACTATCTCATTTCCATTGGGATCAGAAAATGGAAATCTTTCGGCAAATTTTTCTGATTGTGAGCTTTCAGCACAAATGCTTGAAGTATCAGCGGAGGAGCAAATAGACATTTCTTTTCTAGAAGAGTTGTCCTCGTCATCGTATATCGTTGAGTCTCCAGTAGACTGAGAATCCAACGACCTTGTGGGACGATGTTTTCCATCTGCATCAGAAATCAAGGGTTGACTTTTTATTTGTCGAGAAGTGTAATCATTCTTTGTTCTCAATTCATTTTCTATATCAATTTCTGAGTCCACTGTTGAGGTTGCATCCACATAATTTTCCGCCTCACTGGAAATACCATCAGATACATAACCAGTTAAGCAGCTCATTATGCTGTTTACTGCATCCACAGCTATTACTTTTTCATCAGTCACTTTATCCAGCACGGATGGCATGTTATCTGTTGCAAGACTACGATATGAATTGGGCAGCACCCCAATTTTATCATTTGCAGGAACTTCAGTGTGCTCACAAATGGAAGGATTTGGCAAAATTTCCTTTCCATCTGGAGATAGAGGAAGACTTTGCTCTACCCCCACACTCTCTGTGGCAGGACTCGCGGGTCTGACTTCAAGCACCTCAAGCCCAAGTTCATTCTGATCACTTCTTGCCAAAGCCTGGGGTGATGATGAATTTAAATTGACCTCACGAAGCACTTTATGATCTGGGGAAGGAGATTTCAGTATTTTCTCCATGTAGCTCTTCCCAGTTTTCAACTCGAATGGAAATCCATTCAGCCTCCTCTTTAATTTCACACGACAGGAAGGGTTGGTAACACCATTTTCCGCACGCTCCTCCAGAAGAAGCTGATGGAGTCTGTTTGAGTTAGAATGTAAATGATACTTCTTTCATCTACAGCATAACTAAATGAGAAATATATAGCTAAAAAAATAAATTTAATATCTCACTTGGTATGTGAGGTAGGTATAATTCCAGGGGCTTCCCCATTTCTCCGGCGTAGTCCCTTTTTCTGTAAGTGCAGAACAAAAAATTGCATGCATAAATACAGAAAATTCACAGCAAAGGCGGTTAAATAGCAATGACCATCACGAAACAAAAATATTAAAGATAAAATAGTAGGTGGCATAAAAGAAGATTTGGCGCTGCTCCTGTACTTTTGAACATTTAGATTTATGTATTACAACTCAAAGCAAAATGTACGGATCACTCAACTGAGCTGTCAACAAATGTCAGCCAGCTGTATGGATATCAGACAGACCACCTGTATGTTAATAGGAGAAATGCAGAACTTATGAAATAAAAGAAATATCTTTTGACGTGTTTATTCAAGACAGAAGAAAGATTTTTAGTTGACAGACATGCTACAACATACAAAGGCTGGGTAGCCTTGATGATTTATATGGGCTATGTTAGAATTTTGTTATGCAACACACACAAGTAAACTACTGGGATTCTGTACTTTTGCTTAGTTGTTAAAAACCGTCAAATTTTACTTAAGGAATTACCTTCGGTTTAAGAATCTTCTTCTGCCGCCTCTGGACATCTGCACTAGTGATGCCAGATATTTCTACTTTAAAAAATGAAGGATCGGTGTAACGTTTTAGACATGCTCCAGCACCCGCAACATCAAACCTAAATCAAAAATTTTATGACAGATATTGCTTTTGAGCGAGACACAGGTAAACCTAAAAGCGACAATAGATCATACTTGTCCAGAAGGAACAGGTGAGGAGGCGCCCTGCATTCTTCATAGGAATCCATTATAAAACGAGGTAAATCTCCCTGTGTGACTAGATTCTGGTCCATCCGTTGGCTAGGATGCCAATCAACACCTGCAGCATAGTATTTCAACCACATAACTGTTACATCTAACAAGAAGCCTCACACATATTTGATAGAGATGCAGCACAAAAGAGGACTTGGATTCCTTTAAGCAGGAAAGCCCTCAACAATGTTAAATACTGGATTGAAAGAGTGGAGTCTAACCAGCATGGTAAAAAAACGAGGAATGGTTTGTCTGGGAAAGAAATGCTTTCTCTATGGAAGGAACCTCAGTCTCAAGCTGTTGTACTCGAATCATTAAGCTATGCCCTCTGGCAGAAGTTGCCATCACTTCTTCATGTAGATTATGAAATATCTCTGCAGCAAACCTTCAATAATCATGAAAAGTAGGCAATTGTGAGACTCTTCCTAATAAGTCAAATTATTTGCAAAAGAGAATATGAAAATAAAAGCTGTTTTTCATATCATAAGCAAAGTTGTCCATTACAAAAAACTATAATTCTCAATAAATCATAAGCAGTTTTTTTCTTCAATCTTAGCAGTATTGTAGTAGGCAACATAATAGAAGGAAACAAAAGAGTTTGGCATAAGTTCTAATCAACGGCTGCTTGATGCTTTCAGCACAGCCTAATTCCACATAAGTTACAGCATACTTGTATGTTTCCTAGTGCATACATTCCAGTCCATAGGAAGAGGATGCTGACACTCGGAACACAGCCTAAAGTGTTGCTTTCGGCAAACATGTACCTAGATCGCTATAATATCTGACTTCTATTTTATTACCAGTTCTGTTAGGGACAGACAGGGTTGGGCTCCATCAAAAGAGCATTCCTTTGAACAAAGTTGTTAATAATAGAATACCTAAAGAAATAGGTAAAAGAAACATATCTAAATAATAGAAACATATCTCAAATTATCCATCAAAAGTAGGATAATTTTATGATAATTTCCTATCACCAACATATCTAAATAATAGAAACATTCATTAGAAACAAAGACTGTTAATTTCAGAATAGTACGAACCCACCGACTTCTCAACATACAAAACAAGCACAAAATCGATATCAAAATGACCTCAAAACTGAATAACACTAATTCCTCATAGTGATCCAAAACGCCAACTTTCACCCACGAATACAATTAAGACAAACAAATGAACAAAAACGAGACTAAACGATAAGTAGGAAAGGTTGCTGGACGGTTAACAATAAGCTATCCCTAACTTCCTCAAATTTGATCGAAAACCATAAAATTTAAAAGCGTTCAGTAATTCTATAAATACTGGATAAGGACAAAAATTCCAATTAATAACTGAGGAGGAGTCAGCTTATCAATTACATTCATAAAATCTATGGCTATGTATGGGAAAGGGGTTTAGTGACTGATGATGTTCTGTGTGAGTTGGGATGAGATGAAAAGTATATTAAGTAAAATTTTGATGTTTGTATGAAGTATATAATAGTAATTAAACGGAAGACTGAGAAATGGTTATAAAATGATTTTAAACTGGAATCACCAAGCCGGCAAAATCAGAATTGCCTCGATAATACCCACATTTCATCCAAAAGGCCAAAATCCTACAAAAAATACCAGCAAAACAACTAATATTAACTAAAAAAATGGAAAGAAAAAAGAAAACTAAAAACTCACTCGGCAAGGTCGCCAAGCTGGCGAAGAACTCCGACTAAGCCAGCCATCGCCACGCCTTCAAGCAGAGCCACGGGATCATCCTTATCGGCAGCCCGATGCAGCTCTGGATCGGCCAAACTATACTCGTTCCTTATCTCATGTCTACTCATCGGCATTTTTTGAATTCGCTCAAATCGAAACCTAACCGAATTTTATTAATTTATCAATTAAACCTTGAACCGGACCCAAAAAGCGTTCCCTTCCCGCCAACAACTGGTGGCAGAAAAAACCGTACTGAAGCTGCCGAAACCGGTGGAGGCGGTGACACAAACAGATGGGACAACCCCGGATCTAGACTCCAGTCAATTTCTTTCAATTTTATTTTACATTGATTGGAACTGAAACGTGCGAAGGCTGACGTTGAATGATTGATGGTTTCGCAACATACCACCACTAAATTTACCATGGAAAGAAATCTGATTGCATGATACAACTGAGAGAAGGCGATTGTTCAGCGAAAAACAGGGAGAAAGCGCCGGCGCGAAGGCGAGAAAGTGTCTAGAATGAATTACTGAATCATATATCGTTGGAAGCAAACAAAATAATCAACGTTAGTGGCGACGAGGAAACGGAAGAAAGGCTCTGCGAGTGCACAGAGATGGTGAATTTCACATGGACACGTAGGGAAGCGTCTGTATAAAAAAAACAGAGAGAGAGAGAGAGAAAAAAGTGATTTTTTGGCATTCGATGCCGCCTGATGTGATTTTCGAGATTGATATAATACATTGACCTAATCCTATTTTAGAAAATTTAATACTATCGTTAGAATGTGTAAAATAATACTAAGTTTTATTAAAAGTAATGGTTTTTATTTTTTCTTGTAGCACTAGATTATTGACATTATAAAGTATTGATAATAATGACGTGATAATCAACGTTAAAAAGGTTTATTAGAAATTAAAATTTTCTTATTTTTCTCATAATTTTTAACTAGATATTGACAATTCAATATGTGGGAATGTTTAGGTCATCCATTTCATCACATATTTAGTTTGTTGCCTTACATATATACTCAACAATCGAAACATGTGTCATGGTTAAAAAGTAGAAAGTCAATAAAAAAATACGCGTATTTTAAATATTTGACATAAGTCAATTTTCAACACATAAAGGCGTGTTTGAGTCAAACAAGAAAAAAAAAAGTCATTAAACATCAATTTGTATAATGAGATTTCATATCATTATTTATTAAAAATAATTTTTATTTTAAAGATATGGAGTATTTTATAAAGTAATATCAACTATAAGATTTTATCGACTCGGTCTATATTTATATCCCTTACTCGAAGTATCTTGCAGACACCCTAAAGGAGGTCTAAATATGCATTACTTGAGTCTCAAAATAAAAAGGTTAAGTTTGTTTATATTTTTAAATGTATTTATTATTTAAAAAATTATGTAAAAAATAAGAGAGGAATAAAGAAAAAATATTTTTAAAATGTAATATTTATAATGGTAAAAACAAAAATAAACATAGCTTAATATTTCTAAATGCATCGTAGGCTTTCTATTTTATACTTTTAGGCCCATATGCCTGTGTTAAAAATCAATAATTACATGTGTCAAAAAATCATATATAAAAATTTATTCGGCATCTAATCAATATTTTTATACGTATTACAATAAATTAATACACTTGTTTGGGATGGAGTTTTTGTTGGATGATATATTTAATATGAGTTATGTTAAGATAAATAGTACGTATTAGAAAAGATATTTTAATAAGATAAATAATATAATTTGTTTAAATATATATATATATATATAATATATAATAATGATTGGATGATATAATAGTTTAAAGAAATAATAATTATGTTATGAAGTATGAATAAAAATAAATGTAATTATGCATATATAAATATTGATTTGATTATAAATAAATGTAATTATTGAAAAATGATTAGTAAATTATGTATACGAGAGAAAAACATTTTAAATTTGATTTAAAATATTATTAAATGGTATATTTTGTATTGTGAAATTTGAGAAGATACTTTGAAGTTGAAAGTGAGGTTCCAAACACAACAATTGAACTTATTATAATATTTAGAATAATTTCAATTAAAAAAATAAAATCAAATATATAAATATATATAATCAAAAGTTGGCTTTATCTATATCTAAATTATAAATTACACGCATACATGTTTCAATTTTCGATACAACCCCCAAATAAAAAATGATTCCAATATGATATCCAATTGGCTCATCAAATATCCTCTGACTTGGTTGGCTGAATATTGACCCACTGAGGCAGAGTACCAATGACTTTTCATGCGTTTTTTGAAATACTATTATTTTATTTTTATTTTCCATTACATGACGCATGCGAGGAGTTAAAATGCACCCAGGAGTGCAGGTTTTGGAGCCCCGTATGTTGCCCGTTATGATGGGAATACTGTATATTGAGTCATGAATTATCCTGATATTCTTCACTGTATTTCGCTTTTAGAACAAAAATGTGGAAATATGCATTAAACATAAATCCAAGTCCCACAAAATATTTTAACACAAAAATGAGGAATTATTCTTTGATCTCAGAACTCTCTTGCCATTCTTACAATCTTCTCGTGTTGCCTTTGTAAGATATGCAATATATCTATATAGATATTGTTGGTGTGGTAGATGATTTAGTGCAGATATAATGTGGTGCAGACATGATACTCAACCATGGATGATTTGTTACATGATAAAGCAATGACGTGACGTCAAGTATACATAAATTTTGGTATTGATGTAGAACTATCATATTTAGAAAGATTTTGTGAAACCTTATTTTGAAGAGTTTGTTGTGATCTATTTCCTAGTTTTGAGGATTTGGTTGAAATTGATTAATTGTTTTTTTGTAAAATAAATATTTGACCAACTTGATCTAGGAAGATAAGAAAATCCTTGTGTATCTTACTAATTGTTGACAAATTTTGTTTAAGAAGGTAAGCACACCTTGCTAGTTAAGAAAATCAAGATTAGTATTGAAATACCAATCATTGGATAAGAAATAGTACATCTGGCGGATTTTTTTGATAATTATACCTCAAAAATAGATGAAAATCGTTAATCTTGACAGCTATAATGTTTAAAAATTTCATTGAATCACTTGAACCTATGGAACTTCACTATTGAGAGAAATTAAGTGCAAATTTTCTCTCTTTGTAGTGAGAATTAATATGTATATCAAATTGAATGATAAAAAAATAATTGTAACCATGTAATTTACGACTTAGTTAGGAGCAGTAAAGACTAATTGAGTAAGTACTTAGATATTGTAAGTTACTTGTAATTGTGTATAAAGTTATGATCAATGAAATTTGATCTATTTCTCTTAAAGTTCACGTGTATTCTGATTAAATTTAACATATTGAAATTCTTTAACTATGTTAATAATACACTCAACACTTAAATAGGAACTATCAAATATCATTAATTAATTTCTTATATAATTTTCTTTCTAGGTTATTTATTGTTATTTATTTATCTTGGCTCCCATTAACATACCAAATTCTGAAAATAAAAGAGACTATACAAAGACAATTTACGCCATGGCCTTGTAGCCAAAAAAATTAACAATAATAATAACTAATAAAAGTAACATACTCTATGTGTGTGTAAATTTATTTATAAATTATAAGATTATTGTATTTTAAGTAATATAAATAAAATTAATTAAAAAATAAAAGTATAAAAAATATTTACAATAGAAAAATAAAGAAACATTTGAAGAATTTGAAATGAGAAGAAATTTAACAGAAAATATAAATTAAAATCATTAGTTAAAGAAAAAGAAATTAAGAAAATGAAAAAAGAAATAAAAGAGTTTAAAATGAGGATAATTATGTAATTTTATATTATGCAACCAAAAAACCTTATTAACTTCACTAGTATTTCTTCACACTTGTTGATCGTGCAATCAAAAATTTATTATATGTATAATAAATATATGTGTGTGTGTGTGTGTGTGTGTGTAAACTATATATCTAAGGGAAATTATTTATTATTAATTATATTTTAGAATACTAATTTAACTTTTAATAATTATAAAATTGGGGCTAAATTTATAAAATCACATTGTGCTAACCGAATTCAAACTTTAAGGATCGACCTCTTCATATAAAAAGTATACATATCTTTATTTCTATTTTTGCTGTTAAGGCTTTCTCTTTTTCGCTGTTTCTTTCTTAATTAGGTGTTCCTCCAATAATATGTTAGATATATGTCATATATTCCCAAGGACAATGTTTTGAATGGTAAACGGCATTTTTTTTTTTTTTTTTTGGCCAAATTTGTGGCTACGCATGGCAGTTTTCATGTGTTAGTTTTATTTTAAAAAATGGAAAGTAACTATTTTTACTAATAAACCATTTACTTTATTGTTTTTGTATTAAAGAAATAAGTCTGTTTTTGTAATTAAACTTGTTGCAACCAAAAACACCCCGTACCGATTTTTTTTTCCAGATTTGTGGCTATGCATGGCAGTATTTTTAAAAAAAATTAGAAAGTAACTATTTTTACTAATTAACCCTTTCCTTTGTTGTTTTTGTATTAAAAAAATAAACATATTTTTGTAATTATATTTGTTGCAACCAAAAACACCCCATATCCTTAATATATAGTAATCGATATATAGTATAGATAATAATACGTTATTAATGACGAGTGCCGCCGCATTCACGCAGCTACAAAAGTCATTGTCGGGTTGTGTTTGTTAAACTTAAGGTCAACGATGCGATGAAATATTAGGCTGATTAGATAACCTAATTGTGGGAAAGTGAAATTAGGTTAGAACAGGGGATTAATTGGCAGTTATCTCTTGATGGGGATATAATGATGCAATCTTTGCTTTAAAGCTCCGGTTCTTTGATGGGATGTCTTCTACAATGTGCATCGATAAAAACATCGACGAACGCCATTTTCTCTGCAACAACCGAGTCTTCATAAGTTCAACAATTGTTTTGTTACGGCAAAGGCCCTCGTTGGTGCAACAAATTGTTCGGTGCATACGGGAAAAGTCATAATTATACATTGAAATGAAGATGATTTCCCCCCTTTTTTCAAACATGTAAAAAGCTGTCACTCATATTAGTAATGTATGAAAGATGGATTTTGTGACACTAACAAGTGACTTTATTAAAAGTAGAAAAAGAACGTATTTGTTGTGTGCGCTTAAAAAATTAAGACAACGCCCCAGCATCGATATTATGTACTTGTTTCAGTTTGTTTTACACTGTTGAATATATGAACACAATTCTTATTAGACATCAACTTTGACAAAACCCCTCTCCCAAACATAGCCTAAAAAAACAAAGCTCATTGGAGTTTTGGAAGCGAGGGATGTGTCGACGGAAGCAGTTGTGTACGGCTGTGTCCCAACATCGGATTTATGGATGATATACTGTTAACCATTCAGTGTTGGACAGTCTCTTTTGGGTCCCAATAGATAACCGTTGAATTGTTTGGTTATATAGCCGTTACAAATTTTTGTACTTTTTTTATAGGATGGCCTATTTTTGCATTTTTGTTAAAAGAAAAACTGAGAACGTTTGTAAAATTTGTTTTTGCTTCTGTAGCTTTAAAATAAATTTGGTCTAAGTTAGAATTTGAAAGCATTTTCAGATGAACGGTTTGAAGCCATTCAAATTTAGATTAGAGATTTAACCATTAACATAATTTTGTTGATGCAAAAATAATTTAAACCGTACATATATTTATTACTTAACTCCAAGATAACTCTCTCTTAATTTAAGATAAAAATGTTATTCAATATAAAAGGTTGGTTATAGATTTTTCTTTTCTAATGCTCATAATAACTTAATTGCAAGTACTCTCCCACGTTTGCTTTTCCAATTTCTAACTTTCACTATAAGTTACAATTAAACTAAACGCTCATATATATATATATATATATATATATGTATGTATATATATTGTAAATATTCATATTTACTATTGATTGGCATCCATTTTTTGAATTTTTTTTATTTTCATAAGAAATTACTGAAATGATTTGAATTAAATGGATTTGAATGTTAATATTTTCTATTACCATTTGAAATGGGTTTCATTTATGTGTTGGCATATCTATCAATTTTAACAATAGCGTTTGATTTTTATGTGATTAATATTATTATATAATAATGCATGCAATTGATGCATTAATTAATAAAATTGATTTTATGAATGAATTTGTTGTCAATAAAATTCAATGTAGTTTGATATCCTCTGTATCATATTTTATGCTACCAATTTGTTCAAGTAAGGTTATCTCCAACTATCCAAATGCATATTGCTAAAATGATCAAATTCTATGTTTTCTTCTATTAATAAATTGTCTATGCATTTAGAAGATTAAAATAAAGTAAAAAATTTAGGTGCAGTTCACAATTAAAAATACACTAATGATTAGAGGTACATACATGTGCATAATTATATAAATCAATTATTAATAATATATTTAATAAAAATTTTATGTTATTAATAAAATAAAAGAAAAGAAAGAACCTTTTTTTTTAAGAGAAAAGAATAAATCAAATTTGAAAGACAAGATAAAAAAATACCATAGGTTAAAATTAAGGGAAGAGAAAAAATAAATAAAAATTAAGGAGAACAAAGTATAAAGAAAACATAAGAATAAGGGTAGTATAAAAAATTAATATTATGCAACCAAAAAGGGGCCATTTGCTTTAATATATCGTATATATAGATAAACGATCGCAAACTTGTCTGATAATCTAATTATGCCCCTTTGACTAAATTCTGAATTAGCAAAAATTTGGAGATATTTTAGTTTTAACCTATGAATTAATTTTAACTTTAGCTTTTGAGTAGTTAATTTATTTTTACATTTTGTAATGCAAAAGTAAAAAAAAAAGAAGGGAAGGGGTCATAGAATATTTAATTACCTATATTTATATTAATATATATCTATATTATTTGAAAAGGGTACGACTGGGATGGAATCGAGCCGACTCGAGTTCAACTCAAGTTAATCTACTCGAGCTCGAGCAAAATTTTATAACTCGAGGTCGAGTTGAGTGCATTGCAAAGTATAAATTATTTTTGACAAAAAAAAATCGAACTCAAATATCTCCATAAATACTCGAGCTTTGACTAAGTTGCTCGATTGAGTCGAATCGAACTAATTAATTGACTAATACTCTTAGGTATGACGACACAAAAGCTGCGATTAGATGTATGTTCCAAAGACAAAATATTTCTGAAATAAAGTTTTAAAGACAAAATATTTTTGGAATAAAGTGAGAAACAAGTGAGATGAAATGTTTTAAAGATATAGGATGTAAAAAGTGGGATATTATATATGAATGAATGCTATTTGAGAGATAATGTATTAAATGTAATAATGTGATGGGTAATTATTAGTAGAATTTGTGTTGATATGATAGATAGTTATTTATATAAAAATAAATATTTTTTAATTAATGTAATAAATGAATATATATTATACATTATGTTAATACATCATATCTATTATATAATATAAGTAATATAATTTTACATAATATTGGTGGGAGAAAGGAAAGAGTGCATAGGAGAGGCACAGAGAGAAACAGGACGTCTTGAAAATAGAAATTAGCATTTATGTGAATAATATTGGGATAAATGAGATATGAAAAAAAGCGAAAAATTTTTAAAGACTTATCTAGAGTGAGCCATATCTATGAAAAAACCATTTTTGAAACATTAAAAATGAGATATGGACCACGGTTCAACCCAGCCAAAGTATCCCGTTTCTTTCTCTCTTTACCTTTACGCTTGCATTTAGTGTTTGGTCCTAAGTCCTTCCCGTGGCATACTTTACACCAGATTCACGAAAAACTTTGACAATGGGTTTTTCAACAATTGGGCCTGTCGGGTCGCCTGATGACCGCGCCCTGCATTTTTTTATGGCCTTTGCTTACAGCCTTCATGCCTCATTGGTTTACACTATTATTCCGAAAGGGAAACAGCGCACTTGTTGAGGACCCTTAAAAGCATGATTCACGAGAAAACCTGAAAGGGCTCGTGGAAAAAGTTTGAAGAGCTATAAAATCCGCAGTGACGTAGTTTTCATGCTTTTTGCCCCACAAATTGAGAGCACTTCTAAGGATATTATTATTCCACGGCAGCTGCATATCTAATTCCAGGATTTCGTACCCCAGGTTTGACAACGCCTTCAATGAGGAAAACGCCTTTCTGTGTGTTATATGTATTCCTAGGTCTTCAATTATGGCTAAGTGCTTCATGTCTGTCTTAAGCATAAAGGTCAGGTCCGCGTTAGTTG
This sequence comes from Avicennia marina, assembly GCA_019155195.1. Taxonomy (NCBI): domain Eukaryota; kingdom Viridiplantae; phylum Streptophyta; class Magnoliopsida; order Lamiales; family Acanthaceae; genus Avicennia; species Avicennia marina. The sequence continues at coordinate 16,157,336 of CM032757.1, forward strand.
GATATGTGTGACCAACTAAGATATTCGGTGGATTGAACCCCCTTCAAAAGTCTCCTCCTGCAATGCCAAGACAGTAGCATATAGGCGTCGTGAAAGCATGATATGTGGCTAGCGATGATCGAGCCATCTATTTTAGACACGCGAGGATAACCACGTCTGACAATTATAGAACAGAGCACAATCTTCATATCACAGAAACTGGTAGCGTCGTTCTCAGTTGTGATCCGTGATTAAACTAGGAGAGCTACATCACAGTATATATGGTTTCCTCTTTTCTTTTTCCAATGGTCCGGTGTGCTCTTAAGTGATCCACCATGCCGATCAACGTCTCGTCCCCCGTGTTTCCACTAACCCCTCATCAAGCCACCCATAGCTCGATCTGTTGGGATTTAGGATGAAGCACAGCAAAAACTGAAATTATAAACACAGAGAATTAGTGTACTTCTGATTATGAATATATATTATGTATATAGATAGTGAGGCTTCATCGTATATTTATGTTTGTACAGTCATTTAATTTTTCATTGGTTTTTCTCCTTTAGTATTGGCCAACATCTTCAAAGTCCAAGCATAACATGGAGAGTAGTTTGCTTTAATTGCTTGATTTAGGCACCTTAACCACTTCTTAATTTCTCTTAAAAGTTTTCTGGGACAAACGGCGGATACTCCAAAAAATGGAAAGAATGAAAAATCTCCATTTATGGGTACAATTCAAATCCATGACAAACTACAATCATGTGATTGTACATTTGTGTTAGAAAACAATTATGAATTAGAGAAAGTGAAATCCCACGTTAAAAGGAGAAAGAAAAAATTGCTTGTATACAGATGAATATTTGACCCATAACTCATAACTCCAAGATTTTAGGTAAATACATAGTGTGAAGTCCATTTATATATATGTTCACGTACAGGCTCGTGAACAATTCTTTTTCATTTCGTTAGGCTATGCATAGTTGATGCTCCCAATTTAATTAAACTTCTCTCCCTAACCTAATAAGGTGCAATCAAAATTTACAGTTAGACCCACCATATTCCTAACAATTTGTCTGCATTCAATGGCCATAGTACACCTGTTTGTTAAAAATGAAATATATATAGTATTAGGAAATTGGCTATCTGCTGGCCTTATATACGAATGAATTTGCAATATATATGCGGTGTCATGTATGACCAAAACAATGTTCTGATACTCCATTCAACTTGGCTAAGTATTAAACCAGTAAAGAAAAACTAGTGGCCTGAGATTAAGGCTCCTTCTGTTACTCTATCTACGTACCATGCATCTGTATTAGGATACCGGCTATCCGTAGGTCTTATTTACCAAATATTTATACAGATGCATGGTACGTAGATAGAGTAACAGAAGGAGCCTTAATCTCAGGCCACTAGTTTTTCTTTACTGGTTTAATACTTAGCCAAGTTGAATGGAGCATCAGAACATTGTTTTGGTCATACATGACACCGCCGCCTACTGGGTGAAATGCAATAGGTTTTAAAATAGAGGTGGCTTCAAATGAGCGGTGACAAGACTTCGAACCTTTATACTAATAAATAGTTACAAGCATTCCTTGCTCAGTTGCAACGCTTTTTCTTTCGTGATCCCGTCTTGTTTTAATCTGTGGGGGCTCTCAATCTTTTCATAGACGGTGAAGCTTTTTCCTCTACAACAAATTACAACATTCGTTGCTTAAATCACTTCAAGTAAGGCTACACAGTTATTGTCTTTTAATGCCTTATCGGAACATCTCATATTATCACCAAAGCCAGTATGCTGTGGGATGCAGAAACTAAGCTTTTAGACCTTATTAATTAAATCTTAATCAAGATTCACCGTAATAAAAAAATCTACCGTTTGTTCAAGTGTTAAAGCATATGTTGGAGATGTCATTTTGTGTATCATCATCTGTGCTGTGACTGATTCTGAAAGTGGTCCTACTTTCTTGTGGAAAAATTTTTAGGTTACAAATCAAGGTCCCACTTCAACTAATATCTTTTCATTTTCTATCTTGAATTCTTGAGGGAACTGCCCTTTTTTCTGCAATCCCTAAAAGGGGTTCTTGCGTCAAGTACTTAAAGTGGAGTCACTTGTTTAAACTGAAAGGCTATTGTTGGAATAGCCATTGTAGAGAATCAGCCTCTCACCCACCCTAGCTATTGAAAACAGTCTCCTCTTTGCCATTTGCATTATATAGAGGAAAGAGTCGGCTGCTCATATCGCCAGGCAATTCCCACACCACAACAACCATTCCATCCTTTCTCCCCCCTGTGAGAAAATAAACGGGTCAACCTAATTTCGAGTTCAGAAGACAAGGTGAGTGTCGAGCAAGATGGAGAAGCAGGGCACGTGCATCATTAACTCATGCATACATACCATGATCGGATCATTTCCCTGAGTTAAAAATGGACAGCAATGCAACCTACACTGTATGCCATGAGTTAGTTCTTCATGTGCCCTTCTTCCCCATCGCGCCCACTCAACCTTATTTGGATGCTTGAATCCGAAACAGGAAGGTATCTATTCCTCCTCAACGTGTTTGCAGACGCGGGATTTCAGCATATTCGATCTCCAAAGCTTCAATTCCAGGTAAAAATGTATAACATAGCAGTAGGGGAATATAATTCAAGATCTTAATGATTGGAACTCATCATCATAAAGGAGATTTTCATAAAAGAGGATAGATATCAATCTAGTGGCAGCATGACTTAACCTTGTAATAAGACGTATGATTGAAAGCGATGATAAAGTAATCGATTAACCACATCTTCTTGCCTCCGTGAAACGTAGCCGACAGTGAAGAGCACAACCAATGGATAAGGTGTGTGGTCACCATCGACGATGAGGTTTCATCTTCAACTTTGGCTAGCTGTTTACTATTTCTCCCTGTGTGCTTCCCATCAATTTGCAGTTTATTTACCTGGATTAGGCTTAACGCAGGAATGGCTAGGTTTAATGCTTACTCAGCTGATTATGCCATTATTTTGCTAGCACGATTTGCATATTGTCATATATCTTACCACGTAGTCCGCATTGATAGGTATAGTTCTATCTCCATTGCTGAATCATAGCCTTTGATTTCTGTCCTGTCCTAGTCTGATTGAATTCAAAGGATATTTTTTTTTCATGGGTTCTCACTGTCGGTGATTGGCGGAAACGAAGTCTTCAAAATTGAGCATATTTTGTGGAATTCAAAGACGCAACCTATTCAAACTTGGTAGTATTTGTTGAATTCAAAGATTTGGAATGTCGTCTCTTTAAATTAAATATAAAAAAATGAAACAAAAAAAACGGTGTGGCTACTAGCTCTTGATACACACACACACACACACAAATATTGTCATTAGAATAAAATAAACCTCATTACCGAAATTGGAGGAGTTACAAAAATGGGTCCTCCACTATTATTACGAGTAGCTGGAAGTGCTTTCCTGTATCAACCCCCACCTATGGGTGAAATTATAAATGAAAAATAAACAATTGGAAGTGAAACAATTCATGCACATATTGTTTAAAATATTCCATACCAATGTCAATATTAACAGCATAAACTGTGGACATGTCAGGGTTGATTTCTTCATCCTTTGCATGTCACTGCGCGGTAGTTGTCGTGTAATTGTAAAGCCCAGGTCAAGTTTTGTTTTTGATTATTGGAGTTCAAAAAATTATTATATTTTTTAAATTTTATTTTTTTTATTTTTTATATATTTTTTAAAATAAAAAATATTTAAAAATACAAACTAAGGACAAACGTAGAAAATAATTGTGAGTTTAAATAAAAGTAAACTTTGAGCTTTGTATTTAATTAAAAGTCTTCAGATCATTATCTTTACTCTTTTTCCATTAGATATTATCATTTTTCTTTTATTTAGACTTGATTTTGAACACTTAAAAACCGCTTATTAGATTAAAATAATACTTGAAGGGTGTTACAGAGACGAGCAAAGAAACACTTGAACATTCGCGGTTCGTACACCTGCCACAGTGCCACTCTGGTCACGCACTGGCGACAAGGACGGGCCGACGGCGGCACAGCCCCAACTACAAGATGTGGATAGAATCTAGTATGTGCGCAACAGCGCAAGACACTGTCATAATTGCCATTGTACAATAAAAAAATATATAATTACAGTTAGCGGCGATGCTGTGTGTTGGTTTGCAAAAGCACCTCGTCCAGACTTTTAAGGGCTGAATCTGAATGGAAAAGGTTGTCGTAAACGTGTTTCGGCCACAAATGTTGCTGGCTGTTGACTTCTTTGGCTGGAAAAATTAGCAATAAGTCGTGATCATTAAATATACGTTTTATGTCCCTAGGCTCTCACAAACAGATAAACTTGATTTTTGGGGTCCACATGGAATTAACAGGTGATAAAATGGTAATATATTTTTTGAATCTCCTGAGGTTGGTGAAGGGGTCTGCTGTCTGGAACAGATTCTTCTTGATTTCTGGAGACAGTCTGTTGCTTGTAACCGCAGTCTTCTTAACATGAGAACATTAATTTAATATATTCTTATGGCTTCAATTATAATTAAACAACGGTTTGGTAAATTATTAGTCCATATTCCGCTTCTTTGAGTCCGTACCTGACTATGTCACTAAAGCAGTCTGATTCTTTCAATGTATCAAACCAAACAAGAAAGTGAAATTCACAACTTGTCCAGAAGCAACCGGCAAAGAATTATGGGCGTAGGCCGTGAGGTTAGAATTTTATTAAAAATTTGAGCTTTTTTTTTTATAAAAAAATCCAATTGGATTGACACGTTACACATATGGCCTTGATAAAACCTTACCCTGGTAGCTGTCTGAGAGCAAGTGGTGATACTGACAGAAGCTTTGACCCTAGTCGAGGGCCTTTAGGTATTATACTCACTCGGTATGGGCACACCATTTCCTATATGTTTGAGCTTCTGTCTCTTCGTCAAGTCCAAATTAAGTTTTGCAGCCAAGATTTGCTTTTTCTGCTTGAGGTGACTGCTTGCCATTTACAACAGATGATCTGCTTCACCACCCATCCCATTTTTTGTTGATGGTTGGCATTTCAAGAAATCAAAATTTTGAGATTGTATTTTTCCCTTAATAGATCGTATTCTTTGAAGGGGATGGTGAGAGGGAGCTTGTGCTATCCAAGAAATTATTGGTTATGTTTGGAAGAGTGGTTTTGATAGGAGGCGATGTTTAGTAGAAGTTGTGTTGAAATAAGTAGTATATTTAATTTTAAAATTTTTGATATATTTAAATATATGTATAAAATATATAATAATTATTAAATAATGTAATAATATATAGAGATGATAATTAATTTTTATGATATAAATATATATAAATGTAAGTGTATGTCTGTATAAATATAGGTATTGATTTGAATGTAAATAAATGTAATTATTGAAAAATAATTAGTTATTTATATATGAAAGAGTGTAAAAATTTGAATTTAAATTTGAATAAAAATATTGTTAGATTGCGTGTCTGTTTGGTAGTATAAAATTTGATTCAAATTCGTGTTGAGGAGACGTTTAATTGAAATTGTGTCAAATCTTGTTTGGTGATAATTGATAACTCCATCCCATTGGTTAATTAGACGCTCCAATTTGATTTTCATAAGTTAAATCCGGTGATTGGAGGATTTAGGGATTCGTGGGCCTGATGATCAGTTCTTTTGCTGGGGACTAGAAGCCCTAATGTAAGCAGCTTTGTCTGTAAATAATGTAGTCAGCAATTAATAGTTTGATTAGACCCTTTAATAAATAAAACCAAGAAAGGACATAGGATACAAAAAATAAAATATATGTGTCCCGGTTTTATACATATGTGAATCAAAGTCAACAAAAGCCAGTCCGGTGTGGGGGAAATTTTGTAATAATACAGCAATAAATCAATAATCATATCATAAGGTGACAAGGAACGGTGACGCAATTTGAAGGCCAGAAATCAACACCCATTTCGCAAAGCAATATGATAGTGCAATTGCAATATTTTTGGCGTCATGTTGGTTTTGTTTTTTTAGGGGTGTGTTTTTAAAAAAATTACATAAAAATAAAAAAAAAATAAAGTGATAAAATTTCAAAAGTGTATGTATTTTTTAAGTGTGAAGCAAAACAAACACAACCTCAACATCTTGAGTGGGCCTCATATTGGGCCGTGTTTAATGCTCCAAAGTTACGCTAATTTCTTCCGCTAATAAGAGCTCAAAAATCATGGATTTAAATAGTTGGACTGTGGCCTTTCGTGTTACTGATCTGCCCAAATTAGTCAATTTAACGGTGCTGCCAGCCCATGCATTTTATTACTCCTACTCAACAACAGCCCAACGTCATAAAAAATTCTCCCCGAAGGAACATGTGGCCTGCTTCAACGGTACTCTCACACCAGATGCCCCTTTTTGTGGAATTTTTTTAATTAATATACTACTCTCACTATCTCCTCCAATCCCTTCACCTATGTTTGTTAATTTCCACTACTTGTATAATTCAACTTTTGAAATCCTTATCCTTTCCCATTGATGGCCTGCCTCCGCACCAGTCAATTTTTGCACTTTGGGATAATTTGATTAAGCCACGTCATGAGGTGAAAAGCCCTTAACAAAAAGGCCATTCAACCCTTCAACACTATTAGCGAGAGTACAAAATATTGACAACTAGTTTTAATTTTGACCAAATCTTTTACAATCCAAATAAATCAATAATTTATCTATCCATATGAATCCCTTTTGTATTTAATCGTGTCACGGTACAGGCAGCATATTTGTACCTACATGTCTTCCCATGCTTCCCCATTGCTTCAAAACCAATTGTTTTGCCAGTTTCTCCCGTTTGGAATAGTGAATTATTCTATGATTAAGAATTTTTTCTACTAGATGCTGCGATTAAGGGATTAAAAACAATACTTTATTTGCCTTTTTTGAGTCTTGCTCCTTTCAGGTTTGAATAATTCATTTTTATTGCGATTAAGTAAAGCCTTTTTTTTTGAGCTCATCTGGCATTTAATTAATACTCGTGCAGGCGGCAAGACATTTAATAGTTAATCAAGACTCAGGGTGGGGTAGGCAGAAGGATGTCTCATTTATGAGCCTATGACATTGCTTCTAATGTTACGTTGAATATTTCATCTAAAAAATCTAAATTATTAGAGAAATGTGTTATCCGAAATTTAATTATTCTAAAAAAATGACTACAACAACAATTAATCGTAGCACATCCTCCGTGCTTGCACTTAAATTAATATAATATAAAGATAAAAATATGGTCCTAATATATTTTATTTATAGTATACATTAGTTTTATTTAAACATTGGTTTTATACGTATGTAAAAAAAATTGTAATTAAAAGCTAAAAATTAAAATTAAAATAATAGTAAAAGAATACAATTTTTTTAGTATTAAATTGAAGAGAAATATATTTGTAAACTTATTTAGTGTAATTATGCTAAAGCTAAAATCTTAATGGTATAGATATAGAAATAATATAAATTAAATTGAAAGGGAGTATATATATAAATTTAATTTGTGTAACTAAAGTAATCCTAAACTTTTAATAGATTAATAAAAGTTACACACTATGTGTCCCTAAATTACATATAAATTATAAAGTATTATACTTTAAAGAGTAGATATAAAATTATTTTTAAAAGTAAAAGTTTTCTAAATAAAAAAATAATGAAAGATCAGAAGAATATGATAATAGAAAATATTTGAGATAATTACAAATATTTTTATAATATGTGAGACAATTAATAATAATTTTTTATCCTATTATTATCATATACATAATTATACAAAATCAAAAAAATAAATTTTTATTTCTATCAAAACTCTACAGCTAAATATAATTCATATACCCAAACCTCCGTGAATCGCTGACCAAGAGACGAGGAGCGGCGGACCCAAGAGAGGAAAGAGGTGCTTTTCTAGAAGACAATGGTCAAAGCCACATAAATTCTTTTTGGGTTTTCTGATTATACAGAGAAGGGCGTGAAAGATGATATCTCCAGTGGCTTCACTGCAATCGTCGTCGTCTTCTTCTTCTTCTGCTAATGTGAAAGTTGAGAAGGCAACGAGCGAGTTCTTGACAGGACCCGATTGGGCTCTGAATTTTGATATTTGCGACGCCATCAGTTTCAGTCAGATGTACGTATATGCGTCTGTATACATGTTTTTTTTTGTCTATTGTGTTATCATGCTTCTTTTCATGCAGAGTTGATTTTTTTTTTTTCTCGTAATCTTCTGTTGAGTTACCCGGTTTTGTGGTAAAGATTGAATTTTTTGGATTTGTTGCTATTCTGGATATGCTTATGGTGCTGTGCTATTTTTGTCCGTTTTATTGCCCCATGTGTGTTAGAATGAGAAAAAGTTCTGTTCCTGTTTTGCTTTCTTATTCTCCTTCGAGCCTTGTTTTTTATGAATTTAACCAGTTTCTGGATGGAGAAGCAGGGAAATACTGTCGAATAAAATAGAAAAGAGAGTTATGGAAATTTGGGGATTTTTTACTGAATTTCTTTTACTAATCCTTGTCTCTTTTTTTAGTTTATATATATTGGATTTCACATATAATCGGCTTGTTTCAAAGTGGATTGATTTGTCTGTCAATGCCTAGGTTGGCAAAAGATGTTGTCAAAGCTGTGAAGAGACGGTGGTGGCACAAAAACCGTAAAGTTCAATTACTTGCTTTAACGGTATTTAGAGAAATTCACTTCACTCTCACGTCACAAAACTTAGTTCGTTATTTAAGCTGGCTTCAAGTCTAAGAAAATCGATTTAACTGCCCCTTCAAAATGCTTCCTTTTAAAGGGGCTAGCACAGTTCTCTGCTTTAACAATTAAGTTGCTCTCTGTGTCTTTTTATAGCTTCTGGAGACAATGGTCAAGAACTGTGGTGATAACGTGCATTTTCAAATTGCAGAAAGAAATATTTTGCAGGAGATGATCAAGATTGCAAAGAAAAAGGCAAGTTTTCTTTACATTACGTGGGGTATATCAGTCAAGAATATTGTAAAATTACTTTTGACTGGTTTCCTAAATTTTTCTGCTTGTTCTAGGCTGCGTATGATCAGGCTCTCAGGTTGTTATCGCATGAAGCTATGAGAGTATTTTCCAGTCTAATAAGCTATTTATTTCTTGTTAAAAATTTCATAATTGCTAAGTAGTACCGATGGGAATAAACCACTTCTAAACAACTATTTTTCACTAATTTGCTGGTGAGGCATATTGGATTGTAGTTTATTCTTGTTTGATCTCTGATTTTGTGATTTATTTGTTTAATTTTTTAAACCAGTGTTTTCATATGATGTTGACATAAAAAGGAGGCGTTTGCCAGATATAACATAATTATTTTTATTCTATGTTGAGTGGAGTGCATTATTTGTTGGGTTTTGAAATTGATTTTCCTTGTGGATTTTTCTAAGGATTTTTGTGACTTATTTTTTTTGTGCTGAACTTCAAGGTGGAGCTTAGGCTGGGTCTCCTTGAAAAATAAGTGAACCCAAACTAGAATTTTCAAGATGAATTAGTAAGGTGTTTCAAAAATATGCTTTGTTTGTAAGTTTTTAAATTACATGCTTCATTTTAAAGATGCATGTTTATCAAACTTATGAAGCCCACAGGCCAGTAAATTTGGTTCTTTGATGCTTTTCCAGGCAGACCTGCATGTGAGGGATAAAATTTTAACTTTGCTTGGCTCTTGGAATGAGGCATTTGGTGGGTCTGGAGGAAGATATCCTCAGTATCACATCGCTTGTGAGGACCTGAGGGTAAATCCTATTATCTCTTATTTTTCAGGTGTTTTTGTAAGTGATATGGTCTGTAATTGCCTGGCAGGTCTTTTGATTTAGTTTCACAGCAGGGTTTTCAGACTCAATCAGTTGGATGGCATGCTTTAGACTCAGTATTTATGTGATACACTTATCTTTATAAATGATATTTGGTGAGAAGGTTCCTAAATTTTGCAGCAGTTGGTGAAAATTGTGAACTGTCAAATATTTTTTGAAAATTGTTTTGCATTTTGTGGGACTGGAGGAAGATTTATTGGAATGTTTAATTTGATTACTGCTTGCTGTTTTGTTGTGGCAGCGTTCTGGTGTAGAATTTCCTCGGCATTCACCCGATGCAGTTCCAATGTTTACTCCACCTGTTAACCATCAAAATACCAAAACATCCTCAACCAGGCTATGGAAATGCAAAGTGGTTCTTCTACAGGGCATGATGAAGTGATGGCAACCAAAGAAAGATTAAGGTTTGGATTAGATCTAAGTCAGTACCCGATTGTATTTTGAATATATAATTGGTTGCTATGCCTAAAATGCAATGCCTTGTCTTTTGTCTTATCAGATAGGTTCTAATTATATCCTATCCAATTTTTTCATTCGTGTAGTTCATTAAGCATAAACTCCATGCGCAATGCAATTGATCTCTTGGCTGATATGTTGCAAGCTGTTGATCCCAACAATCGTTCGGTATCTGCAATTTTACTTAGACCTCTCTGTGATAAGAATACTGGCAGATGTCCTAAGGATCATTCTTTTTCCCTTGTAGGCTATTAAAGATGAAGTGATAATTGACCTTGTTGAGCAATGCCGTGCCAATCAAAGGAAGTTGATGCAGCTGTTGACAATAACTTGGTTAGTATTTTCCAAATTTCTTCTTTTCGTTTGTCTGCCTGGTGAATTATGTAGAAAAATTATTGCAGTCCATTTTTAGTAAATTTCTTCAGTCTCTGTGTAATTGACTCTTCCAATTTTTCACCCCGCTAAACTTGGCCATTTCTTTTGCAGGGATGACGAGATTCTTGGTCAGGGTCTTGAACTAAATGATGGCCTGCAGAAGGTGCTCGCAAAACATGATGCAATAGCATCCCCAACACCTCCTGAAGTACCAACTATCACACACAGATCATCTGAGAAACATGATTCTAGTCTAAAATCTGCTGAAGTTGGTGTGCCCGGTGCAACATCTGATGATACCTCCTCTGCGCCTGTTTTCTCCGCCCACAGAAGCATGATTGGTGAAATGATTGATGAAGGGGATGAAGAGGAAGATGACTTTGTGCAGCTGGCTCGAAGGTATATTCATATTTATAAAACCTTTAGCACTTCCATTTTATAATTACGAAGTTTGCAATGGCCTATTACGATTTTGGAACTGGACAGTACATATGCATGCGTATGCTGGAATTGGAAGGTAATGCATGGATGACTGAGATGGTGCATGTGCAAGGTTTAGGCAATATAAATAGCTGTGAAGCCACAATTTTTGCGATCCACTGTCTGAGAGGAACCATAGTGAAATTGCTTTTAATATAAGAGAAATGCTGGTTTGGTTGATCATTTCAGTGACTCGTATATTTTTGAGTGCATATCAGCAGATGTGTTCCGGATGATTTGTTGCACACCCATCATTTATTTTTGTGATCCACTTCTTGTCTATGTGGATTTCTAATAATGTGTTGAATCCAGGCATTCAAAAACTTGCAGTGAGGCTTCTGGTAATGCATCTATGGGGAAAAGTGATGTGGAACCTTCAGAAGCTCCCTCGAGCCCTACCACAAGCACTGCATTAGTTCCTATCAATGCCCCTGCCTCGGTGCAAGCAAAAGATCAAGATATCATAGACCTCCTGAGTTAACGTTGTCAACAGCTACAAATGAGCAAACCCCTCAGACTCCTGTTTCCCCAACGCGTACTCCAGGGCATATTCCCTTAACCAGCTCAGGGGTTGTATTTTCTTCCAATGATTATCCTGGGAATGTTGACTTGGCCTGCAACAATTATGTAGCTCAACCCCAGGCTCAGCCACAATCCCTACTGCATCAATCTAAACCAGAATACCCATCTTATCCTCATTTTAAGCCCCAGCCCCTAACCCAACATCAGCCTCAGCCTCAACATCATACTCTGCCTCAGCATCAACCTCAACCTTTATACGAACCCAAATTATCATCTCAATTGCAACATCTATTCACCAATCAACCTCATCAACTTCAATCTGAACCAGAAGTCCAACCTCAGCCTGGGCTGCAGCTGGCACTTGAATCCCAATACCAGCAGAGTTCAAAGCAACCCCCATTACAACCTTCTGATCCGCGGCCTCAATTTCCTCAGTATGCTTCCAGCTACCCACCTCCTCCTTGGGCTGCCACTTCTGGTTACCTCGGCAATACCTCTGCGTCTACGCTGCCTCACAGGTACTAAACTCCTAGACCCACGTCATCTAACTCTAGACCTTTGCAACATGAATCCGTTGGTCAAGAAGCACAGGTCAATTCCAGTCCGAGCCCTGCTGCTTCCAGTGCTGGACAGAAGCCCTTTATTCCGTCATATAGATTGTTCGAGGATCTTAATGTATTTGGCAATACCGATGGAAGACTTAAAACGACAAAAAGTAGCGCATCACCCAGCTTGTTGGGATCCAACAACCAAAATATGATTGGGGGAAGTAAGTGATATGGGGATGCTAATTGAAACATGTGGTATATCTGAAACATATTCCCAGCTTGGCGTGCATCTCTATTTTATATTTTTTCTAATTTGAGGAACCGGCGAGCGTAGCTCGTATGGGTATTAGATTGATTTGTAACACATTGCTGCCCTGCATGTAATTAGAGTGAGCAAGTCATACTTATTAGCTCCTCTTAAAATGAGCGTCTGATTACATTTTAGAAAAATTTAAAAGCGTTTGTATTGGCTGGTTCTCGCTGACTTGATGCCTGCATCTTCTAGCTAGAAAGTATTGCCAGTTGCTTGTATTGCGCATGTAAAATTTCACGTCACCCGGTTCCGCAAGAATGGAAATTTTGACCTAAACTTGATTACAAGTGCTCTCAAATAATGCACTTTGCGTATGCTAAAATTGTTTCACAAACTCTTGGGACCTGTTTCCCTAGATAATGCAAACAAGACATAAATCAGTACTATTCCATTGGCTTTCGCGGAGATCTGTATTCACGGTGACAAACCTGATTATTATTTGCTGAACTGAAAAATGCCGACACAAACCATCAATAGTCGACTAGACTAATTTACTAATAAACCCACTAAGTCCTAATACTAGCATCAGCATGCATTGCTTCTAAACTAAGAAAGAATGCAATATTTATGCAGAATTTACCAAGCACGTGCACATCGAGACGACAGGGCAAACCGCCACTGCAAAAGCACCAACACAAAATAGATGCTGGTGAACACGATATTGTTTACCAGGAAAAGCTACTAATCACACTTGGCCCAAAAATACATGGAAACATACAATAATAAAAAATAAACGCACTGCTGTTTCAAATCAGTAACTCCCGACTCCACGAGTCATGAAGCTTTCACAATCTTGCAGAGAACGCTCCCTTATATTAAAATCATCAGCTGAGCTTGTTCCACCTATGATCTAAACGTTATTAATGCTCACTTGAAATCTTCGCAGGAAGGGCAGCTTCCCATCAACTTACCATCATGAATCAGCAAGGCTAAAACAGAAAAGATGCAGGGCTGGAGAGCAAATTGTAATCTGAGCGGGTTAACAATTAAGTTATATTAATTCAAGACTATTTCAACTGTACAAAATTGAACAAACGGCTGTAGCTGTAAATGCATACAAAAGAAATGAAGAAGCAGGGGAAGAAAATGCCAAAAAAAAATAAAACCCCAAAGGAACGAAAATGGCACGCGAGAGAACAGGGCACAAAAAATGGTATATTTACACCTTCACCTATAAACAAGATTATTTGTCAAAGCCTCCACAGAATGATTTGATTCTTCTTAACAAGGAGGGGAGGCCACGTAAGTAATATATGATACAACAACTTCAGGAGCGCACCGACTCTGTGCCTTCAAAGAAAGAAACTAGTTGGGCAAATTTCAATTGCAATCCAGGAATATGTGGCTGCAAAAGCCAATTGAAGAATATTCCATAAGACAAGTGTGTGACTTCATCTTGGTGGAGTCATTTCATCACCATATATTGAAACACAAGCATCAGCAGCACCGGCAGCAAGCAATACTTGATAGGGATGGAAGGTAAGGCAGCTAACAGACCCTATCTTTTGCGCCATGAAAGTTGGATAATAGCGAATGGTACCTAATGGATCACCCTCCAAATTGAAGACTTTGATGAGTTGCTTGGCTGAGCCACTTGCTATAAGAGGCGCATACCGATGAACAGCCAAAGCTGTAAGTGACCCTCTATGAGCATCAATTGTAAGGTATGCATCTCTGGCACATCTCATATCCAGGAACTGAATATTTCCAGCTTGTGATGCACTGACAATCTGAAAAGGAAGATGGAGAATAGTAATGGAGAAAACCTCAATCAGAAAATTGATATCAAAATTTTTAAAGCATTTTCAATAAATTATATTAGGGTATCAACATGGCAAAAGCAAAAGTGAACACTATAAACCCACAAAACTAACCAACCAAATGGTAAATTTGTTAATTACTAAGGGTGGGATTGAGAGAGACGAGAGGTACCTTCGCCGGTTCAAGACCAGGTTGGAAGCCAATCCCTACAACCCTTTCAACTCGCTGAATGTGAGGTTGGGTTGCACTAACAAGCCTGCGTAATAGCCATGAACTAAGAGTGACAATAGTCCTTAAAACCATCCACAACAAAAGATAGTGATAACTACATCCTGTGCCTGCTAATTAACAAATTAAAATATTAAAGATGAAGGCCTCAGAAGGTAGGGTAAAAAAGTAGCAAGACCATCAAAGCACTAGACATCTGAGTTTTAGGTCACCAATATGAAAGGCATGTTGCCATGACTAGCAGAAGGATGGGTGATGAGCAAACGTACAAATCAAATTAGAAGATATTCATTGTTCCACGGATATCAAAAAAGATAGAAATGACTTAAGCTCAAATGGCTTTTCCAAAGACATTATTGAACAATTAACGCACACTTCACTCATAAGTATCCTACCTTAATTTATAGTGTGAAGTTGGATTACAATTACAGTAATTACTTAAAATATTGGCACGAACTTTACATAATATAATTCCTATACATAAAAAAATAAAATTGTATTAATTCTATAAAATAGGAAATATAATATACCTAGATTTAAGTAACAATACATACACAACATTCATAACAACATTTTCCTTCCAATACTCTTCTCAAGTTGAACATGGATAACTTTTAAAATGTTCCAACTTGAGCTATTTGCAGCAGACATGAATGGTGCGCAAGACTAAACACGACCCATGATACATTAATGGAGAAGTCACGCTTCACGCGTCATGATAGTTGATGGAAGGCCATCTTTAGTTGATCACGTTGCCACCACTTTTCTTCATCTATATAATTACAAGACATGGACTTGACCTACACACGCCATTAGTAATGACAGACACTTGAACTTAAGAAAGGACGTCCATAATACGGCATCACATACGTAGACATAAATTTTACTACACCCCACGGGCAAAACAACAGTGGTAACATGGAAACCTGTACCAATAGAAAGCCTGCAAAGCAAGTCACTAACACTAAGCCGCAAAGGTACAAAATGCACTTTGTCAGCCATAAAAACCTCAATAATAGAGTTTTACACTCACAAAACATGACCCAACTAAAACAACTCAAAGATAACCTAGGTTAACCTAAACACAAACAAAATTGGCTTACAATTTACAAAGACAACATAGCTACACCAACAATTCAAAGCTAAAGTCTAACATAATCTAGGTTTTATTAAAAATTTTTCACAACCGTACACGACGGCATGAATAGTGAGGCAAAAGGATATGTGGCTCACTTGCTAGTTAGGTTTAGGTTTAGTGCCCTAAGGGCTTGTTTGGGACACACAAATCTAGGGTTTTTTGATTTGTGGAACACACGATGCTTTTTGCCTTGGGGGAGAAACGATGAAGACATAGGACCTAACTCACTTTGACACCATATTAAGAAAATAATGGGAAGAATTAGTGCATGCTTTATTCATAAGCATCTTACCTCAATTTATAGTATGAGGTTAAGCTACAATAATTATGCAAAATATTAGTAAGAATTTTACATAATATAATTTTTATACGAAAGAAATAAAATTGTACTAATCCTATGCTAGAGAATATTTATGAATATTTAATTTGATTTTTTATTATTATATTACCTAATTATGTTTAGAGAATATTTGTTTCCTTAGTTTATAAGAATAATTTATGTCAAGTTATCTTTCATTTTTGATACTTCTCGAACTTCTCTTTAGTAACAGAATACAATAATTCCTCCAATTTCTTCTCTAACATGGTATTTAGAGCAGGTTCCTTCCTGAAATCCTACTCTAGTAACAGCCTTAGTACCAATCCGCTGCCAGCACTGCCACGTGTGGTGGCAACCCCCTCTCCTTTCAAAAAAAAAAAAAAATTAGAGGAGAATATGTTCTCATCTAAACAGAGCCTGCCCTAGAGAGTCATGAAAGTAGAATTTCTTTTTCTTTCTTGGTGACAGGCAGAAGCTGCGATCTCTTAGTTTGTGCCACTTCTCCACGCTGAATTCCTCCAAATTGAACCCGACCTTGTTCTGGAGAGAAATCTTCTCCTTTTCTGTGCACGACCTCTGCCCTGACTGTTCTCACTGCTGGCCAAGCACTTGCTAGTTTACACACCGTTAGTTCTACATTTCAGCCATTGCCCATGGCTCTATTGATGGGCCACTGCCATGGTCCCCTATTGTGGTGCCCTTGTCGTCCAAACAAGGTTTTGTCGGTAAACACTGATGCTAATTTCCTGATCATACCTAATTACTTCGTTGAAAATAGATCACCAACAGGTGTCTGAAATTCTGCCACCACCTACTTCTGTTTCAACTGCTGCCTTCACCTTCAATTCTGGTTTGATGGGTGGTGATGAGCTTCATCCTCTTACCCAACCCTAATTTAAGGCTTTGTTTAGTTGGGCATTCCAAGACCATGTTTGTTCTTGGACCTGTGTTCTGTTCGTAGGCCAATCTCTCTTTCTTTTTTCTGTTTGGATTGTGATTATCTAGGCTAAGTAATTTGGCCAAGTATTTTATTCATGGTTGCTTATGGCTACTTGCTCAACTATTACTGTCTACTAGGTTCACATCTCTGATTTTTGGCCATTCATGACTATTTGGCTACTACATTGATTATTCGCTACTGCAGTCTCTGTTCGTCTATCGTTCTATTGTATATTCTATTACTACTACTATCTGCTAGGAGCACGATTTCTATCTGTCACGAACTTCCGTGATTCTTGGTGTTGACGACCTTATAGGCATGTGTATCGAGTGTTGCCTATACCTTAATGGCCCTCTACCGCCAAATTTTGGACATGCTGGTTGTCATGTGTGATGTGGATTCTTGGTGCTGTTTGTTCAATTTGGTCTTCTAAGTTGAATATCTTAACACTACCCCCTGTTCAATTTGAAGGAGAGTATTAGATAATATTTACAAATATTTAATTTGATTTGATATTATTATATTACCTAATTTAAGTTTGAGAGAATATTCGGTTTACTAATTTATAGGATTAATTATGTCAAAGTTATCTTTTATTTTTTGTACTTTTTTAATCGTCCCTACTATAATTTAGGATTTTTCTTTAGTAACAAAACACAATAATTCTTCCTCCAATTTCTTCTCTTAACATCCTATAAAAAGAAAACAAAATAAACCTAGAATTAAATTAAGTAACAATATATACCCAACATTAATTACAACATTTTCCAGGAGAAACTATGAAGCGGGATTGCACCCACTTTGATACCATTATTCTCAATAACAATCATATGATAACAACATAAAAAAGTTCTTACATCTCAGGAGTACGAATATCATATAATCTCACATAACCGTCGACAAAACCAGCAGCAAATTGACCTCCATGAACTTGGGAAACAGCCTACAGATCATTGAATCAAGCCATCAGCAATTTGAGATAATGGCATCAAAGGAAACTGAACAAATTATACGGCTTAGCACACAAACAATCAGGAAGCCCAAACTGCAGAAATGAATAACTGTAACGTATCCCATAATTTTTTTTAGCGAATTCAAATGTTACTAGCCTGTAGAAGGATTACAAGATTAACTACACAAACCACAAGCAAGAGCAATCACGAAAAAAAATCAATAAGCCCACTTAGCATCCCATCATGTCTCAATCCTATGATGTAACATGGTGTACTGACAAACACCATATACGCCACTGCTTGTATGTTTCTAACAACATTAATTACAGGAACTGATCAGTTTCTCATGGAAAATTCTTTTTCAAGAACAAGCATAAAATGATAAAGAAACTAGCGGGTAAACTTCCTTTGATGCAAAACTCTTCATGTTTAATGCACATGTAAGAATAAGAAAGGATCAGAAAAAGTCGGTGATGCCCTCTCACTTGTTCAAATGGAAGCTCTATACACACGCGCACACAACAACAACAACAATTCAAGAAGAGAATTATAGCAATGGGAAAGTGACCAGTGTCAATAGCAATGACCGAAAATTCACAAGAATCACTTTAAAAGGACCAGAATGCAGAAAAAATATAGAACAATTTTTTGAAAGTTACGCAAAAATCAACTAGTCCAGTGATAGTTAAAACCAACCAATGCCGATATGCTTGAATCTGATTCTAAGGGAATGGCATTGACAAGTAGCTCTTTGTCCAGATCCCAAGCCATGATAGATGAAACCTCACCCGACGCAAACTAGCTCGAACACAATAAAGCAAATGAATGAGAAATCACAGAAATAATAAGTAGCAATGAGTCCAAACATGTAATTGACCCAATAAACTAAACGCGCACACACAAATCAAAGTAGAATGAAACATACAAGATATCCAGATTGCTGCTGCCAATCCACAACAGTATTCAAACTGCGGACGCCAGGTCTGTGACCCTGAATTGAATCAAAAGCAGTAACTAATTTCTGTTGTCCTTTTGAACTATAATCTTTCCATATGCGGATATTTCCATCATCTATATCAAAATAGGCAGATAGATTTCAGCTTCAATTAAAACCAACAAAACTTTAAGGAATTCCCACCAACTTGAGAAAAGAGGTTTACTTGATGCAACAAGAAGCATGTTCTCATCAAGCTCATTTACAAGGCACAGCTTGGAAACTCCTTTGACAGGGTAATCATGGTTATTGAAATTGTTAAGTAGAGTTCCTTCCAAATAATTCCGAACCCTAATAAATCACACATAAAAGAGTATAAACAAAAATATTAAATGAAGTAATGAATCACATTGAAGTACATATAGCTCTTCTCATATAAGATGCCAGTCACAAGGTTCATAATTTCTACCACAGAAATTAATAAGAAAAGCATGAAAATTTGAGGATACTTTCCTAATAAGAACTAGCAGCCATATATAGTGGCAGAAATATAAATAAAAGCAATAACACAGCATAAGAGATATGAGAAGACAATTAAATATTAAAACAAACTATGAAAACAAAATATTCTACCATACAGAAAAACAGTGAGCTGCAAAATGCTTTAACTTGGTCTCCTTCACAAGTCAAAACATGACACAGATAGAGTAACTTCTTAAATACGAAAGAAACTTCAAAATGTGAACTTTATTCTGTCGGCGCAACTCAATGCCAACTGGTTCAAGGGTTTTGAAAAAACAAGTAACTTAAAGACATTTCACCTCGTCTAATTCTAGAATAATGAACCGGCTTAGTAGTTTTGCATGGCCCAAAAATGCTTTTTGATACTTAATATTTATTAATATCAACAGCAGTCAGTGTTAACATTTTGCTTCTGTATATTACAATAATTGCTTCCATGAGCTCCCTCATGTTTAAGCTCACGTAAACCCCCAAAACTGAAGTTAAATACCAACTAGTGAAATAAACCTGCCAAGAAAAAAAATATATAATCAACAACTTCATAGTACTTCAAAGCCAAGAAACAGAAGCCTCTATTTCAAGAAAAGAATCTATTGGTTATTATGTCAATTGGTTTTTTTTCATGAAGCAGTACTCAATTTCGTCTTCTCAAGTTGACCAGAAAAGCAGTAGCAATCAATCCATTCAACAACACGAGTTCATCAACAACTACGTGCACACAAATTTCCCACCCAATCCTTTCATTTTCATCTGCAGCAACCACAACAGGTGAGAAAGGCTGCAGCAAAACAGTCCTGGTGCCATTCTCAAACTTTGTATCCCAACTGGCAATTTGATTATCCAATTTAGTCACAGCTGCCAACAAAAAAGAAAAAAATTAAAGATAGCAAGCACCTCAGGGAAAGTTTGGAGGGGAAAGCCATGTGTTAAGAACTTACAGGAGTGTTGGCATTTCACTATATGATCCAGAGCCAATCTCTCCCTTTCTTCTCTTCTAGCAATTATATCTTCACTATCATCAATTGCAGTAAGAAGTGGCTTCGAAAAGTGACCAGAACACCAATTATATATCATTGATTGTGGAAGAAAACTACGTTCAGAAACACCAGATGGTCTAGCAGACCCTAGAAGTGGGTCAGCTAGTCCTGAGTCTGCAGAATTCATCAAATGTGGCCTAAACTCCAAGGAGCAAACTCTCCGTATTCCAGCCAAATAGCTTGATCTGGGAGGACTAACAGGAGGGGTTCTAAAAGTCGGCAGCAGATGCCCCCCTAAAAAATTCAGGAAAAAAAAATGAAAACTAACTAATACAACTAGAGTAAACTAATTACATAACAAAACAAAAGTAAAATAACAAAACCATTTGAGCAAAATATAGAAATCGAAATACATTCCCCCACCCAAAACAAAAGATATGGACAACACACAAAGTCCAGCCTCCGTCCTATTTAAACCAAGACGACCAAAAATCTCACCTCCACTCAATTCAAACCACGAGGATGAACGAGTTAATCCAAAACGACTAGTGCTAGCAGCTGATTCACCAGGATGAAAGCTTACACCAGTGGACTTGACAGATTTAGCAACTACTTGCTCAATACCAATAATGGCCAACACTCGTCGTCCAAGACTTGCAACACGAGGTGATGGATCCTTGGCCAGATTAAACATAGCTAATACGCATCGTGAATATAGAAAATTATCAAGTGGCCTTCTTGAATGGTTGAGAATCCCATTGCCAATACAGTCATTCAGTGTGCCAGAATCAGAATGCTGGGATGAGTCATCAGAAAGTGGAGATCCATGCATTATTCCATGGGTAGCAAGAGGGCTACTAGTTGATGCCCTCCCATCACAAGCCACTGCCTGACTATTATCTTTAACTCGTAATAATGAGGCAAAAGGAGATGGAAAAATACTTCCTTGTGGCATGTAGTTTGTTGGAGTAGTACAGCCACTACCAGAACCCTTAACCACAAAAGATGGCAATGAAGTGAGAACAGAACTGGATTGTGGCTTCCAGTATGCAGCAGCAGCTGACTTTAAATGTTGGTTATGGCCAAAGGCAAAGCGGGAGAGGGCTGCACGCAGGAATAAAGTTAACCACAATGATTTAGATACAGATAATCTGTTCCTTCAATGTGAAGACAAATGAAGAGGACATCATGGGAGAAAGTGGAGGGAACGAACAAATTATGACCAGGAAGAAGTTTTAAGAGGGATGTGGTAGTACATACCTACAGCAGCTTCAGCTCGGACCAATGGGCTTCCATCAGAAACAACATTTAAAATGTTCTTAATAATGCCAGCTTCAGCCCTAACCTTGTCAGCATCATCACAATCTTCAGTTCCATGACCATCTCTTGATGTGTCAGACCCCACGTCAAGGGCAGTGCCTAGAGCAAAAACAGCTGCCGCGCGGACCTTACAAATATTATTAAAAATACAGAGTGCAGCCCAAAGTAAGTATGATCAAATAGGCTGCAATAGAACAGCTATCCAATTTTAACAACATATGCTTCCGAAAAAATTCTTCAAATTCATGTTTATTTGATAAATCTATAATTCTCCATTTTTTTTCTATTACATTTCTCAACTATGCCAAACCCTCATTTTTCAAAATCTAAAAATTATTACCATTCCACCGACTCTATAAACCTAGTCTATGACCCAAAACATATCAAAAGCTATTATTATGCTTTTTACATCCAATATAATTTTTTATTTCATTAAACCTACTTCCATTTAGTTTATTATTTTTCTCCAAAAATCAATTTTCAAAAAATAGATATCCTTCCAGTAACAGCCATAAATTTGTTTCAGGATTGTATTAAAATATACAGACATGCATATATGATGCAAATACAAATCAGAACTACTAAAACAAAGGTATAAACCTCAGGCTGGGGTTCTGAAAGTAGAGTTGCAAGAGTAGCTGGGGCATCAGCTCGCGAACCAATCATTTGGGCCTCCAAAAAGTCCTCCCACAATTTTCCAAGGCACAGGCATATCCATTGAAGAAATAGGGGTTCAGTTTGTGCCTCATTAGGAGCCAAGCCTTGTAGGTGCCTGAGACAGATGTGTATGAGTTCAGCTTCAACACAGGCTTCCTGGCCTCGCCTGTGACCATCTACAATGACGGTCAAAACAAATGCAGCCATCGCTCGTTGCTCAGGATAAGCTTCAACACTGTCAAGAAACCTAATGAAATACGTGTGCCCACCATCCTTCACAAGATCTACCTGACAAGACTGAAAATGGGGAAAACTTTTTAATTGTTTGATGCACTTAAATTCCAAGAGGACTGGATCCATAAAAGAGTAATATGCATCATTGTGCAGCATGAGTGATTTTGTAAATGCAAGTATGTAGCTGGGTTACATGCAAAAAAGACAAAAAAATCTATATACACAGTTTAATTTCCAGTCACATTTCATTTAACTAACTAAAATGAGGTAATTATGGTTAATTGATTTTGAACAAAAAATAAAATAAGAAGATATTCATAATTTATAAATAAATTATTCGGAAATTATGCACACCCATAGAGTTCACAAAACTCTGTTATTAATGTCAGACTAAAACTCAGTTAACCATAGAGAATTTTATGCTCATCGCAGGTAAAGCCAGAGTGTGGCCTTAATTAAGAAGTAGATTTGAGCAGGTGTTAAATTTTTAATCATCAGTGTTTCCACTTATCATGATGGACACAACTTAAAAAAAGGTTATGGTTGCTACAGCAGCCGACACAGACACCACCATGAAGCTGCACTAGCAATCGAAGTCACTTTTTAAAGCTCCATTTAAAGCTTATGCAAACAAGAACATGCCTACAGGGATGTTATGCAAGTTGAATATAGGTTAGAGTTCCTTCTGCACTTCAAAGAAAACATTAAAAACAGGATAAAAAATTCTAATTTTACCTTATCCAGTGCAAGGATCTTTGTCCAGATGAACACAAGAATTTGTTGAAGCTCTGGAGTGGTGGTTTGTAAGAGCTTCAAAACATAAGGAAATATTCCTACAGATAAGGCCTGAAAGGAAACAGCAAATGCACACAAATACGTCAATACACTAAACTTTACATTCATTAATCAACAGAAAATCCAGTAAAACGTACCAGGCCCACAGCCCAAGGTCCCATATCCAGAAATCTACCAAGAAGTACCAGAGCATGACATCTATGGCATTGACTAAGTAAAACCTGAGTAACAGAAAAAAAAGGGAAAAACAAATGAGACAGCTTTAACAAGGTATTCAAAAATATCAGAAAAATATGATGCAATAGAAGCATCAACAACAAGAGCGCACATGAAAAAGAACAGCAAAATCATGAAAAAAATGTTCTATTAAAAAGACAGCAATCCTAAGCCAATGAAGAACTTTATATTATCTCCTTAGTCTAAGGATAGCGTGCACCTTAATTGATCAGAGATTAACCGAGTTAACATCTATAATATATGTCAAGTAAACAAGGGAATTTGGTTGCACAATGTATTATAACATAAATAGCCTAAATTCTTCACGTATTATCTTTTCATTGCGCTCATTTTTCATTCATCCAATTCAATTATTGATTTCAATTCATTCTACTTCATTCATATTTATTTATTGTTTATTTATTCAATAAATTATACTATATGTTAAGCTAAGGACATGATTTTTTTTGTGGTAACTAACATGATGCCCTTATTTAAATATATTTTTAATATCTTTCATTCTCTATTTTCCTCATAGTTGTTAATGGCGAATGGCGCAGCGTGGCACAAAGGCTTTTTAGAGCCATGGCGCAAGGCACACGGCGCATTGAAGTATGGCGTAACATTATGTAATATGTGAAATATATTTATATTAATAATAATTTTTTACAAAAATATAATATAAACAATTTTTACATGTTAAATAATAATTACAAATAATTTCCAACTTCATACTTTTAAAATAAAACAAATAATAAATAATTAGTGAATAACTAACTATTAAATTTGTCAAAAAAATTAAAAATTTTAAAATCTCAAGAATAAATAATTGAGAATTTTATCAATATTCAACCACTTAATTTTGAAAATTTCAAAATCTGAGTAAGCTTAATCACTTAATTTGTATAAATTTGAATTTTCTACAATATCTAATTATAATTTATAAAAAAATTTAAAATTTAAATATTACTTAGCCTATTGAAAAAACAAAGAAGATGAAAAGAAAAAAGGAATAAAAGTCCACCAAAGAAGAAAAATAAAAAATAAAAGTGACAAAGAAAGACTAAGAAGGAAAAATAAAGGAAAAGAAGAGTAAGGAATAACGTATAACTAAAGCATTGAAAAGTTGTTGAAAAAAAAAAACAGAGAGAGCATGTTAAAAAAAAATATTAAATCATTTTAGAAGAAAATGCAGCAATATTATTCAATAGAAGAAAGCAATCATTGTGTTTTGAGACTTGTTTGTAGCAAAAAATGAGATACACCAAATCCTAAATAAATCTTCATGTTTCATGATTTTTTCTCTCTTTTAAGAAAAATATTTTAAGATAAAAAAATTCTAAAATACCACCTTCAACATAGTGTGCATCATTGCGCCATGCGACATGGCGCGCCATAAGTGCGCCATTTCGAAGGTGTTTGCCATTTTTAGTGTGGCACCGTGGCCACGCCATTTTGCGCCATTAACAACTATGATTTTCCTTTAGTGTAATTCTATATTTTTTTCTCTTATATTTCAAATACACCCTTTTTGTCTTTTTTACTATTTTATTTTATCACATATTTTTAAATTTGTTGGTTGTGTGATTATAATTCATTACAATGAATTAAGACATTATAATTTATTAAAAAAAATTCACATGCGTCAATTGTGCTTCCATTACTAATATATATATATATATTTCATGTAATGAAACAATACAATTTATTTATTACAATTGTGACATTTAGAGTACACAACGTACAGTTATGAATTTATTTTTCTACCCAATAATGACAAAATTCACATTTTATTTTATTCTCTTTTCCAAGTGCATTATTTTATTTTTATATAATTTTTAAAATATGTATGTAGATAAGCTAATATATAAATACACTAAAATAAATTAAATTAAATAAATATTGTTTATTTTATATATCTAAATGTAAGCACCCACATCGAATATGCCAAACTTACTAGTTATTAAGAATTACGAAGGCTATCCTTCTCAAACGCCACCAACCAAGAAAATATTTCAATATCACAGAAATGATAAACATCCATATCCAATGATTAAAACAACTCTCTGTGGGACTCATTCCCAAAATTTGTCATTGACTCCTCAATCTAGTAACAGAGTTCAGAATAAGAAACAATCTCTTATGAGAGAATTACCAAACATGGTGATGACCATAATTGTTCCCAACATACCAACAAATATTGATGCCTTCTACGTCCCCAAATAGACAAAATCAAAAAGTTATATTCTCATTTAAGAGGAAGCACAAATTTCAAACGTGAAAATTTTTGAATGCCAGATTCATGAACCTCAAAAGCTGCTATTTGTATAGCAATCCAAAATTATGGACCGCATACTTAACAACAAGTGCAGAATGAAACCCACCTGAAGAACAATTGGTAGCTGTTCTGGTGGCTTTTTATGTTCTGATCCATGATCAAGCCATACTTCAAAAGCTGTTAACTGCTCTGTGAAAAATGGGCTCAGCTGAAGATGAAGGCAAGGAAAACATCAAATCAACATGGTGTATTAGCTTGGTAATAACATGAGAAGTGCCAGGTCCTACACTGGTTTTTCTGATATCCATCCAACATAAATAATTGGGTGAAACGTCTTGTTCTCCGTTAAAGTCTCACTTTTTTCCCTTATATCCCCAATTTTGCTTCAATTGTTATATTTCATTAAAATTCCATCCTAAAAGAGATATTTGAACCATCAAATGACCACATTGCCCACAAATTTGTACCATTTCTTTTTCTTCTCATATTTTTCTTTATTTCCGCTTCTGCTATCCCACCTCTAAACACTTCCACTCTACACTGCTAGCCACCGTTAACTCTCGCTCCTCCTGTCCTTTCTCTCCTCTCTATTTTATCACTACCCAAAAGTAACATAGTAGTAGTAGAAGTAGATAAGAAGAGGAAGAAGAGACCTAAAAAAAAAGATTAAAGATAAACAAGAATCTGAGAGGGCATGGATCAATTGGCAAAAGAAAAAACTGACAGGTAAATACAACATGCACCCTTCTTTTTCCATTCCCTTAACTTTCATTTTTATACTTACTATGTGTTTGTGTGTGTGTGTGTGTGTGTGTGTGTATACACATATTTTAGTTTATACTTATGTTGCAGGTACTTATTCTTCTTCCAATTTTTTATTTAATTTCAGGGCTCTCTCTCTCTATTATTTTGGTTAAAGTGGAAATAATGGGATAAATGCAAAATCGAAAAATTAAGAAAAAACAAAGGCTTGGCAAAGCATACTGGGTGGCGGCAGAAAAGTAGCAATACTTAAGATCAGAAAGACTACCTAAAAAAGAAACAAATATTTGAGGGAGTGAGTGGAAAACTCAGGTTATCTGGTTATCTAACATTTCAACTAACCTTCTTAGAATTGATTTGATGGGATACGACGGTTGAAGCAAAACTACAAAGGGGTAAGGGTAATGCAATTGAAAGTCAAGAATAAACTACTGGGTTAGAGTACAGAATATAAAGTTATATCAAGGTGACAGCCATTACTTGTAGAATGCAAATAAGAAAACATATTAATCATGGGTACCTGGAACTCTGCATGTGGGTCCTCAACTAAAACTGGAAGCTGAGAAAGGCATGTTTCAGCAGCCATGTCCCATGCATCCCTGCAGAGTACAAGGATAAGATACAAAGCAGAAAGACAGATATCAACACATGCAATTTACGATGTACTATGGGATAAGTACATATAAAAGTTACCACATATGATGCTGATGTGTTGGTGGTAACATTGGATGTGAAATGGGCGAACAGTTTGCAGAGCGCATAATCCTTTCAGCAAGCAAAAAGTTTCGGAACAAGCTGGCAACTAAAAGATCTTGCCTGAACAATCTCTGGAATAAGTCTGGCATTTAAAGTTGACCTTGGCTTAGAACCAGCATTAACTAAACAAAGGCCACATGAAATTATATCTTTAGCTACCATGTGGAAGCACATTCCAGGCAATAGTGTCAGTGACAGCAGTGAATATCCAGTTCAACTCCCCAAGAAGGGACTTCCGGTCCGTTTGATGACCAGGAATTCTATCTATCAGAGAATAATCAAATGACTCCGGGAGCAACGATCGAGTGCGAAACCTGAAGCAACGGATTGAAACAGTTACAAGCTAGCAGTTTTTAAAAAAGAAAGTATCCATACAGAGAAGCACATATAACAAAATCAAACAAGAGAACAAAAATGTTTATCTAAAATTATGACTGACGTAGAAAGAAGGTTACAAAGCACTACAGAACAGTTTATGCATTGAGTTCATTACTATTAGAAGAAAAATATTTTCATATATTCTCACATATAAATTGAGACTAATTCTCTATTAGTAATAAGTTTTAATTCTTACAATTATTCAAGTGTCAATCACTCAAATATCACCAAAAGAAGCATAATTTCTGTCTTTGTTGAAATCTCAAGAGTTTTAGTTGAAAATGTTGGTCAAGTTTCTTACGTTCAACTTGAAAGTGAGAGTTAGAGAAAAAAATATTTTCATATACTCTCAGCATACTCTATTAAAAAGTTCACGGGTCTATTATCTTTGTTTAGTATTTTATACGTTTTGTTTCCTATGTAATAGGATTAAAAAAATCATAGCTACGTTTGTTTTCAAATTTGGATGTGTTTTTAAGTGTTTTTGCCTCAAGAACTGTGTAAAAGTAAAAGTAAGAGAAAAAAAATTTAAAAAGTGTAAGATTTAGTGTATGTTTTGGGGTACCCAAAATTGGAAACAAACATAGCCTATAGTATTAACAGAGTTTTTATTGATATATTTTTACCTAGTCTCATACTGTAAATTAAGATTAATTCTTCATATGCAATACAAGCTCTAATTCTTTCAATAATTCAATAATTACAAACATATACTTAAAAGAGAATTGCAGGAAAAATAAAACAACAGGAGATACCATAAGTGCCAAAAAGGCAAGTCATGAAGCAGCACAAAACAAAATCACATGAAAAACCTCACCGATAGAGAGAAATTTTCATCATGCTAAAAAAATATAGAAAATGAAGCAGATAATGGAATGCATACTAAACTACGTAAAGATAAATCAAAGTAATTACAATTGGTCATCTTGAAAAATTAATATATTCAGTACACCTCACAAAATAAATAAAAATCTCAAGCCAATTATATTACAAGGAATCATTAACGATTGGCAAGGAAATATCTTTTCTTTTAGAGTCAAGATTTTTTTTTCCCATTTCCATATTTTCAACTTAGCTCTTAGAGAATGAATACGTTCATGGCATCCTACACCAGATAACACTGGGGAATAATGGAAAAAGGATGCCAAGAATTAGAAGAAAAAGCTCATCCGTTTTTTCACCATCCACAAAACACAGAGAAGCATCCAGCAGCAGGATTTGAAGGCATTTCACAGAAAAATCATCACTGATGGCTAAATATTTGATGAAAAACAAACCAAATAAAAAAAATTCTATTGTTGAAACACAGATTCAGGAGCTGTGGATCACCATCTTAGAGCCATCTTAATGGGTGTTGTGAGACACGAAGTAAACACATCAGCAGGAAAGCCAGCACTCAGAGGAAGTGTCTGATGGGCTTCACAGGCTGCAAGCAAAATACAATCCCTCAAGGAAGATCCAGAAGTTGATGTACCACAATCCCAGAGCTATCATGGAACAAGGATTACGAGAGAAGAAAAACATAAGTCGGTGAATTAAAATTTCTTTCATGGTGCTTTATTGATTACTAAACAGTACCTCTATGAAGGCATTGACAATTAAACCAGCTGCTGTGCAGTCCAAGACATATATTGAGGGGCTCTTCAGCCAGGAATCAAGATCACTGATTGGCAAAGGGATGTACTGTGTATAACTCTACAAAAATAGCCACATGTGAACAGGAAAACTTGAGATAGTTCAAGGAAAAGAGGGTGGTGGATGAGATGTACAAGAAAATTACTCAAAAAAGGACCTTATTATATAGCCAAATTTCACCAGTAGGTGTAGGCTTAGGCACGCCATGTCCATTGTAGTGAAAAAGAACCCTCTCAGATTTTGCATATTTGCGGCATGTTGTACATAGTTTCTTCACTTCATCAACAGTGGGATCTAATGAATATTTGCAACGAACCTGCACACAAGTCAAATATATATTTAAAAGGCCTTCGATATTTGTACCTACTTCAATGTTACAAATTAAATTACATTATTTATTACTAAGGATATCTGGATTGTTTTCAATTATGGTTTGTCAAAAATGTCTTGTCATCAACACATGACAAATTTGATCGCCAACTTAAACAGCTTTCCTTTGATATTCATGTTGATATACAACTATAATAAAATACTATCAACAGAAGGTTTTCACAACTTATTTAAACTTTTCCAATTAATGGTCATTAATTTTTATTAAGGGAAAATTTAATACAAAAGAAGAAGATGTTAATCTTTTGTAATCTCTGGAAAAAGTCAAGCCAACATCCTTTCTGGGACGTAGGGTGGGACACAAAGAGAATATTCCATACCTTGGATTGCCACCTTTCATACTGCTGACTCAAGGTTCTTCCTATAGTTTCAATAGCCTTTGGGGGTGCCATCGAAAATGGGTCTACAAAGAGAGTTACAAAGCACATGAACAAGATGTCCTCCTTAAAATTCATAAACATGAATATTTTTTTCTCATGCCACAGAAGTGGAACTAAAAAAGTCAAAAAACCCAAGTGTCTTCGTAATCATATCTGTTGTCCGCTAAGAAGAAGAACAGAATTAGACCTTCTATATTATTCATGCTGGCATAATGTCAATTGTGTATTCTGGCACGATAGCAGAGTTACCTGGATAAATCATAAAATGATCCAAGGCATATTCACCGCAAATAGATAGGAAGCATAACCAAATAGATACAACTAAATCATAGCACAGTAATCATATAACTGAGTGAATACCCAGCAAATAAAGGCAGGATAAGATTATATCAATCCATCATTTCAACAGAGCACCAAGAGATATCTTTGTAACAACAGGTGGAGCCATGCAGATATTTAAATAGGAAGCAAAATAGCAGACACAACTAAATCATAACACAATAATCATACAGATAAGTGAATATCCAGTAAATAATGGCAGGATAAGATTATACCAATCCAGCATTCCAACCGAGCACAAGGAGATATCTTTATCACATCAGGTGGATCAACACCAATATTTAGACACAAAACTAGAGCAACGCATCCTGTCTTCATCTGCAATGAATGAGATGATTATGTTTCATAAAATAATTTCCCCCAAAAGAATCATATGCAGGCACAAAAAAGGGAAAAAACTCAGATAAAGAAGTAAACAAGATATAAAATTGCAAAACAAAATACATTTCTTCAGCAATGAGATGCCCCCACAGATTGACTAACTCTTTGTTGAAATGCCAAACAGATCATGGAAAAAACTGGGACCTGAATAGCACAAGTTTGAGGCATGTGTTGCCAAACAGATCATAGAAAAAACTGAGACCTGAATAGCACTAGTTGGAGGCATGCCTAGAAGGACACACAACAAAACAATACCTAGAACTTCATGTGTGAATTTCTATCCTCCTCCAGAAAATTCGTATCAGCTTCACATTGGTACAGCTTCCAACTTTTCTATAATGAAGCCCTTGTCTACTTTTAGATTTATTTAATAGAAATCCCAGCAGTGCAATATACTGGGTGCTGTAAACTACATTAGATTACAAAAAGGCTAATACACGAAAAGGATTACAGTGTTTGCATTCTTGAAGTGGATGGAATTGTCACATGACGGCAAATAAATGACAGGATAAAAATAGTATTTAGAAAAAAAAATGTCACATGTTAGAAAGTAAATGACGCGATCCAATGATCCGTCGAATTTTATTTTAGTATTTATTAATTTTAGTTTTATTGGTTAATTGGCTTAATTAATAAATTGGGCCGTATGGGCTTTTTAGGTTAGAGTCTGATAGTTTTAGTATAAATTGTAGTTTGTTATTCAGTTAAAGGGATTTTAGATAATACAGAGTGTTTTCAATTAAATTCAGGTTTCTTCTCAATTCCCTGAAATTGAGTCTTTCAATTTCTCGTGAGTTTCTATCCCAAATCGAGTCATTCCGAATTGGTTCGAGTGATTCGTAACGTATCAATCAGCAACCAGTGTGCTGATTGTGGCCGTTCTTATCGGGTTCAATCCAATCCTACTACGTTGGGTCGGCGTTCTTCGCCCGGTTCGCGTCCCTGGGGTTATCGGATTTAGGTCCGGTTTCACCGTTCTATCCGACGTGATCGTTGATCACGTCAATAAATGCCATTATCTCCATTAAACTAGAAAGAAATGTATCTTAGAAAATAGCTTCGACCATGCTACATGCCCTCCAAGCGTGCTAATAGAAAACGCCAAACTAACATTAAAAAAATAGGAAACAGTAGAATCCTCATTAGAAACAACTATCCGACTATAGGAGGCCTCACGGTAATATTGGCATCCTCGCTAAATCCTTAGTCAATTCAAGCACACCAACCCAATTGTTTGCAACATTAGCATAATCACCCAATTATTATATCTACTAATGTACTAATATTCTCAAAGCAAATCACCTTGAAGAGCATCTCTTTTGTTAATGAAATTTAGCTGCCAGCATGTTCAAACCTAGGTAGCTGGTGTCAACCAGATTGTTGCACTTTCTAGCAAATCTATAACCCAGAAAATGAAAGTACTCATGATTGATATCGTTAATGCAACAATACAGTGGTAAATTTGCAAATAAGAACAAGCATGAGATTCAGGAGCTTACTCGATCCCGTGGCCACCATTTAGAGACCAAACCACTGTCTGATGGTCCTGAGGGCACGCAGTCCTCAAATCCATCATGCCGAAGCTCACACAACACAACAGTCTGCGGCAAGCATGCCATGCTTGTCGTGGTGGTTATTGCATCGTAACTACTGCTTGTGATCTCAGATGAATCCCGAGCGTTGCGATTATTATTGCTGAAAACACTCATCTCGCCATCTTCCACATGGTTCCGATTAGCGGAGAAGTCATCCAAATGATTTGAAATCGCCGCTGCAGACTGTGAAAACCGAGATGCTGCCATCAAATCCCCCAATGCCATAAAATACCCTAATTTTCTAATGATTTTCAGCCCTTCCCTAGTCGAACTGATTTCGGAGGGCAACTCATGAAAGAAACCCTAATCACACCTCTTGATCGTAAAACAAGAGGATACTTGATAATCTTCAGTTCCGGCGATGAGTGCGAAATAAATGAAAATAAAGCGGGATAAATTTAGGTTCGGGAAGTGGGTGACGATCAATCGACGAAGCCGGTGCAAAAGTGGCGTAACAAAAAAATGATAATCCAGCTCTAGAAAAACCTACTCCGTAGAGGTATAAATGCTGGCGGTTGCGCCGACGGCACGGGTGGAGGAGCCGCCGAGGCGTACATAAAAACTGTGGAGCGACAGAGAGCGAGCCCGGCTATCTAAGTGTAATTTGGGGTTTCTAATAGACAGCGACTTTTAACGAGAAGAAATATATTTGAATCCAATTCTGATACACTCCTCGTGAGAAATTAAAAAAAAAAAAAAAAAAAAGGGTATTTTACAAATATAGCTATATAAATAAAAATATTTTATATTTATTGGTATAATTTAATTAATTAATATAAACTAGCGCCAAACTTAAAAGAACATATTCTATAATTAATAAAAAATGTACATTATTTATAGTAACATAGATAGTGATATTTGAAATAAAACATAAAAGAAAAAAGAGAGAGAGGCTATATTTGTTTTCAAATTTTACAATTCAAATATACATACTCAATTATTATACTTTTTTAATTTTATTTTTCTTTTTTTATTTTGAAACTATTTAAAAAAAATACTTAAAATTACACAACAAAATAAAAAAAAAAAAAGAAGAAGAAGAAAAAGAAGAAAGATGGGTTGATCATAAAGATGCATAAATATAAAATATTTCAAAAAAATAGTAAAAGAAATAAAATACACACACACATATATATAAAAGAAGATACATGTAATGTAACTATTAAACAATAAAAGCTTTCGACTATGTTTATTTTCATCTTTTTGAATAAAAAACATGTACTGTTGTTATTACATTTTTTACTTGAAGTAAACATAGCCTTCGCTTCTAAGAGTGATTAATAAGTTAATCAAATTTTATTCGTGTAATAGCTTATTAATTTGGCGTTAATCTATTTTCATATTTCATAAATGACGACTAATGAATGAACTGTCATTTAGTTATACGTACTGTTGTTGTATAGGTGCAAATGAGTTGTGTTTCTGTCAACTGTGATTGTCAAATTTATATGTACTAAAATGCACTTTTTTTATGTCTTTTCTTCTTATTTCCATTTTTCCCGTTTATGTATTGTATTTTTTTTCTGATATTTTCTTTCTTTTCTAGTTTCTTTGCACCTTTCTTTTACTTTTTATTTTTAATCCGATATGAGATTTCTCATTCTAATCATTAAGAATATGTTAGTTACATGGTTTATTATTATCAATATGCGCATCACTTTTTAGTTGAGATTTTAAGACATTTTATGTGCCTATTTAATTTTCAATTTTTCAAAGCTACAGAGTTGAGCCTAATGCCGTTGGATTGACCAAACTGAAGCGACACTAGTACGACCACTACCCTTGTCTTGCGAGGTTTCATTGCCGTCTCCACTTTGTGTTATGTGAATATTCTTTTAATGGTGGTATAATTATTTTCAACAAATGAAAAATAATAATTAAAATAAGAAGAGACAAAAAAAAAAAAGAAAAATGCATATGACATTGATTTGTTAATAAATAACCTCAAAAAATTTATCAAATATTATAGGAAATATAATAAATATATATGGACTATATTTAAAAGTTTCGAGTATCTAATGTTTGAAAACACACAAGTGAGAGTTTTATGCGTGGAAGTGAAATTAGTCTACAATTTTGTGATTTCAATTGTTTCAACACTCAAATTTTCAAGTGCAATCATATTACTGCTTAGTTATACATCTTTTATGCATCATGCATTTTTTAATTTCTTCATGTATTCAAGCTTCTTTTAATAGTACTTGTGATGCCCTAAGCTCAAATATTAATTCAAATCATATACTTCAAATTGAATTTCGCCTCTATACTTTTCACCCGTGTGCATCGTCACTATAAATTTTATTTATTTAAACATTAAAGGAAGTGTTTTTTATGCACACACCATAAATACGAGTAATAATAACATATTTGTGCAAATTTTTATATAAATTAGCTATATTTGTTTTGCAATTTTACACTTTAGAAACACACATTTAATCATTATATTTTTTAAATTTTATATCAATTTTTTTTTAATTTTACATAATTTTTAAGACAGAAATATTTAAAAACACACACCAAAATTTGTAAACAAACATTGCCACAATTTTATTTGTTACAACAAATTGTAATAAAAACAATATTAATTTAAAATCAAGTGCATATGAATTAAAAAAGATAAAAATAGTGAATTGAAAGTTGTAGAAAATACAACATAGAGCTACATTAAGAAAACAGAAAATGAAAAAAATAAATAAGCATATTACCACAATTTAACATTATACAATTGAAATCATATCTCTTATCTTGACATATATTATAGAATATGAAATAGATAAAAGAATTTAAAATTTTTTAAAAAGTAGAATAAATAAAAATTAGGAAGTGAATGATATAAGTGAAAGAGAATAGAGAAAAATAATATATGAAAAACTAATAAGTAATTAAACTTTATGCAACAAAAAATCTTTACTAACTTAATAAATATAACAAAAATATATTATACCATATAAATATGAAAGTGAAATATAGCATGATTTTTGGCTTAAAATGATTAATTCGTTCCATGGGCTGTGGCATATTCGGATTATAAGAAGTTATGAAAAGTACATCGACGTGATCAATCACGAAC
Source organism: Avicennia marina (assembly GCA_019155195.1). NCBI lineage: Eukaryota > Viridiplantae > Streptophyta > Magnoliopsida > Lamiales > Acanthaceae > Avicennia > Avicennia marina. The sequence continues at coordinate 16,192,806 of CM032757.1, forward strand.
ACGAGGAAAATCCAAAGCAACAAATAAAAACGCCTCCATTTTTCTAATGCCTAACAAATTATGCTAAATCGCCCTTTGGTGGGTTAATGCTAATTAAACGCATCGGATGCAGTTTACGACGGTAATAACGTTGTTGAAAATCAAACACTTCCACTAACCAAACAAATGCTGGCATCATGTTGACATATTTGCCCCAAAACCTCGTTTCTCCATTATTCTATCGTTGTTTCTCTCAACTATACCTTATCTTCAGAGTAGTTGTTCATTAATGGCCCCAACATTTTAATGCTCTATGCGAGTCAATGGGGTGTTCACCTTTTTGTTAGTGTAGCAAGACATGGCCAAGTACTCCTGGCATCACATGAGCAGTCATCATCGCATAAACCTTGACAAAGAGAGACGAAATAATAAGCGTGTATATTTTCATATGTCATCTAACTTAACGCACACATTCTCGTCACGTGTTCTCTCAAATATGATTAAGAGGACTGACAGAATGTGTGTCTACAGTAATTTTTTATGTGAGGGAGACGTCATTTATTATCTAAATCAAACGACCGCGAAAAGACAACATAATTATATGATGGAAAAGAGTAAATAGTAACATCTGTAATTCTGGCATAGTTAATTCCTAAAATGGCGAAATCTCGGGTTCATGCATTCTCTTAATGAAAGGGACACGCGTTTCCTTCCACCTTTTTAGTATTGTTACATTTAAATATTTTAAAGAAAAATATAATTAACTGATATAAAGATGAAACATTATTTGCTGGGGCGTCACCCCTTCTCTATTTTTTCCTACGTGGAACAGAATTAGCGACATTCTTTGTTTTGGTGATGATTTGGTTGATGCCCAGTCCTCTGCCCCTATATTTTTTACTATTTTTCACCCTGTGTCTTCATTTGTCTGGTAAGGAATTGATGAACAGGGGGCCCCACAAAATTGGAAAAGAAACTATTTTTACACGCGACTTTTGATTTGAACACTTCAAAGCGGTCATAACCTCGAACGCAAAATCCGCCAATGGAGACATTTGGCACCATGGTATTTTATTATTTATTAATGAGCTGAACGAACGTGGCAAAGAATGGATGCATGCTCTTGCATTTTAGTGACCGTTATCCCTAAAAATCAACGATCCAATTAGAATATTTTAGTATAGCAAATTGAATCGTGATATTCAAGAAATTGGAGGGATGAAGTGGAATGGGCCTTAATATGGACTGCATGATTCAAGCCACATTGGAAGAAACAAGAGGTGGGTCGGTCCGAGGACCAACGTTGCCTACGCTAACCGAGGCCCGTGAAGGACATACATACATGTTTTTCGCAGGGCGACACACCATCATGAGATTTAATTTGGTTGGAAATATCCTATGACATGCTGTGGAGTGGACCAGTGGTTAATGGTGGAATGATACAAGTTAAAATCTTTCCCAACAAGTCAGGACTTGTTCTTTGGTGGACGCCTCTCTATGTCTGCCCAAATCATGGGTTTCTGGAATATTAACCTTTTTTGATTGAAAAAACTCTAGGTAACTATTGGAAGGAATTATGAGTTGATTAATTCCAGGGAGTTGTTGCTGATATTAATTTGGAGACTCGCGTGCTTGCACATGGGTTGCTGTCAAATGCATGGGCTCAGAATCTGAGTCGAGTAGTAGAGGTTGTATTCCTTTGCCATGTTCTTTTGTGGAGCCATTTTTTACGAAGGGGCCCCTCATGTTCTTTGCTTGCTTTCGTTCACTATTCATCGCTCCCACCATGACAGAGAAATTTAATTATTTTATAACATTTTTTTGAAAAATTAAACAAATAAATGAATTACAGTGTTTGTTTTCTTATGCAGAATGAGGTTTTATGTGCTCAATATGGAGTCTCAGCTCAAGAGATGCGGGTGACTTCCAAGGTTGATCCATGATTTACAAGTACAGAAACAGAAGGAATCATTGCCAATGCCATAGTTGATGAAATTAGGACAACAAATGGCAAATGAATAAATAGATAAACATTTTAATTCAGTTTGCAGTCGTTTGTTAACAAGGACTTCGCATTTTAACTAAATTTCACTACATGAATTTTCTAGAAGCCAGGTCACATAAGAGGATTTTTCATCTCATCTTGTCGAGTTTGACTTAGTTAATCTGAGAAAGAAAAGGGCATTTAGGTAACTACAGTGATATCTAGCCCTTCCTCATTGCTTAATATTGGAATTCTGGAAGGTTATGTTTGGAACCTAATTTTCAACTCAAAATCATCATCTCAAATTTCACATTATCAAGTATATAATTCAACAAAACATTCATTCAAATTTAAATTCAAAATTTCCTTCTCTTATATATATAATTAATCATTACACTTATTAATACTAAAATTAATATATATTATCACATATACACTCACATCTTTTTTGTGATTTACACCTTAAAATATAATCATTATTCTTATATACTATCATATTATTTAATCATTATTATATATTTTATAAATATATTTAAACAAATCATATTATTTATTTTATCTAAACATTCATTTTAAATATATTACTCATTTCAATATAATTCCTACCAAATATTATTTTTAACAAAAACCCCTCCCCCATACATAGCCGAACATTTTCTTAATATGTGTCGGTATCGAACACATGCTCTTGTAGGACTGCGATTTGATCCAATTTGTTCCACTTTAAATTAGTTTTTTGGACTGCGAATCGTCTGAAATCCAGGCTGGTCTCCTCAAACTCTTTTAATTAATTGGGTTGGACTATTCGGGTGTTAGTGTGCTGCAATGTATAGCCCGATCCAAAAGATGTTAGGGCACATGGATATTTCAAGAGCAAAACGAAGTAAAAAACCAATAAGAAAAAAATGAAAAAAGGCAAAACACCATTACTACTTTTCATCTCCCAGTGGCCTTTCACAACTGGAAAGGTAGCTTACATGACAAAATAATGATAATTGACATTTTTATATCCTTTGTTTAAATCAAGTTACCTTATGCTAATCTATTTTGTCTTATTTTGTTAATTCAACTGAGTGCCACTGATTAATAGTGGACTGGACCCACACGATATGCATGAAACTTTTCTTAATCTTAGTATACATTTGAATTATTTTTTTGGTACAGTATGGTCCTATTGACCGAATTAACTTGATCTTCGTTGTCGACTGATGTAACCCTCCCTATTGATCTCGTCAAGCCCGTCATGATTCGAAATATTTGAAAAACAACAAAAATAATTGCCAGTTTGTTTCCTGAAATGACTTCAAATAACGACATTTTGGGATGAATGCTAACACCGGAATATCTCATTCAATCTTATCTACACATGGTCATTATCTTTTGGTACACCACGTAAACTTCCCAGTTTATATTTAATTAAATATTTGCTGTATTTTGCTTATAATTATTAGATTTTCTATTGACGAATCTCCACAAGAATTCTTTTTTCCCTCGATGAAGAGAAAAAAAATGACTTCATTTGAACCTTTTCATAAAGGTCACTATACATATTTCTACTAATTCAAATGTCACAAAAAACACAATTAGAACAAACTATGAAATCAAACCACTAGCATTTACGTAGAGAAAATTTGACTAAATTCAATAGACGGGATTTGTTTTCTTTGATTGATAGGATTAAGGTTTTAGAAATTATTTTCAAAGATAAATTAATCACATAATAATTTAATATTATATTCATTAATGTGGATTAAATTATAGGATAACTTAATAATAAATATATCAAATCAAACAAAGCATTTATATTATTTTATCATACTTGTTAAATTAAACTATGTTATCCAATATTTTATTATACCACTATCGGTCCAATGTTATGTTTGATCATTAGCTTGTGTTACTTAAAGTGAATATTTAATGAATTTTAATAAATTAATCTGTCAAACCTAATTTTAAAAGTAAACAAGTCCAAAAAGTATAAAAATTACTCATCACTGCATAATCGAAAGATGGTGGTTTTTAGAGGGTGGAGATCAGTGTTTGGCACTTGGGGTTAGCAGCATTACAGTACTTGAACGATGTTTCATTTATGGTGAAGAAAAAAAAGAAAGAAACATGTCTTCAAACTCCCATTTTATAGTGGACATAAGAGACGTCATATGATCTGAACCGTCCATGCAACTCATCAAAACGAACAAATCCCCTGAATTCCTGGGTGTTATCATGCAGTTGGCCGTGGCTATCCATCAGGGGAAAGGAAAATTTTCTTCACGCCCTATAATTTGCATCCAAAGATATGTACTTATAATATTTATTTCTGATAACAGGTCCGTGATCTTGTGTGCGTCTTACATAACAATAATGCATGTTTACTTGAATCTTCACTATATGTATATCTGACTAAATTAATTGTACTTTTACCAATATTCTCTTGCACAATAACATCTAAATCGTTCTATTTCAGTTAAGTAAATTGACAAGTATACTTAACTATAATTATTCTTGAACTTTACTATTATTCAACATAGAATTCTTTTAGTTATTTTGTCTTAAATGTTTCTAATGATTGTTTCATAGTTAGTGATGGTTATATCACCATCACCGTCGTTGTGCTCTTTCATAATATTATATGATGACCAAATATTCGTTCTTTGAAACATATTTTTCTTTCTCTTCTTTCTCTTTTCATTTTGCATTATTTTCTCTTTTCTATTCTCATTTCCTTCTCCTCTCTATTTTGTTATCATTTCCCACATACTCTCTCTCACACCTAACTTCGCTCTTCCGATGTTCTTTTTATATTTTAATAAAATTTGACAATTTTATAGTCTATCTCAAAAAGTTATGCAATTGTCCGTAATTATGCACGTGTGTGTGTATATATATATATAAACATATAGATAAAGTTTGCCACCTTCGCTAATTATTAATTATACCAACTATTTAAGTCGATAACGTGAGTATCCTGTGTGTGTGTTATACAATTATTATTCTATTTAAGAAAATCTAACTTAAATATCAACGTCGCCCCATAGAAATGAATCCAAGACCTAAATGTTATGTGCCAATCGGCCAAAGGAGGAATATTGCACCTTCAGGTAATTGGTGGCAGAGCTAGGAAGATGAACAGAGATAGAAAGAATCAACTTTGCTAGTTGTCTTACACTGGTCTATACACACAATTTTCCTGAGCTGACCCCAATTTATTCAACTACTTGAGAGCTACACACCCACACCCTAAAAGCTAATATGAGATGGGAGATCTCCCATGACCATATATCCCCACATTAATATCTTATTTTACCTATGTGGAATGGATCATAATTATTTACCACACTCTTCATTCTCGGTGTCCACATGATAATTGGCCTCGTGCTAGTCCTTAGCCAACCCAAAGTGAGCACTGCAACATCTAAGACGTCTCCAGGTTAGCTTTGGGCGAACACTGTTATACCGAAGTCACCATTCTAATGGCTGTTTATACATTTTTTTCCTAAGCTGAACCCAACTTATAAAATTATATGGGAAAGCCAAAAACTAGCCTATGAAGTGGGGGAGTCTACACTATATAAACCTCACTTGATGGCTATGTTTGTTTTTAAATGTTAGTTTGTATTTTAAGAATTGTGTAATAGTAAAAGAGAAAAAAATATAAAATTTAAAAAGTACATGTATTTTGGATCCCAAATTTGAAAACAAACGTAGCCAAACAACGAAATGTTACAATGAATTGCTTGAGATGTCAGGTAATAAATCATGACTGATTGAGTATCCTCCTGTAGTGAGGGAAACGAGGTAAGCAGGGCTTGCCACGAGATGCATTTTTTCATTTTAGAATAACTTTTTTGCATGACAATTGTCCTCTCCATAGCTTGGTCCTCAGACAGTTTCCTTACATCCTTTTTATTTGCATAACCAAATTAATTGGTGATCTCTAAGCCAAAATTCCAAAGGATTCTCGCCGAAACCAATATATTAGATGAAGATACATATGGGAACTCCACAGAAAAATAAAATTTTCACATTGATAATTTCTAAATATGTGTGTTATGCATGAAAAATTTATCCTTATCTTGAGTGGCTCGTTCCATGAACGCAAGTCGTTACTCATCATGCAAATAGCACGATTATATAAGCATGGACTTTCTTTTTATTTTTAAATTAAAAGGATAATTAAAAAGTTTAATGGAAAGTAACATCTCATCTCTCTAATGAAAACGAGTGAAGACCTAATTAATTACATATTATGTTTCGTGCTATATTTATATACACCACTCACTCCCTACAAGCTATCGCAACCACAAAAAGTGGGACTATTATTTAAATTAAATTATATCATCAGTTTTGTTTTCTCGGTCGGTAAACATATTAAAATCGACTAATCCGTGGACTGTATCATTAATTGAATTTAGGGGCAATGACAATTAGGGCGGGCAGTTAGTTCTTCTTCCAATAACATATGCTCATTAATAACTTGACCCTACATACGCCATTATTTTATTAAAACCTTATTTGATAAAAAAAAATTGGAAGAAAATTATAATTTTTTTAACACTTGTGCAAATTAATAATTGTTCTTGGAGAAGGCATGTATGGGCAGAGCCCAATAATTTGCAAATGGAAAATTGGAACCAGGGCTAGAGACAAGCCTGGAGCTGTTTGTAGTGATGATTAATGCACACATGTGAGTAGGTGGGTACTTGGGTGCTTTGCCTTGGTGGAAAGGTGACAGAATTATTCTCAATTATACTTCAGAAAGAAAAAAGGTAAATATGACCAAAGAACTACACATCATGAAAATTCTTTCACAATTGATAATCAAAGTCTTTTCCATTTGGAAAACATATATAAATTTATTTTTTTCGATGTTTATCCTCACATATCAATTTCAGCTATTTTTTGCTCCATTTGGATTATACATCACAATGATTTGAACTACATTTCCTCTTTGGATATAAAACCATTAGTATTTTTCATTGCGCTTCGTAAATTAATGCAAAATTTGAAATTTCCACATCCATGATTAATTAACGCGTGGACCCCTGATAAGTGTGGTTGGTTCAATAAAAAAATTTAAAATTGGTCTTGGTCATGGTCATGGTCATGTTGTTGATCTTAGTTGTGGATTGATTTATGCTAGCTTGTCTTGTAATTTAAGAGTATTACTCGAGCAGGAATCTCCCAAACCTAGTGTTTGTATTATTCTTGCACATCGATATTCCATCAAAATTGCAATACAGTTGTCAGTGATAATTACATGGTTGTCTGTTATATGAAGTAAGCGAATATTAATATCCCTTTTCCTTTACTGTGTTCAAGCCAATGAATCTGATTTTCACCAACACATTTCAATCTGGTACTCGCACACCCAATCTAATTGATTATATTATATGTCATCATGCATCAGATCTGTACCTTCAGGACGTCAAATTTTGGCAATGATCAATGAGAATGACATGAACTATCACTAGTATTACACGAACTTGCTCGATTGTTAAGTACAGCTCCTAAATTTAGGCAATGGATTATACGCATATATTCTCTGGTGGAAGGCCATAACTTTTTTTAATTTTTGTTAATGTGTACATGTGGGACAGAACAAGAATCCTTTCATTTTTGAATATAAATGAATTAAAGGTTGGACAATATACGTGCAAGCAATATCTGCCCCCTGCAGAGTTCAAGCATCGTCTGGGTGGATGGCTGGGTACGATGACAGACGCAAAATTGACTAATGTAATATTTCAATAAGATGGAAAAACACGTGGAAGGGTTTTCAGCCAAGTAGAGTCTCTAAATATTCAATCTAATTTTGTTGCATAACATTTTCTATCATATACGCACCAATATATATATATATATATATATTATTTGTAATAAAAATTGAAATAGTGAGATATTGTAAAAAATCAATATCCTCTCTCGCTCGTAACAAATTTTCAAATCATTAAATATTGTGTGAACTGTTGGGACGGATCACACAAAATTAATGGAGAAGTATCAGACACGCAAATTTAACGTTCACTAATTGTGACCTACATCCTCAGCCAAAAAATGTTTTTATTCAGAAAATATGATTATAATACAATACTAGTTTATATATATGAACAATCTACCCAATACAAAATACTCCTGTATCGTACCAAATAGATGGTGAGAACATTTAGTTGTGAGTCGGAATTGATAGTTTTTATAACTATAATACCAATATAAATCTACACGCATACATATTGCTCTATAAATATTCACTAGGGTTTGCGGACAATTCATTGATTGATACATTTAAAAATCATATAAGAAATTAATAATTTAAGAAGAACGTGACTCGTGATCTGAGTCAGATTGAGAAAGTCATGATAGACTTGAATACGACTCATCGAAAGGAAAGAAGCAAGATTGTGTTCTTAGTTTATTGTTTAGGCATTTGGTGCCATAATATTAGCTGTCAAATGCCTCCAAACCCTTCTCACGGGGGATCTCTATAGAAAGGCCTCTCTGCAAAGCCCTCATGTATCTTTTTGTCACCTCTTTCTTTTCTCTACCTTCCACCTCGCTCGCTCGCTCGCTACACACGCGCGCGCGCGCAGTACATCCATATTTAATTTTCTTCTTGCTTTTTAAAAAAATTTCCTCGAGTCAAGAAAGCCACTTTTTTCCTACGTTGGCATGAATTCTGCTAAATGATGGCTGATATTTCACGATTTTAATTACGTTTCTACTTGTGTATGGACAATGGCATAAGCAAAAAAAGCACTACACTTTTACTCGGTGTAAGAAATAAGATCAGTATAATCGATAAGCTGTCTATATGGATTGAATGATAACAAGTGCGAAAGTAAGTTGGCACGTTGTGGAATTTCTCAGTTTTTAACATTGTGTCATCATCTATTAATAATAGTAAAAAGGGCAGTGTCATCAGCTGGATTTTGGAAGTAATAGTTATAATGATACTGCACACACGTAGTCTCCTGAATTAATCTTACTAATACAATTTATTGTGCAACAAACACCTGATATGATTGTTTACTGATAATTTTTCGAAAGTAATTAATTTTATCAGCTATATATTTTGTTTTTTTTAGTATTTTGCTCCAAGTTATGATAATGAGTATGGTCCATGAAATTGATAAATTAATAATAAATTTGAAAGTTGCATGAACGTCATGATTGGCGATGAGACATGCACATTGAGAGGTGAGTTTCATTTAAGATAGACGAGAAGTAAAAGCTATCGTATACAGATCAATTCCCTTGTCAAAGTGCAATTAAGAATTAAGGTCATCTATCACCTAAGAAAAAGATCCCTTTATTTTGCATTCTAATGGCAATTTGACCCCAAGTGGCTAATAAAATAGACTTGAACACATCATTTCGAAATCTTTCATATATCTGAAATGGTGGGTTCAAAGTGGTTTAATAGTAAAACCTTGGAAATCTCGAATCCAGTGTGCTAGCTCACTTGGATTTCTGAGAATATACATTTGGTGCAAATATATCGAGTGCCTTGTCATGATTTTGTAATGATCAATCAATTTTATAGTATCATTGTAACAAATGTTACATGTTAAGGCTCTCGTTGTATTTGCATTAAATGCATATCCATTTGAGACCAAATTATGCACTTAGTGCATTTTACATTAAATAATTCATATGATGAAGAACTCTGCATTAATGGAAATAACCATCAATCTAGATGGTTTGTCTCTTCTACCAGAAATAACCCTACATGGGCAATCTCGAACCAAGCTGGACAAAATTAATCAATTTATATAATAGCCTTAAGCCTAATTGAAATTATCCCAAAATCAGAAATTAAATAACCACGGAGTATTTAAGAAGATTAAACGCGACTGATCATAATGTATATTAATTAATTATGTATAGTACACTCGTCAATGGTCAATGAACAGAAAGGCATACTATAGCTTGAATTAAGTCTTGACGAAGAACAATACTATTATCTATATCATACTAGAAGACAAGAGGGGTCATAATGGTTTCTCTGTGAAACTTGTGGTGCTCATGCAGGAAACAGACAAAGAAATTAAATCATGTACCTCAATTGCTAGAGGGCTTCATATTCTCTTTTTAATATTAAAAGCCTCCCCACGCCCTTTGCCAGGTCTGCTCTCTCGCGTCTGTTTAGAATTTTCCGTTCGTGCCTTAGCCCGAGACGAAGAAGAAATACAAAATGAGTTCCAGAGAGCGAAACAAAACAGCTCTATATGAGAAATTGGAACAGCTTCGCTCTGCTACTCATTCTACAGCTGTAGGATTGAGTTCTATAGCTTTCTTTCCCCTAATTTTTTCTTTATTTGATTAATTTCTTCTGTCAGTTTTCTCATCAAAAGAGTGGGGAGGGAGAAAAGGGACCCCCAGTTGTGTTTACGGGTTCTCACTTGTATATGTCCCCTAGTGCTTATTTTGATATTTGACACGGTTTTTGATGAAGTATATATGCAAATTGGTGCATCCGACGTGCCATCTTTTAATAATTATTGCAACTTTGAACTGAATCACACTGTGTTAAACAGATTGATGTCAGCATAATATTTTTAGTTAAAATAGCCATCTTTGTACAGGTGAATAAAGCATCAATCGTGGTGGATGCATCCAAGTACATCCAAGAGTTGAAGGAAAGGGTCGAAAAACTGAATCAAGATTTTACATCTTTACAAAATTCAAGCGGGCAGAACTCCTTGCCCGTGGTACGTAGTTCTGCCTGTAAAATTAATAAATCGTTTCTTGTTTATGGTTTCCTTAGATGTTCGTCTGAACTTACTTGTTTAATTATATTCGCGCGTGTGTGTTGGAATGTTTGACCTGATATATATACAAAATTTGCATCAGGTTAAAGTGGAAACCCTAGAAAAAGGGTTCCTGATAAACGTGTTTTCCGAGAAAAACTGCCCGGGTTTGCTTGTGTCCATACTGGAAGCATTTGAAGAGTTGGGTTTAGAAGTACTCGACGCTAGGGTTTCCTGTTCTGAAAATTTTCGTCTTGAGGCTGTTAGTGAGGTAATTAATTAGTAATAGATACTCTTTCTATTACATTTGTTAACTTATACTCCGATTCATCTATACAAACTTATGTACTTGATCATCAAATAATATGTAACATCACGTGAAACCCCCAAATAGATCTGCCTCACAAATTTAACCACACATTTTTGTATGTTTGGTTTTTGTATGCTGACAAAATGATGGTTATATAGCTAGCTAGGCTACCAAAATCCGTGTATATATATATAAAGTCACATTTGTTTAATCTGTTGGAGTACGATATGAAAGATATATCTGTATATTATACCTTACATAATTTCTGCTCACATCTGATAAATGCATGCATGGAAAGCTAGCCCTGGTTTTTAATTTTTTTATTGGGCTTGAATTCCGCCCATGAAATAGGCATATTACCCAATTTTTTGAGACAATGTATATACATTTTGGTTGCAGAGTGAAGGGCAGTCTGATAGCATAGATGCGCAAGTTGTTAAACAAGCGGTGTTGCAAGCTATCAAGAACTGGAGTGATGATCAAGATTAATTTATGTTAATTTATCATAAGTTATTGTTCTCCTTTCTCCCTGGCTAGCTGCTTATACTTTGATTGTACCTCTCCACGTTTTTATTTGATGAACCGAACTAAAAAAAGGCTTCGTGTGTGTGTGTTTTTGTGCATTACTATAGTGTGTGTCTATAAATTGCTAGTTTAAACTTATTCAAAGGATAAAAGGGTCTTTGCATATGCACATTACAATTTTCTATTACTCCAGTAAAATCTTAATGTTAATTATTATCACTAGGTTGGATTTTGGCACTAACAATTTCTAAGATAACCATTAAATGTGGATTGTTGTCTACATCACTTTGCAGTGAGTGGAATCTACGTGTTTATTGTTATCAATTTTTGTAGGTGGGTTTGTGATGCTAACAATTTCCAAGATGTACCACTTTTCTTTCAACCAACCCTTTATTTTCTTGCTAATTCCTTAGTTCCTTTTTTTTTTTTTTGTCACTTTCAGTCATAAACATATATACAAATTCTAAATTTTACAATTATCATTTGATTTCTATGTTTGTCTGTACACTTAGAAGGCATTGCTCTGCCGTTGATCTACACCCATCTGAGCATAGTTATTTTATATACAATGGCAATATTACATGAGAAAGAGTTCAGCATGGCATATATAAATATTTATGCGGCAATGCAGCAATTTCTGTCTGTAT